>VDFB02000017.1:339239506-339364043 GCA_007258455.2 Sequoia sempervirens
TGCTTTGTTAGGTACATCCTAGCAAGGTTTCCATATGTCAAGTGTGAACAAGAATACTCATTTGTTTGTCAAGTCAAAGTTCATCGCACTAGGTACAATGCCATCTTGGTTCTTTATACCTTGATGCATCGTGCCTACGTGTGTTATCAAACATAAGGTAAGTAGCCCTTTTAAAATCCTAATCCTTGATAAGAAAATCATCATCATCTCTAATAAAGTCTCGTTAGATCATGGACTTGTTGGATCCTCTTGTCATCATATTATTCCTATTTTTTTCTTTCTTTTCCACACTAACATCACATCATGAATAGTTAATCATCCCCACCAGTGCATCCATCCTACATCCACAAACCATTAGTATTCTGCATATCATCTCACATGCATTGCATAATCATCATCATAATATATATATGTTAGTCTAAGCATCTCATAAAACATCCATTGCATAATCACAACATATTAGATCATTAATTTCATCCATCTCACATCATATCATCATTTAAGTTGTTTAAGATAATATAGATTTGTTATTCTAAGCATCTTAAAACCATCTTATTTCCATCATCATCCATAACCATCCATCTTGAACCTCTTTATCGTGAGATCAACCCTCAAATGAAATATTTTCACTTGATCTCTCGAGGGGGCAATGTACCAATGTACTTCTTTCCACTGGGGCATTCAAAAAATCAAATTTTTTTTGAATTTTGATTGTGGAAAATTTATTCTTTGAACCAACGCAACAAGTACATTGCTTCAAAGAGGGGAAAAATGTAGACACACAAAATTGGCATAATGCATTTGATTAGGTCATATTCACGGATTCATCAAATAAATCAAGTTTATTTATCAATCTCCTAAAGTCGTCAGTTTAAATTAAATAAATCAACTTGATCCTAACATCACCCTCCTTGATTAAATAAATCAATCTTTTATTTAATTAAGTCTGAAATCACCTTTCATCCCTTTTTGATTTAAATAAATCAAAATATTCAAGTCAAAGGGGTCAAAGTATCTAATCATCATTAAGTTAATCTAATCCTGATTAACCTAACCTAACCACCCATCACATCCTCTAGCTTTTCCCACTTGCACAAATAAATCAATTTATTGATTTATTAAAATCAACATTTTCTATCAACATGGCATCTTTGAGGAATATTCCCTCAAGTTTGAATTCAAAATCAAGTGGACATGTACATCTAACAAAGAATTTATGAGCTCTTACATGGCTCTTACATGTCCCTTTGCAAACGTCAAACTCAATATTTACTCTCAAATTCAAATTTGAAATCTCCCCCTCTTTGGCACATTGGTCAAAATGTCCTTATTCCTCATCCTATCACATGATGACAAGTGGCTTCATATCGTTGGCCTAATCTTTATCCCACATTGCTCTCTAATAAGCATTCTTTCAACTTGAGAATCTTTACATAGAGAGCTTCATTCAACAACAAATCCTCCACAACTCCACAATCATTCATGCAAAGTTACTCTCTTCAATTGAGAGCTAATTTTTCCCATTCATCATCTTGATCATCAACATATTGTCAACATATCATAGAGCTTAGCAAAGGATTGAGAAAGGGATTCTTTCCATAAAAGCACCAATCCAATATGAGATAAAGTTTTGATCATATTTTTATATGCTTGCACTTAGGTATTCTTGTTCTATTTAGTTTTGCATATTTTAACATGATTAAGTATTTCATAGGGATGTTGAATTTAATGTGTTTCAAATAACTAACATAATATTATTATGTTAAGATTTAAACATTTTGCAGATTTAACATCCACAAGTATCAATTCTTTATGATTTACTTGTTATACCTATGAAAATTAATAAATAAAAGATTACTTGTATGAAACAAATAGAAAAGTGAGAAACATTTTTATGCTATCAAGTTCATTTATATCCATCACCCATTTATAACCCTTTTTAATCAAATACAATATAAAATGACCTTTCAAAAGAAATTGTAGTATTGGACAATAATATAAATATACAATGAAAACAAATGAGATTTTTGTTAATTTATATAATTTCATGTAAAATCTTAATCCAAATCTAATATTATATAATAATGTTCTATAGTGTTCCATAAATGCATTATTATGATATTAAGGATTCAACTATGTAGTTTTTTGAGTCAACCTCATTGACCCATGTTTCATGAATTGATCTATTTAGGATCTAGGACAATTGATTTTAGAATACGTAACATAAAAGATAACTTAATACGATGCTTAAATGAATAAATTAACATAACATGATTGCCAAGATAATGAACTGAAAAGAAAGAGAGAAGATAAAGAGGAGAGCAAACACAATTGATAACGGAGTTCGTCCGTAAGGACTACGTCTCCAGGACCCTCTCCAACGGAGTGACCGATCCGATTATACTCCAAAAATTAGTTACAATTGCTTCATTGACTATCTCCTTCAAGTACAACATCATAACATTCCTCTGATGTGTGGAAATGTCTACAAAATCTCTTGAGCATTCTCTCGTTCTCACCACCTGGACTTGGGAAATCCCATCTCTACCCCTCTTTTTATACATAAAATTTTCCTTAAAAGGCTTAACCATCAAATTAATGGCTTAACCTCCTTGAATAGCTCGTACACTGGTTATTTTGTTCTTTACAATCTTTTTGGTTCAGATGGTTTAGGTGTATTTTGTTTGTTTTGGCTTTATTAAGCCATTTGTTATGGCTTGGCTAATAGTTCTTTAACAAAACAAAACAAACTCCATATATATTTCGGAGTTGTTTGGTGGTCTACCGATGGGATTTCCTTTTGCTAGTTGGGTGGTTGGCGGTTCCAACCCCGCCGACCACATTTTATCACTAGCTCTGTAAGTTTTAAACAACAAAACAACCCGGTAACAATATACTATTGAAAGCATTTGCGGGCACAACGCTTGATTGCTTGGTGGTTTGCCTGGAGGTCACAAGTTCAAACCCGTTAGATATTTTTTGTTAAAACAAACAAACAACTTTGCTGACCACCAGTAGTGGAGAGGGACACATGTCGACGCCCAATTCGTCAAGGAGGCTGACTAAGCAAACCCATACGCTGAGTAGACTGCTGACAAAGCCGATGATGTGTAGTACATATGCCATGTGTCATGATGTGATTGGTCCATATGACTTGACTTAGCTGCCACATGTTGGGTTAGAATTCGTTCATATGGATTTTGTACAATACGGACTGACACGTCAGCATGATGATGTCATCTGTACCTTCAAGTAAACAAACTTTGACTGCCAATATCTTGACCATATGATGTCAGATTTTGATGAAACAAACGTTGCCAAAATTTTCTCAATGAGCCCTTCGATTTGATGATGCTTCGATTTATTTTTGAGATGATCAATTTTTTTTCCTTCTAGATGACCCCTGATGGCAGTTTGACTAAAAGTTTGACTAGCCATAACTTGGAAAAATGGGGTCCTTTTCGCCCCATTCAAGTTGCATTGGAATCAAGATGTTGTTCTCTTCCTAATGGTGCTAAAATATAGAGCATTGGGAACACTTGAATTTTCACTAAAAAATGTCCCTCAGATTAGGCCTCCCCACTGGAGAGCTTTTGGACCTCCGAAAGCTTGATTACTTGGAAAGTAAGTGAGGGTAAAGTTCCCTCACTTTACCAATCTCCATCCATCATGATTTGCTTGGATGCATCCCCTTCAGGCCCACTCTAAGGTACTCAACATCTCCTCTTCATGAAGTTTTGACATTCCTGTCGAGAATAACATCTTCTGGCAACTCTGACATGTACTCTGGTGAAAGGTCATCAACTGATGGAACTTGAATGTCTGTGACTTCATCTAGGATCATTAGAGGCTCGTACAGTTTCAAATTCTCAACATTGACAACCAAGTAAATATGCATGTATGGAGGAAGATTGAGGCAGAAGGCATTGGTACCAATCTTCTCAAGGATCTCAAAAGGACCATACCTAATTGTCTTAAGCTTTTTACCTTCACCTTGCATCCTTTCCTTATTGATGTGTAACCAAACTTGGTCTCCAACTTGAAAATGATGATCAGTGCGATGCTTGTCATGGCGAACCTTGTATTTTGCTTGACTCTATTCCAACTGTGCTTCCACTACCTGATGAATTGCTTGGACTTTTTGGATGAACTTCAAAGCCTTCTCTGCATCATGGTGTCCATCTTCAGCATCATCTTTCCCAAAAGAAAAATCCATCAATGTCTTGGGCACATAACCAAAGCATGTCTCAAAAGGAGACCTCTTAGTAGAAGAGTGTGTTGCATGGTTGTAGGCATGCTGCACATAATGAAGACTCTCATCCCATAACTTAGGATGCTTACTGCAATACCCTCTATGTAGATGCACAACTGTCCTATTTACAACCTCTATCTATCTGTCAGTCTATGGATGGAAGGTCGTACTCTTCTTCAGTCTGGTGTCCATGAGTCTCCACAAAGCTGACCAAAATTCTACCAAGAATCGAGAATCTTGATCCGATACAATAGAAGTAGGTAGCCCAAAATGAACCCATACAAATTGAAAGTACATATGAGCTGTCAGTTCAGCAGTGACTTGTTTCTTACAAGGCATCAAAATACACATTTTGCTAAACCGATCAACTACTACATACAAATAATCATGTCCCTTCCTAGACATAGGTAACCCCCCAACAAAGTCCATTGACACACTTTCCCATGGATGAGAAGGTACAGGTAGAGGTGTGTATAAACCCAACTTCCTGTTACTAGGCTTACTAGTTGCACACATAACACAACCTTTAATATACTTAGTTACAATTTCTTGCATACGAGGCCAATAACAATATTTTTGTAGCTGAGACAATGTTTTGTTTACCCCAAAGTGTCCTGCAATCAATGAGGTATGTGCTTCTCTAATAACCTGTGCTTGTTCATCCTTTGGAACACATAATTTGCCCAAGTGATATAACAGTTTATCCTGCACATAATAATCTTTCTCTTCTACATGTTCACCTTTCATTAAAGCAGTATAGATATCCTTAAAGTTCTCATCATTAGCATATTGTTCCTGAAAAATTTCATGAACCATAGAACTATTTTGAAGTATTATCAAAGCATTCATCATAGGAGGCCTAGAGAGCATGTATGCTACTTTGTTATGGGTACCTTTCTTATACTTAATAACCAAATGAAACTATTGCAGAAAACCCATCCACCGAAAGTGCCTACTTTGTTGTAGTTTAGTTTGTGAGTGCAAATACTAAAGTGGTTGGTGATTATTGTGGATTACAGTTTCTTTCCCCATTATGTAATGTTTCCATTTTTTAACACTCTGAACTAAAGCATAAAGTTCTTTATCATAAGTGGGATAGTTACTTACTGCTCCTAAAAAAGTTTCAGAGTGGTAGCAACCTGGTTTACCTCCTTGCATGAGTACTGCTCCCATGGCAAATCCACTCGCATCTGTCTCGATCTCAAATGGTTGATGTAGATCTGGTAAGGCCAAAACTGGTGCT
This sequence comes from Sequoia sempervirens, assembly GCA_007258455.2. Lineage (NCBI taxonomy): Eukaryota > Viridiplantae > Streptophyta > Pinopsida > Cupressales > Cupressaceae > Sequoia > Sequoia sempervirens. The sequence goes on from VDFB02000017.1 coordinate 339,245,002, forward strand.
CCCTTCAAAGTGTCAAAAGCCTTCTGTTGTGGACCTCCCCACTGAAAAGTTTCTCTTGTACTGGTTAATGCATGTAATGGTGATGCTATATAAGATAAATTTGCAATAAACTTTCTCTAGTACTAAACTGCACCTAGGAAACTTCTGACCTCTGTGACTGTACTTGGCTTAGGCTAGTTTACAATAGCTTTGACCTTTGTAGGGTCTACTTTCAATTGACCACCCCCAACGACATAGCCTAAGTACACTAAGGATGTCTTAGCAAATTCACATTTAGACATCTTTACATATAGTTTTTCCTTTCTCAATACATCAAAGACTTTCTTTACATGACTTACATGATCTTCCCAAGTTTGACTGAATACAAGAATATCATCTAGATATACTATGACAAAATCATCAATAAAAGGATGAAAGACATCATTCATGACTCTCATAAAGGTAGCTGGTGCATTACAAAGCCCAAAAGGCATAACCAACCACTCAAATAGTCCCTATTTTTTCTTAAATGTAGTCTTCCAAATATCATCTTCTGCAATTCTTATATGATGATAACCACTTCGCAAATCTAACTTAGTGAAATAAATTGCATGTTTTAACTGATCAAGTAAATCATCAATTATGGGAAGAGGATACCTATTCTTTACCGTTATCTTGTTCAAGGCGCGGTAGTCGATGCACATCCTCCAAGTTCCATCTTTCTTTGGAACCAAGATAATTGGAGAACCACAAGGAGATGTACTAGGAAGAATAACTCCTTTTTCCACCAACTCTTGAACTTGCTTTTTAATTTCCTCATTCTACATAATTGATAAATGGTACATGCCAATATTAGGAAGTGGCACATCTTGTTGTAACTGGATTTCATGTTGTATCTCTCTCTTGGGTGGTAACCCCTTCAGTTCTTGAAACAAGCCATCATAAGCAGAAATAATTTTGACCATTTCAGCTTTATGTTTTGGGTCACACCCCTTGAATGCCTCAGATTTATCATCTTCTTTGGCTTTTACAAGCATTAATACAAAGTTCTTACTTGAGTTGACCAACCTCTTCATTTGACCAACATTAACTAGTGTAAGATTAGTCTTCACCTTATGTGCTCATACAATGTATTCTACCCCATCTTTAAAAAGATGATACTTATTCTCCCCCCTATAAAAGATTACTTTTCTATCATGAAGATAACGACTCCCTAACACAAGCCCACAAATATCCAAAGGGACCACATCTGCTTCTACCTCATCTACAAAGTTTGCAGTGATAGCAAATCTCAATTTACACTATTTAGTTACTTGTAATTGTGCATCATTGCAAACCCATCGAAGTGGATATGGCTTTGGATGAGGTGTTGTAGCCAAATTAAGTTTCTTTACAACTTCTTCAGATATTAAGTTGACTTGTAAACCCGTATCAAATAGAGTATTTTAGTGTTTTGTTACACCTAATGTGAAAAAATTTATTTTTTGCTTATCAACCTTAGGAGAAGATTCTTTACTTGTACTTGCACCGCATTAGAAAAACTTGCATTAGAAGAGAGAGATATACCTTTCCCTTTACCTTGGATTCTGGTAGCAACAATCTTTGTCTCTCTCAGAGTCAGAACCAAGATCCTGTTGAATCACTGCAGTAGTCTTGCTTGCCTTTATTACCTCCATATCTTGGCCTCAACTCAGGATTGAAGCCCAACATTTGAATCATCATGCCCCTCTTTCTTGCAATGGGAGCACATGGGTTAATAGCTGTCTTCTTCCCTTTGCCTTTATCTTTGTCTTTTTCTTTCTTTCTTTCCCTTTAGACTTACCCTCAAACTTAGATGGCTTCTTGGAAAAGTTATCACTAAAAGTGTTCTTACCCCTTGACTCTAAATGAGTAGCTTGAATAGACACCTCGTCTAGATTGTTGGGACTCAACATCAAAATAGTGTGCCTAAGGTAAGAATGCAAACCACCTATGTACTTAAGTAACGTGTCTTGAGTATACAAGGGAACATTTAAAGCAATAGCCCATTTTCTAAACTCATGAGTATAATCCTGGATAGACTGCCCCTTACCTTTCCTAAAGGTTTTCCAATTCATGGTTAACTATTGCATGTAACCTAAAGGATAGAATTGCTTCCTAAGGGTAGCAACAAACTCCATCCAAGACATATTAACTTGACCATGGTGAGCAATTTCTTCCTGAGTCTTACTCTCCCACCGGGTGAGAGCTATACCTCCCAACCGGAGAGTGGCTAATTGGATCATAGAAGCATCTTCTACTAGGCCTTGAATCCTATAGTACACTTCTACTTGTTGGACCCAATCATCTAACTTCTCAGCATTTAACTCCCCACAGTATTTAGGTAACTCAAATTTTACATCTAGCTTAATAATAGGCTTAGACTTGCTCTTCAATGGATTTACATTAGAAGAAGGAGAAGGAGGAGGAGAAGAAGGGGGAGAAGAAGAAGAGGGAGAAGATGGAGGAGAAGGAGTTTTTGGAGTTTTCTCCTCTTTATCTTTCCAATCTTCCTGCTTCTTGTGCTTTGAAGAACCTCCCTTTTCTCACTTCTTCTTTTTTGCATAAAGTTCATCCACCATCGCCTTCATATCTAAAAATAGCTTATGGAAATCCTTGTCACTGAGCTCTGAACTTTGTCCACCTTCTTTTCCTTCCATCTGTGATGGTTGATTAGCTCTTTGTCTTTTGATCTCAGGATTATATTCTTCAAGTTCTCCTTCACCTTGTTGAAACCTGGATCTCGTTAGCATTTAATTTCTACAATACTAGCCACACACAAAGCTCTGATACCAACCTGATCTATTTAGGATCTAGGAAAATTGCTTTTAGAATGCGTAACGTAAAAGATAACTTAATACAATGCTTAAATGAATAAATTAACATAACATGATTTCCAAGATAATGAATTGAAAAGAAAGAGAGAAAATAAAGAGGAAAGCAAACACAATTGATAACGGAGTTCGTCCGTAAGGACTACGTCTCTAGGCCCCTCTCCAACGAAGTGACCGATCTGATTATACTTCAAAAATCAGTTACAATTGCTTCATTGACTATTTCCTTCAAGCATAGCAGCATAACGTTCCTCTGATGTGCGGAAATGTCTACGAAATCTCCTGAGCATTCTCTCGTTCTCACCACCTAGACTTGGGAAATCCCATCTCTACCCCTCTTTTTAAAGTTGGGGAGAACAACCATGTATGCCGCCGCATGAAAAGTCAAAAGGAAGCACAATCCTGTTGCCCACAGAATAATGCGGATGAAGTAGTCGATCTCTATAGATATATGCGACGAAGAATACTTTGAAAGAAATTGTGTCACACATAACACCCATTCCCACCTCGTTCACACCTCCGGGCACTGCCTACATCACGATAAAGCTTCCTCCTACAAACACCAATGCCACTGTCACCTGAATAACAGATTTACAATGACTTTTGACTGGAGTTCGTTCTAGTTTGAGGTCTGGTGCCATCGATTGTTTAACTTCAATACAATCCTGATTTATCTCATCGGACACCACAACCTGCCCTCAAAAGAACAACATCAAATAAATATTTCTTAACGATCGAACAGATTTAGTGTTGAAAGGAATTGTTTTGAACATTAGAAAAAGGAAACAAAAAAGTAATGAAGAGGGAAAATTACAAACATTACTACTTGAAAGCAGCAAAAATTACAACTGTCTAATCTCTAAGTTGTGGAAGTTTACCCCAAAAAAATTGAAGATTACGAAAGCATGTGTACTCTCACCTGAATATTATCAGGTTGAATAGGCTCACCAGTCCTCCGTTCTTTGTCCTGACCTCTCGGCACTGGTGATTGCTTTGCGCGGAGGTCTGCAGTCGGGAATTGACCAACGACAATAGAAACCAGAGAACTATCAACATTAGTTGTGCACCCTAACTTTGTGCTTCTAATTATCCTACATGGAAAGTTCAAATCACTCCCAATTTTTTATAGCAACTTACTTGGCAAGTCCCCTACTTATAACTAAGGTTTCAGGGCGACATCAACATGCTTCTTGTCAAAGTGTCCAAAAAGTCCCAAAAAAAAGTGATACCAATGCTTGTGCATTCACAACATGTTTTATTGAGCGTTGTTGTGGAATCACATGATCGGTTGCTTTTCAGATCAAACAAATACATTTTGTTTAATTATGGGTAGTCATCATCAACACTAACAACTTTAAAGTCATAGCTATTGGTCCAATATTGATAATAATATTGGGCAGTATATAAACAACAACTATCGCAAATATTGAAACATGCTTAGGTACTAGGTTCTCTCCCCTATTATGCATTCAAATTTAAACATGAGAGTAGAATTAGAAGAGGAGTTTAAATGTTATCAAATGATCCATAAATGTACAACGAAGATTAAACACCCTTAGATGGACCAATCAAGAACTGATGGGGAGACCCTAGTAAATATTTCAAAAATGACTAACCAAATTGTATTAAATCTTTCTTACCACATAATAGAAATGGAGTAATATCACCCGTATGTTATTAGCACTATGTTCCATAGGAAATGTGAGGTGAACCATGAGTACCCTTTACAATGCTTATAATTGCATATGTGAGTATCCATATACCATTTCCAATATTTCCACTAAGGGGTGCATCTAACCTTAATTTTGTGAAACATTTCTAGAGGAACTAATACAACAAGGGTACAAAAAGGATTCAAATATTTATTAGAAACAATAAAATTAAACTTGGCTCTAAGCCAAGATAGCTATTTTTTTCCGATTCTATGAAAGAAGTCTAACATGAATCAAATCTCTTAAATGAAAAAAGAAATGAAAGAAAAAATTCAAGGTAATCTAGCTAAATATCAATCCTAGAAATTTAACATGGGAGACCACTAGAGAAAGTGTTGGTTTATATAAATCTCAATTCTAAAATCATTCATATTCAAGAGTAGTTAAGGTTTAATAGCTTAAAAAGCTTTCCATATAATTTTGGCTATAAAGCTTCTCTAAATTCATACAAGTGCCTTCTTAATGAGAATGGATTAAAAGATAAGTCATTTTCAAGATTGTTTGATGTGTTGAACCCCAACATAAATACAATGTCAAAATAAGATAATTTTCCAAGCCTCATTTCCTCCAAGTCCTTTGATAATCTATTGTGCATATATGTCTAACCCTTGATAATGAATATTAATAATGAATCATAAAGCTAACTAGGGAGCACATAGGTGCTTTGATCAAGGTAGTTATCTTTCTTAGAAGGACCTTGACCTCTGAAAACTAAAAGAGGGGTAAAAATTTATTCAAACCAAAAAAGAGCAGTACAAAACAAGGGCATTACACATCCCTGTCAGTCTCCACTAAGTGGTCCAGTTGTTGAGACAAATCCAGGGGTAATTGACCTCTATCCACAATATTCCAATTATGCAAATTATTAGAAGCCCATTTAGCCAAACAATCCACAACCCCATTCCATTCTCTAGGAATGTGATAAAAAGTAATAGAATCTGAGGAAGCACACAAATTAAGAATATGTTTTATAATGACAGCCAAATGCCAACTGACATCTTCTAACTGATGCCTCTTCAATAAAGTCACCACCACCTAAAGGACTTTGACCTTTGAATACCTACTAATAAGGGAAAAAATACTAGAGAAAGTTAAGAAGTTAATTCACAATTCACTGGACCTCTCTTATATGTTTAGTTTTGTAGCATAAAAAATTGTAATGCTTGAAAATTTCACACTATCTTTAGCTTCCCCCTATGTCCATGACAATTTCACACTATGTTTAGCTTCCCCCTATGTGCTTGGACATAGTTATGTATTTAATTTCCCATTTTATGAATATATTTAGAAAATTAAAAGGTGGAAATGAAGATAAGAATTTAATATTTATCTTCGATGTTTAAGGCTTGGACAACGATGGGTTTAGACTAGGGCACCAAGTGTCTTTGTCCAACCTTTTTTGGCTCAAATTTGAATATATGTTGGTGTTGGTATTGTTAAGGTTGTGAAAAAGATGAGCCATGGGATCAAACAATGAACAAAGACACCTTCCATGCAAGAGGCATGCAAACAATATATGCAATATTCCTCAACAAGAAAAAGCTACAAAATGAACCTCAAGAATGTTCAAGTAAAATAAGAGTCATCAAAGGTTGAGAGTTCAAGAAAATAACTGTAATCTCCAAATTGATAATACTATGAGGTTTGAGTACTATATAGGAGCAACCTTAAATAATTGGTCACTTGAGTTATCTTAGTTATTTTTAATGAACCAAGCCTTTCTCACCAGTTATCTATGAAATTTTCAAATTCAATTGTCAATAACTATGAGGGATTGGCCAATGAATAGGTGAAAGCTTGCTAGGCTTTACCTCTACACTTTGGACTCTTCAAAACCCAGGAGGGTGATCATGACAATGTATCTTTAGATACTTTTGTGCCAACTATCATATACACTATAAATTAACAGATAATTTCTCTTTTAACTGCTTAACAAATGAAATGTAGGAGATGGAAGCTCCTTCCCAGGATCCTCAACCTGTAATATAAAATCACCCTCACACATACAAGAGAAGAAAACACTATTGTGAGAAATATTGAGAATGATATTCAGAATGAGATAATAAATTACATATTGTACATGCCTTTTTAAAGGTATGAAAAATAAGAAATAGGTGAAAAACTACTCGATATAGGAAACAACCACCCAAATAATTAACCTAAGTTAAACTCAACACTACACTAACAACCCCCCTTAACTGCAAACTTGGGGAGATTATTATGTAAAATGAAAATGCAAAATGGGTCCACTACAATGCAAAAGGAAATCTCTCACAACTAGAGAAAAGTAGAAAAAGCATGTGGGAGAAAATCCCTCTCCAAAAGAGAGAAAATAAAAACAAGAATGCATGGATGGAGGACTCAATAACACCCCCCAAGGACTGCATGCATCATGTATATGCAATCAATGATCCTCTCATAGGAAGGATAGAAGGAGACTACATAGCCCCCCCATAATGAATAATGTCATGCAGAAATGGTAAGTGCTTGAAGGAAAAACATAGTCTAATGCTTACAAATACTATTTCTCCCTTTGGGAAGAAGGTAAACCAAGTACAAATGTAAGAATGCTTTCCATTCTGGATAGGAATTAACAAGTAAAATTCAAATGTAGGACAATAATGTCTCTCAAATCTACTCATGTGTCACTAAGACCTTGGAAGATGATACCACAAACCATCAGGAACATGCTCAATCACAATAGAAGGTGACAAACAAGGTACTACTAGAAACTAGTTTTGAACATTCTCCAAAGACAGAGATGGAGTGACAACAGTTGTACCACAACTATCATCAAATAGGTAAATTAATCCTTCAATTGATTTTATATATTAAAAATCTATTTTCAACATGTTAAAAAAAATTAAAAAATTGATTAGTTTCCAAAGAAATTAGGGGGAACACACTCAATTTTTTCATTGTTTAGGATGAGTATTGAAAAATAGTAAAAAATCATATAATCAATAAAAAAATTAGCAAAACATTTAAGCATAAACTACATGGTGTACACAATTTTATACCAAAGAAAATTTTGAAATACTAAAAAATTAAGCTAGAATTTTTGTGGGGGGGGGGCGCAGGGGGGTGCACTAGATGCTATATATTTTTCTGGAAAAAAAAATGAGCACTTTGTGTGCTCCCCCTATTTGAACCTCTTAATCTCCACTATTTTAAAAAAATAGTAGTTTAGAAAGTAGACTCAAATCACTATGATTTTTTTTGCATCTTCAATATTTTAGTGTACTTGTCTTCAATTTGTTATCGAAGATTATTTTTACTTATTTCAAGAAAAAAAGGTGCCACTTAAGGCTCTTTTTGTTTCCATTTCCATAAAAATACCCCTTTATTGAGTACTAATAATGAAACTATATCTTTCTAGAAGGCTCTCTCATTAGAGGCTACTGAGTCTTGGATGTAAGCCATGTAGGAGGAGTGATGTACCCGTAGATAATTAAGACACTGAGGATCTTGTAAGTTTTCTTAAGGGATGAAAGCCCATTTCTTGTAATTTGGTGTAAAAGAAGAAACTTAAAAAAATGGATAGTTCTAGAGCATTAAAAGGTTAGAAAAGTGGCAAAAAAAAAAAAAATCCTAGAAAGAGGAAGTTGATTTTGGCTAAATTTTTTCTTTTCTTATTAAGTTATATTTTATTTGATTTCTATCATCTATTATTTTATATTGTGATTTTTAAGTCATCCTCTATGTTTGGTAATACATTTTTGCATCAATTTGGTTTACATGATTATAAACCAATGAGTGTTCAATTTTATGTTGGTACCGAGTTTTCTTAAGATATGTGTCCAAAATTAGATAATTATTTTGAACTTATGTTAATAATTATTTATGCTAGTGCTATTGGTAGCCTTATGTATGCAATATTTTGCATGTGACTAGACATTAACCAAATGGGAGTATTCAACAAGTTTATGTCTAACTTTAGTAAGGAGCATTCAACTTGTTTTAAGAAGTTTTTTTAGACATTTGTGAGATACATTTTACTATAGTTTGTGTTATCATCATACTAATTATGTGCATAATGCATTAGATATATAAGGCTTTTTGGATGGTATTGGAAAAGTGGCTTGGATGGCTGGATATCTACTAGTGGCTATGTGTTCTCTTTGTTTGGCAGAGTAGTGACTTGAATAGGTAAGAGGTAGCCCATGGTCGCTTTGCACACTACTAAAGTAGAGTATATAGATGCTACACATGCATTCAAAGAAGTGGTATATTTGTAAGTACTATGTCTATGTATTTGTTCTAGTTAAAGGGTTGTCAGAATTAGTTGTGATATTGAGTGTCATTTGTTTGGCCAAAATCCCATGTACCATACTCACACTAAGAATTTTTATGTTTAGTATCACTTTGTGCATGAGATGATAGAGAGTGGTAAGGGTTCATTGTAAAAGGTTATTACTCGAGATAATTTTACAAATTCCCTCATGAAGTTGGTGAACACAAAGGAGTTAGCTTGGTGTATGAAGGTAATGAGATTTGGATCCCATATTTGATTATTTTTTTTGTTTCTTTAGATGTAGGTACAATGATTAATATCAAGTAGAAGAATTATAGGATAGTATAATATTTAAATTGCAATCATAACGTGTTATTTTCTACATATCTCTAATAATCCTGGAATGGGTTCTTAGACCCCCATATTATTGAGAGATAATAAGTTAGTTTATTTTTCTTGTTGTTGTTCAATTGGAATATTAGTTGTAATGGCACTCATGAATGAGGGGGAATTGCATGGAGTTTTATATGCCAAGGATTTAATGTATGAGGTGACAATCAAAACTTTCTTTTAATTAGATGTATGTGTAGGTAGTGATATTGATTAATAGGAAAAAATAATAAAAAGCTATAAAAATGCAACAAAAATAAGGAGACAATCTTCAACATTCAAAGGGCCTTCAAAAATAACACTAGATTCAATGTTAATCACATTTGTAAACAAAATCCTAACTAAACCATAACAATGATGTTATATTTTAGTATAGAGCTTCCATGGACTTTTCTTGTTTATAGTGTAGTTTATAGTTTAAAATTCACTTCGTGATGCAAGGGAATATCTAGCTTGAAATGAGAATTTTCTTTCCATAGTTTTTTAAGATGTTGACTACTTGGCTTCCTTGTATAGCATCCATTAATCTACTACCACAGAAACAACACTATGCTCTATAAATTTGGCTTTTTATTCTTAGCCCATACTCACATATCTAAAGTGAAGCAAGATGCAGGGGTTAAATTATGGATGCTTTGAGTACCCCTCAGTAAGTATGATCTTCTGAATTCTTATTTGAGTCTAGACATTTTTTGTGCTAAGTATTTGTTTATGTTGTTAAGTATTAAGTGATTGGCAGACCTTATAAAGCTAGTTATCATGACAGATTGATTTGAGCTTCCTAGAAAAACAATTATGTGTCTTTTTTTGTTGGGTATTGAAAAGAATATACAAACCTTCTTTTCTAAAATTTTATGTGGGCTTAACAGAAAGGCATCAAATTCTTTGTAAATATTAAAGGGCTTAATACTTCAAGACTTTATTTTATGGTACCCTGATTGTGCTGATCTGAAGAATTATTGTTCTAGGTTCATTGTTTGTCTGGAGTTCTTGCTTCCTCTGGAATCCTATAACAGTCTTGGAATGAGATATGTAGTGTTAATGGAGAAACCAGAGTTCCTTTTCTTCTGAATGGATATGAAGGTGTAGCATATTTGTCTTTTCCTTCATTTTATATGGAAGTTAGAGATGGGGGAGATAAAGAGTGCAATATCCAGAACCCAGACACAATCTTTTCTCCCAGCCTTAAGGGTGATGATGATCAGCAGACTCTTGTTCATAAAGGGGCTTTCAACAAGTTTCAATAAATTATAGGGAATACAGATCTTGAAGCCCAGGTAAACCAATATCCATAACGACTTGGTCAGCAATTATTTAGTGCCATTAGTGAAGATTTTTTTTGCCTTATTTGATAGAGATCCGAGTTTTCAAATATTAGGTAATGATGTTTATTTGTTTATTACATCAGGTGTGTTGGCGTGTAATTTCTCCCACATGGTCAAACTTCCAGACCTTTGACCTCTGACTCTTCTGCCACCGTCCATTCTAGAGAGTTCTCATAATTTGCATATGATTTAACTATTCCATATTCCAGAAAGTTCTAAGCCCTCTATAAATAGAGGCAAATGTATTGTGGCTAATCACTCTTTCAGCAGGGTCCAGCTCTGCAGAGCTATTATAGGATATAATTTATGTAATGTTGTCTGATTATTCAATATAATATGTGGTTGCCATTTTATTATGTTTATGTTCTACTTTCTATCTCTGTTATTCTCCTCCCCTATTTCATCTTCTTCATGTGGTATCAGAGCCATAAGGAAGGATCGCTAGCTATGGAGAGATTGTCAAGTTAAGATTAGCAGAGCTGATGGTGATGGGGCTAGCAGATTGATAGTGGATTGCAGGAGATCACAGACCACAACTGAAGCAGAAGATTGCCAAAAAAGTTGTAGCTACTGTTTGTTTATTTAAGAGTCAGTCACAGTTGTTCTGAAGACAACGAATCCTCATCGAAGTCTGATTTGAGCTTGCAGCCACCTCAGAAAAGGAATTGCAGCCTAGGAAGGATGAGAGTGGATTGAAGTTTTGAACATCTTGAAGGAAGTTGCTGCTATTTTTTGAAGATAGATTTTAGCCACTGTGTGAAGGAATATGAAAGTTGGAGTCACCATGGTTGAATCGAGCAATGGAGGGAAGTTTTCTGAACACCAGCCTGCAAGAGAGTTTGATTGTAAGCTGTATAATGTTAGTTATACATAATAGGATAAATTGGTTGAGTAAAGCTCTTTGGTTGGTTATATTGAGGAATTTTATAGAGAGATATTAAAATCTGTGGTTCTAGTTCATAATGGCTAATGGTTACATATTATATTGGTGTATATGATGGTTGGCTTGCAAATTTAAAAGTCTAGAATTAAAAATTAAAATAAGTGTAAAGAATATTTTTTTTTAAGTTATGGAATATCATAAAAGGAGTGTGAAAAGTATAAAGAGTTGTAGGTTTTCAAGACAAGACATAAAATAGTCAAATTAGTGAAAGGAACAGATTATAAATATTGAAGGAAATTATCAAAAGGATACAACAACAGTTACTGAAGGAGGATCAATCACAACAGTAAAGAAGATATTGGAAGGCATGTGAAGTTCTAGAAGAAAAATTGAGGTAAGTTTATTTGTTTGATTCAATGGGAAAAGCTGATAGAGTAAAGAAAGCGAAAACAAAAGATTTAGAAGAAGAATTAATAAAGGTGAAGAAAGAAAATACAAGTTTAAAATGTGAAAAAGATTTTTTAGAAAAGGAAATGGAAAAATTAAGGAAAGAGATGGGGGTAGAAAAATGTAATCTTTATACAGAGGCAATTGAAGAGCTAGAGGATAAGTTAAAGTTTGTGGAACAAATAAATAATTTGTAGGTGAAGGAATTGTGCAAATTTAGAGAGAAAAATAAAGAGCTTGAAGAAAAACTAAAATTGTTTGATGAGATTAATACAAGGAATGAGGAATTGGAAAAAAGAGTGAAATTGGTTGATGATTTAGAAGAGAAGTTAAAGAAATTAGAAACAAATAGTTTGCAGATGAAGGAAATTACAAAATTGAATGAATGTTTGAAGTCAAAATCCGTATGTGATGTTTCATGTAGTACAGAGGATTTGAATTTGTCAATTGAGAAATGTGTTTTTGCTAAAGAAATTTGTGATAAAAATTGTCAAAATGATAATGTTGTTAGTTGTAATGGCAATGAAATGAATGTTGGTTTAAAGATCATGGAAAGAATGGGATACAAAGATAAAGGCTTAGGAAGGCATGATCAAGGAATGAGAGAGCCAATTAAGCCAATAATGAGGCCAAAGCATGAAGGTCTTGGATATGTGTCAGGTAAAGAAAATAATACAGGTGTAACCAAATTTGTTAAAGAAATGGAATATATGCAATGTTGTCATTGTAACAAGAAAGGACATACAAAAGATACATGTTGGGATCTACATCCATGCAGAATATGTGGTTTGAGAAATCATTCAGAGAAGATGTGTTGGCAAAGAGAGAAGACAAATACAGGAAGCATGAAAATGGATTGTGGATGGAATTACAGACCAAGTTGGCAAAAGATGATAGGTATGTTTAAAAGATTGTTCAAGTGGAAATGTTATTATGTCAAAGATGAAAGAAATCAAGAGAGGTTTGTTGGTTTAGCAAGATGTTAGAGAAGATAGAAAGTTACAGATAGAAAGTTTGCAGAGAAGACTTCCAGTTTGAAGTTTTCAAATATTTGATAATCAAGGTTTGAAGGACTGCCGTAGCAGTGGGTTAGAGTTGAAGAAAAAGATCAGCAGATCTTGAAGTTAGTTTTCAAGAAAATAATTTAAGTCAGCAGACTTGAAAGACAAGATTTGGAAATAAAATTTGGGAATGAAAAATATGCAATCGAAATTAAGGGGGAGTGTTGGCATATGTAATTTCTCCCATAAATTGTAATTAATTAATTAAATGAGAAAAATCAGAAAGCTAAAAAAAAGGAAAATTCTAGAAAGTTGGAATGTTCTAGGTTAGAATGTTCTAGAGGAAGTTTCTAGAAATAGATTGTTTCTAGATGAGGAATAGAATAGTCTAGAAATACAAGGCATGAATGAAAGACATCTATATAATGAGGCAATTATAAAGAAAATGTATCAAGCAAATGTAATGATCAAGTGCTCATGAATGTAGCAGCACACATTTGAGCATGTTATGAATTAATGATATTGTGCAGTAGCACACATTTGAGCATGTCTATTACATATGTTTGTGTTTGAGAGTGTCTTGTGGATGTGACATCCACCTTCTTCATGTGGTATCAGAGCCCAGAGAGATCCGAGGGAGTCTTCCAGTTTGAAGATTGTAGGCCATTGCTTTTAAGAGAAAGTCAAGTTACTGAAGAAAAGGTGCTTACTGCTGGACTAAGGATGTTGCGGATCTTAGAGAACAGTAAATTGCAAATTGTGAAATGAAGGATGCTGAAAGGAGATCGAATCGCTGCCAGATTGTAGCCAATGAAATCAAAAAGAGGTGCAGATCTAAAGCAAGCAACATAGGAGCTAAAGGTAATATCCAAGCTTTATTGCTATTTTTATTCACTGGTTTAAGCTGAATATTGCTGACTGTAAGTGATTAGAAGGCCACAGCCATTGAAAGTAGAAATTTTGTAGAAGGATATTCCCAGTCATGAGAAGTGAAAATGAAGTAGCTGATGTTAGAAGGAAGAGGTGAAGTTTGATGTGCAAGAAGCCAGTGTTCGTCATCCACAAAAAGGCTGCAGCCACCATCAAGGAAGTTGCTGAAGTGAAAGTCAAAGTTTTAGTCTTAGATCTGAAGATTGTCAGTGCTAAACAAATTAGAGTGATCCTGTCACCATTTGTGACGGACATCAAAAGGCAAAGGAGGAGATCTTGTCACCGTTTGTGATAGATGTCAAGATTCTATTAGGATCCCCAAGCACCCGCAAAGTGACTCTATGGGAGGTGTTGATAAAACAAGTGAATCACACTTGAACCTACGATGGACTGGTAACCAAGAGGGCCAGAGCTCATGGTTAGAGCATCCCAATTGCAACATGGGATTTCCTAGGTTCGATCACTAGTTCTCAAAGATTTTAGATGTTGCAGCATCAGTGAAAGCGACTGAGAATGTAATGAAATTTGTGGTAGAAATTAGGAGGGAGTGTTGGCGTGTAATTTCTCCCACGTGGTCAAACTTCTAGACCTCTGACCTTTGACTCTTCTGCCACCGTCCATTCTAGAGAGTTCTCACAATTTGCATATGATTTAACTGTTCCATATTCTGGAAAGTTCTAAGCCCTCTATAAATAGAGGCAAATGTATTGTGGCTAATCACTCTTTCAGCAGGGTCTAGCTCCACAAAGTTGTTATAGGATATAATTTATGTAATGTTTTTTGATCATTCAATATAATTTGTGGTTGCCATTTTATTATGTTTCTATTCTACTTTCTGTCTCTGTTCTGCTCCTCCCCTGTTTCATCTTCTTCAAGGTGCACACTTTACAGGAACAAGCCATCATATTTGGGGGCCATTCCATAGGAGGTCTCAGTTGTAACCCTGGCCACTCTTTGTTTTTTGGGAAAGGGGTGAGAAGCACTTCTCCCTTTTGCATTAAATTTGGCTCTCTTCTAGTGGGAGATGATTTGGGCAGGTGATTATTCACTAGGATTGGTCTGGAAGATTTTATCATGTGGTATCCCAACACGATATTGTTCCTCGAATGCTCCTTACATCTTTTGAATTAATTTCCAAGCCTCTTAATGCAATTGTGCCTCACTAGAGGGCTGGATCAGATCTTCTGATTCAAGAGGCATCTAGGATTCTTGTTAACAATGTCTTGCAGTGCACACTCTCCTAGAAGTATGTATAGACCCTCTGGTGTTTATATGTTCTTGTCAATGAGTTGTGCAACTTGTCTCCTTGTTTCCTCTATGGTCATAGTGTAACAAGAAATTTTCTCTTTGATCCATACTATGGTTGTTTTCTCTCTATCTTTCCATCTAGTGTGTTTTGATGGGTCTTATTATTCTTGATCTTGAATTGTGAGGAACATGTCTTCATTATATCTGATTACCACACCTCCTCTTTTGGCCCATTAGTTTTTATGTTGCAAGGAGATTCAAATACGGATCTGAATATATAGTAGTTTGTTTTGATTTCTTCTCCTTCTCTTGTGAATTTTTTCTTGTACCTTTTTGGTCCTCTTCTCACAAAGCTCATCATAGGTTGCAAACCTCTTTGTCTTATGCCCTTTAGGGATGACTAGCAAGGATTTGATAGTTTCATTTTTTAAGTACATTGAATTTTTATTTTGTTACACTATTTATTACCTACTTTATATATAATTGATAGGGTATTTTATTTTCAATATATTTTGTTGAGTCTAATGGATGTTATGATGTATGAGAAGTATTCAATGTAATTGACCTAATGGATGGGATCATTTTAGTGTTATTGTTATGGATTTGTACTTGTTTATTCTAGGTATCTTTATAAAACTTTTATTGTAGTAAAAATAGTTGAATTCAAACCTTCATAGTAATGATTCTTTCTAATATCTCTCTTCACATTCAAAGCCCTAGGCCTACGAAATGGTTTAGATGGATCTTTCAATGTGCAACCAAAACTTTCTCTAGTTTTTACAAACTATATATTTTTTAACAATCAAGAAATCAAAATTAAAATAGTTAAGCAAATAGAGTATGATATTGTCTAGGTATTATTAGATATTTGTGTAATATCTTATTTGAGACATTGTTTTTCACTAGAACAATTTTTTTGTAAGTTTTTGTTTAACATTCAAAAGATGTACTTGATCTTTTCATTAAATTTTGAACTAATTAAGAAGTAGAAATTTATTAGACTAATAAGAAAATGATCAATATTTCGGTGTCATGAAATTTACTTTTATGTGATTTGGATTAGAATGAAACATGTACTTTTTGTGTGATAAGATTCAATCATGTTATATTAAAAGTTTATCAAAAGTATTATGTGCTACAATTTTTATTATAGAACATTGTTTCTTTTCTTTGTAAGGCCAAATGAGTCAAATGCTTTAATTCTTTACAAATCCATTGTGCATACATTTCTTTGAGTCATTTATTAGAAATTGATTAAACAATTTTGGATTTTATTTATTATCAAGATTATAATTTCATTTGTTGATTAAACCACTTTGGTTGTCTCAAATGGAATAATGCGTGCATCTAAAATGACTACTCAAAATATTATTTGCAAGAACAATGTAATAAAGGGGGAAATGTTAGCATAAGTGTTGCATTAGATATTACATTGTTGATCCAACTAACCCCTACTATAGTTATTTGTTCAATTACAACTATATTGATTCTTTATATATGTATCATTGTATTGTTCCTCAATAATAATCGATCATTTACTACTTCGGTCCTTCATTTTTTTTATATTATTTTTTATCATTTTTAGTATTCTTGGAAATTAAATTGCTATAAAAAATTAGACATGGGAGGGAAACATCATAATTACATTTTTGGAGCTTAAAATTTAGTAGTGGAATACATTCAATTTCCTTATATTTTGCTTCATAGCTATCCAACACATTTTTTGATCTGTTCTCACTTTTGAGAGAACAAACGATCAAATAATTTATTTTTTATTTTGTGAATTGTAAAAAATATTTTCACTTTTTAGCATGTTATTGGCAGTTGATTTGCAAAGATCTATTGGTGTTGTCTCATAAATATTCCCAAATTGAAAAAATCACAAGTAGATTTAAGTTGAAAAAAGTGAGCATTGAATTTGAGAAAAGCATTTTTTAATGCTTATTGTAAGAATCTAAGGCTTTCATTCTCACCTTTTTTTGTTTTAGACCAACTGAACCACTAATTTGATCTTTTCAAAGTTGGATTAAAACTCAACTTAGAAACTAACAAGTCTTTACTTTTGGACTAAAATTGAACAAACAAACTTGACATTTGATTTTGGTGCTTAAAACGAACTCGAATCATTGCTTTGAGGCTTAAAATGAACATGTGTTTTTTGTGTTTCATAATTTTTTTGCAAAATAATATCATCTAAAAAGACATATGCACTTCTCTCGTGTTTCATAATGACCTTGAGAATCAAGAACCTTTTTTATGAAATTAAGTTGCATAAAATATTACGTCCACACTTCAATTTGGGTTTAAAATTGAACAAGATCTTGTGCGAATGTAAGTGGGGGAATTATGACATATATTCTATCTCTTTGTTGCCATCAAAGATTGATTGAGTTACAATTTTTTTCTTTATTCAGTTTTGTTTATCCTAGAGGGCCTGCCTTGGGGAAAAAGTACTCACCCAAGGGAACAACTCAACCGATAACACTCTAAAGCCAAGAGTATTTCCTAGTAGGCTATAAATGTGGGTTTTGGAGTAAACACCAATATCACGCAGTTGATTCTGACAAGATGGATCTGAAAGGGGACTCTTGTCGTATGGGTCAATCTCCACAAATGGAAAGTCCTTATTAAAACCCATGTTCTAGAATTTCCAAAATCCTTGATCTATTTGTTGGTGCAAGAATGGTCATTCTGAAACTGCCCCACACTTTTACGGCCTTTAGTAGAAATGGAAAACATTCCATGGGATTTTCATGGGTGTTGATGCTTGGCTACCCCAATTGACATTAATGAGCCATGGAGAGGAGCCAGTGGGGTCAAGCATCTAACCATTCACTAAAGATAAGCGTAGCTGGACTTCTCCAAGTGGGAATCCAACAAATATTGTCTTACACATCAATAGGGTTGTACTTATTCATGGATTACAAAATTGTTTGCTTGTTCAAAAACATATGAAAAAAAACACTTAACATCATTCAACTTTCACACCCTTTAGGAGAAGTAAATATCCTTGAACAAATTCGCATGCCCTTGCTTGCCCTTGGGATTCATGTCCTTAGAGGTTTCTAGGCATTTGTATTTCATCTCAATTTTCTCCTACTAAGGTCAAAATTAGGTAACCTTTGCCTTGATTTCCTCTATTTCCGCATAATGCATTTTGTGGGATGAAACCTTTGGCATTCAATTGAAAAACTAATCAAGAAGTGTTTGTTGTAAAACAAATCCACTAAGGAAAGATTGAATCAATTGGACCCCCACACATGTGCTTAGACATATTTTGGTCATATGGTTTTAATGCAAACATTGATCTTTTGATCTTGAATTGATTTTGGAGAAAGGCATGTTCTTCACTATCTTGGTCTAGTAAACAAGTCCTTCTTAGGTTCATTTGGGATCAAATCAAACACTTCATCCAAAATAAAAACATCTCTCAAAACCCATCCCACCAAATAGCTTTAGAACTGTGAAAAACATCATTCTAGACTTGGGTAAATCATCAAAATCAAAATCACCTTGTTTATTTAGGTGTATGGGAATGCACCCTTTCTTATACATTTAATTGAATTAGCAATCCTTTGAACAAGTTCATCCTAAGATCACATCCAACATCTTAGGGTTTACAAGTTCATTATACAAATCTAGTCAAACCAATCAAAATCAAACCCTATGTCTAGCATTGATCCAAAGTCCCTAAATGTTCAACACTCATACCATTTACACCTTTCATCCCTCATCTCATCATTAGTCCTAAGAACCCTAGAGGTCACTTTTGCAACAAGTTCAAAACACAAGAGGAACATGGAATATAAACCTGATCCATACATCATGAGTAATCCAAGTCAACTAAGCTATCAAAGCCTTACAACGTCAATTGATTATCAACACTCACATCTATACAGACCGTACATGGGATCATTACCTTCGATAAATGTTAATAGTACAACAAATGTGAGTATGCCCAAATCAGAGTTTGGGACACCTTTCCCAATGGTAGATTTAAATCCAAGTCCAAACCTACCAATCCACCAACCAAACAATCAATGCATGAGCCTTCAAACGAACAATGTCATCCCACCAAATCCCTACATGCCAAATGAGAATGTACCAAGTACAAGTTTTTGAAACATAAATCTGGAAAACTTTGAGATAAATATGGTTGCAAATCATATGAATATTGTTCAAAATCCAAACAAGATGTTAACGACTCCAAATCAAGGTAATGTGATTCCCGACATCAATAATGTTCAATTTCAACCTATCATGCCAAATCTGAGTGTCATCCCAAATTAGAACATTATCCAAAATCAAACACAAGTATGCATCCCAAATTTTTCTTGAACAAAAACCAAATCAACTATATCAAGGAGTCAAGATCGAAATCAAGAACAAATTTGGCAAGATCAAATTGCTAGACTTACCAAAATAGTTGAGTCATTGTGTCAAGAGATATCTCCACCACCATTACCCATATGAACATCATTCATTGGTTGAGGGCTTCCCCCTTTACCTAGCACCAATAACTCCATCCAAATCAATCCACCTAACACCAATCAAGCCATCACATCAAATCCTTTGAAAATACTGATCGGACCAACAGATGGTATCTAATCAAATGACAACATCAATCTCAAAAAATAAAAATACGGTCTCCCAAGGACCTATCACCTCATTCATTCTGACCATTCCTATCACCTCAATCATTCCAACCACCCCTATCACACCCATCACATCTCAAACCCTCACTACCATGATCACTCCAAGTGTATCGCAACCACTTCTCACTACATCCAACACAATTTTGAATCTTCCACCACCCCCACCCAAACCAAACACATCATACCAATATAGCATTACATTTCAAGCTGCTCAGTAGGCTGCTTATCATAAGGAGTACCAACAAAACCAAAATTGAAAAGTTGCATGACTAGCTGCTCAGCAAGCTGTACAAACTACTCAAGATGCCCAAGCCACACTACAAGCCCAACAAACATAATCCCAGGCTCAAGTGCAAGCGCAAGCTAAAGACCAATACAAAACCCAACAAGCAAATGTTGAAAATCCCAACATAATGTTAACAACTCAATGTATTGATCCAAGTCAATGATCACATGATCAAGATCTCTCCATTGATGAAAACCTTGAAGATGTTTCTATCTTGTCTGAAGATCAAATCAACATAGGTCAAAGGTCACTTTTCAATCATGATCAAAATCCACCAACAATACCCAACAATGATCCAATTCAAGAAATGTCAACATCATTTGACCCTATGGTTGGGGACATCATAAATCCCTCCACCATAATTTTTGAAAACAATGATCAAAATCTCTCAATTAAGGAGCACATTGAGGATGTTTCTACCCCATTTGATGATCAACTCACCATACATCAAGAGCCACCTTTTAGCGATTTATTTCAAGGAGTGTTAGAATTATTTGATCCTATCGACATAATGCATGATTATGTTAAAAAATGTCTCTACATCACTTTATGAGTTAGAGGACATATCTCAAGAATTTATTCTAAAGCATGATCAAAATACTTCAATAAGGTCTAGCAATGGTCCCTTCCAAGACATGTTGACCCCCTTTGACCTCATGGTTATAGATACTATAAGAATCCTTAACACGACACTTGATCAAAATTCACTCAAATATCAAGAGGATGTTGAACCACTTACCATGCCTAATGATGATGTTGAAGAACCCTTTGTAAGTAATCCATCCTTTAAAACTGACTCGTGTCAGGAACTTGATCCAAAGCATGTCGAAATAAATCCCAAAATAAATCACGATCAAAAATTTGTATCTCCAAAATACTACAATGATCTAATGGATATTCTTCTATCCACACAAGATGATCATATCCACATAGCATTGAATCCTCCATCTACCCATGAGATGCTTTCTATGGATGGACACGTAGATGATCTTCAGCTAGAACAAGATTCTATTAAACAAAAAGAGCAGATTATTAATTCCTATAGTCAAAAAGAGTTGTCAACAAGAACATCAGATATATCCCAAATTCAGACTAAGGACATCATGAATAAAGATATTCAATATTATCCACTTAGGGAAACAAGTCAAATAGAACAGTATATTTCAAAGTCAGTAGAGCATCCAATTGAAATAATATCATCTGCAGTGGTCATTTGTCAGAGTATGTTGACCGAACAAGATATCTCAAAACAAGCAGAATCAAGGAACAAAGGTGTCACTACTGCCATACTGTGGGCAACTTTATCTAGTGAAAATGTCAACATAGGGAGCATGAAGAGTCTTTATGGTGAAACCAATGCCAATACTACAACTAGCCTTGTCATGAATCTTCATCCACCTATCATCCCATCCATGAATTGGTACCAATGTCAAAAGAAAGATTTGAATCAAAGCACAAAGGACATTATCAAAGAAAAAGAAGCTAAGAAACATATCAGACAAATCAAATACAAATGGATAGCAAAGAATACAAAGAAAAATTATCCCTACCAAACTCCATTAGTCAAAGAAATAATGGGTCAAAATAAAAAAGGGAAAATTATCCATCAAAGATGTCTGCAAAAGCAAAAGCAATCTTTTCAAGTTCCGTATAAAGTATATCAAGTAGTTGGTCCTAATTCCATGCACACTTTTGTATCCACCCATCATTGCTCATCTTGCCAAGTTTGGAGAGTCAAAGGTTCAAAACTATCAACCAATCCATCTCTTATCCCTAAACACACTCCATCCACACCTCCATGCATGATATCCCATTCTCACATTGACCATGAATTGGCAACAACCCTTCATCATAAGGATTTAGAAGGCACTCTATCGTGATGTCCGCACAAAGACAAAGTTAACTCTAGTATCAACGAAGCAAATCAAGAATCCCAAAAGTTGCATTTAAGTGTACGTATCTTAACAAGGAAACTTCTTTAGGCAGGATATCGATGGCACATTATGATAGAAGCATCTACATCAACAATAGCTTGTGATTCAGCATGAGCTTGAAATATTTTAGAAAAATCAAAAAATATGAAAAAAAACCAGAAAAAGGATTGAAAATAGTAAAGAAAAAAATCATCCTCTAGTGAAAACCACATGGGCAGTGCTTTGGGCAAGACCATGACGAAAACCTAGAAAATAGGCATCATGAGTAGAATCAAGCATCTACATGCACCGGTTCAGGTGAAAGCATCTCATCCCATCCATAATAAATCTAGCATTTCATCTATCTTATCCATAATAAATCCATTCATCCATGAACCACTTATCCAATCCATTTTTATCCATCTACATCCATAGTCCAAATTAACTTGATCTCGATAAAATTTTGGGGCATACTTTACACCTACTTATGGTAAACATCTTGACATGGGTCATTTTCATTGGTCCTATCCTATCCAACATTATCTAAGCCTTAAAGCATTATCCAAATAAGCATTCATTATCCGAACAACTTATCTTATCACAAGATAATCCTTGGAATCCTTTGCATCCATCTAATGGCATTTCATACATTGCTAGACACTAGGGGCAGATATTTGAATCTTGCTTCGGGAATAAATCTTGACCTATATCCTCCAACTTATGTGGTGATCTGAACATTGGAAAATGTGAAATCAAATTGGTCCACCACTTGTGAGCAAAAAAACCAAATCACTAGCCCATGGCATATTTTGACAAAAATATGTTCCTTATCAAGATTCATCTTTCATCGAACATCAATCCAAGTAATCACTATCAATTGCATCTAATTTGCACATCAACATCACATCATTTCAATCTGTGCATTTGTTGTGTATCCTCAACAATGTTCTCATCATCATCGATCCATTGATTGGATCAATCAACCTTAGCTTGGTTTTTAACAAAATCCCAAACAGAGCATCGATATCACATATCCATATCTAAATCATCAAAGTCATGCAAAAATCCAAAAACATCCAAAACATTGAAAAATCCAAAAACACTCAAAAATCAGAAAACATTAAAAACATGGAATCCAAACTACATTGTCTCTGAGCTTAAACATAGGAAAGGCTAATCTTTGATCAACCCCCGAGACATCACAAAAAAAAAAATTCAAAAAATATCAAAATCAAAAAACATTCAAAAGACACAAAAATCCAAAAACATTTGAAAACATAAAAAAATCAAAACATTTGAAAAATCCAAAAATAGCCTCAAAACATTCCAAAAAAACCCAAAAAAATCCAAATATTTGAAAAAATCCATCTGTCTCATCTCGCTTGCACCTGCAATAATCAATCATCCATAATAAAATGATCGTCACCTCCATCCTTTGGAAAAATGAATAGAAACAACCACAACAATCAACAAAAGAAAGCTTCAAATGCAAAATCAAAATTGAAATAAGAAACCTTTAAAACAAAATCAAACTCTTGATCATTTTTAGACATGTCAATCAAACTTTTATCAATAGCCTTTCAATCAATTTATCAAACTATCCTCATCCTATACAATGCATGTCCTAGGATATATCATTCCAAAAATGGGCATCATTTTGGATATCACTTTGGATCTTATCCTATCAAAACAAATCCCTTTTAGCTAGAGATATGAAGAACATTGGCTTGTTTGCGTACTTGATCTTTTCTTTTGATTTATCTTATTGCACTCATTCCAAGGACCTCTTGATGATATCTGAACGAAGGATTTAGAGAGATATGAATGGGGTAATGATCTTTATCCTATTGTCCGTTGTGCTTGTTGGACGTTCTTGTAAAATAACTTGGCAAATACTTACTTTGTTAGGTATGTCCTAGCAAGGTTTCCGTATGTCAAGTGTGAAAAAAAATACGCATATCTGTTTGTTGAGTCAAATTCCATCACACTAGGTACAATGCCATCCTGGTTCTTTATACCTTGATGCATCATATCTATGTGTGTTATCAAACATAAGGTAAGTAGCCATTTTAAAATCCCAATCCTTGATAAGCGAATCATCCATCTATCTGCATCATCATTCATCATTCATCAGCATTTCTCATCATGATCTTTCATTAATTTGGCTTGTTGGATCCTCTTGTCATCTAATTTCTTCGTTTCCACACTAACATCGCGTCATGAATAGTTAATCATCATAATTATTGCATCCATTGTGCATCCATCTTGCATCCACAAACCATCAGTGTTCTACATATCATCCCACATGCATGTTCATCATCATAATATAGATTTGTTAGTCTAAGCATCTCATAAATCACATATTTGCATAAAACATCCATTGAAGAATCACAACATATCACATCATCAATCTCATCCATCTCACATCATATCATCATTTAAGTTGTTTAAGATAATATAGATTTGTTATTTTAAGCATCTTAAAACCATCTCATTTGCATCATTATCAAAACCATCCATATGTCCATCTTGAACCTCTTTATCGCAAGATTGACCCTCAAATCGAATCTTTTCGCTTGATCTCTCGAGGGGGAAATGTACCAGTGTACTTCTTTCCACTGGGGCATCTAAAAAAATTAAATTTTTTTTGAATTTCATTGTGGTAAGATTATTATTTGAACCAAAGCAACAAGTACATTGCTTCAAAGAGAGGCAAATGTAGATATGTGAAATTGACATCATGCATTTGATTAGGCCATATTCATCCATTCATTAAATAAATCAAGTTTATTTATCAATCTCCTAAAGTCATCAGTTTAAATTAAATAAATCAACTTGATCCTAACACCACACTCCTTGATTAAATAAATCAATCCTTTATTTAATTAAGTCTAAAATCACCTTCCATCCCTTTTGATTTAAATAAATCAAAATATTCAAGTCAAATGGGTCAAATAAACTAATCATCACTTAAGTTAATCTAACCCTGATTAACCTAATCTAACCACCCATCACATCCTCTAGCTTTTCCCACTTGCACCAATAAATCATTTTAATCCATTTATAAATTCAACATTTTCCATCAACATGGCATCTTTGATGAATATTCCCTCAAGTTTGAATTCAAAAGCAGGTTGAAAGGTACATCGAACAAGGCATTTAATAGGTCTTACATGTCTCTTACATGTCCCCCTCTCAACATTTAACAATCAAATTCAAATTTAAATCTCCCCCTCTTGGGCACATTTCCCAAATCTTGCACATTCCTCAACCACTCACAAGTTGACAAGTGGCTCCATCTCATTGGCCAAATATTTATCCCACATTTCCCTCTCATGAGCATTCTTCAAACTTAAGAATATTTAAATAGAGGCTTCATCCTTCAACAAATCCTCCAAAAAATCATCTAAAAAGCTTATGCAAAGTCACTCTCTTCATTGGAGAACTGATTTTGTCCATTACATCATCATCATTGGCATTATCAAGGGTTGGGAAAGGGCTATTTTGCACAATAGCACTAATCCACCATGGGATAGGTTTGAGCATGCTTAGTATTTTTGGTATTTTATCACTTTGCTTATTTAGCATGATTCAATATCTCATGTGGATGCTTGATTTGCTGTATTTGATTTGGCATTATTACTAATGTTCATTGAAGTTGAAATATTTGTAGATTTAGCAACCACAATATGTATGTATGTGTACATACATACATATATATATCCCATGTGTAATTTTCTTGAAATTTGTGTGCTTAAGGAATTAATCTCATGAAACCCTTTCTTGGAATATTTTGTATCTATCTGAAAATGCACTTTTGTATTCCTACGAGTGAGGAATTATTATTATGAAACCCTTGGTTAATTTCTTGTGCACTTTTTTGAAAACACAAGTATGTATGATGTATGTATGTATGTACATACATATATATGTATGTAATGTACATAAATGTATTTATACATACATACATACATATGTATGTAATATATGTATGTATGTATGTATGTATGCATGTATTGAAAGCAACGACAACCATCCTCTGCACATTCCTCTAATATCCCAAGTCTCAGGTAGGTACTTATAGTTATTTTCATTTATGCAATGTCTTCTTACTTTATACATTCTAGCATTTGTCTATATTTTTCTACTTTCCATTGCACATATAGCAGGCTAGCATACATATATTTGTCATTTTCCATTCTGTGTCTCTTGTTCATTCAACAAATCGATGTATATGTGTGTATCCTTTGCCTATCCTTTCAAATTGCAAACAATGGTACTGGTTAATCATTTTCTTCTGCATCTTTCATGACCCATTAAGGGTTTATTCGATGATTGAAAAATTATTACTGCTTGTTTATGAAATAAATCATTCCTCTTACACTCCTTTTTGCCATGTGTTGTTTTCTTTTGTTGGGTCATGTTGCTGGTTTCTTTTCCCACATTGTATTTATGTATGTATGTATGTATGTATGTATGCACATACATACATACATACATACATACATACATACATACATACATACATAGATATATATATATATATATATATGTATGTATGTATATGTATACTACTTTCCATTGCACATACATCAGGATAGCATACATATGTTTGTCATTTTACATTTTGTGTGTCTTTTTCATTCAACAAATCGATGTATATGTGTGTATCCTTTGCCTATCCTTTCAAAATGTAAACAATTGTACTGGTTAATCATTTTCTTCTGCATCTTTTAGGACCCATGGAGGGTTTATTTGATTCAATTGAAAAATTATTACTGCTTTTTTAAGAAATAAATCATTCCTCTTACACTTCAATTCACCATGTGTTGTTTTCTTTTTTTGGGTCATGCTAGTTTCTTTTTCCCACATTGTATTTATGTATGTATGTATGTATGCACATAGATACATAGATACATATATGTATCTGTGTGTGTATGTATGTGCATAATTACATATATGTATGTATGTATGTATGTATGTATGTATGTATGTATGGACATACATACATATATACATGCATATATATATGTGTGTGTGTGTGTGTGTTCCTTCCAAAGAGAGTGCATAGTAAAATGAGTGAATAGAATGGGATACCCAACAAAAAACACTAGTCATATGCATCAATTGGACCCCAAATGAAGATTAATTGGAGTGTAATGTGTTTGGTGTCCAGACCTTTAGTAAGGAGATTAATATGTAAGAGTGATTTTTAATGGGCGCCAAAATGATTCTATAAGGTGCTAACATGAATTAGACCCATTGAATTTTGAGTGGATTTGATTGATAAAAGAGTTTTAATTAGATGTTAAAAGTGACACATTTAGCTATTTTTTCTGCTTTGCAATGTATATTACTGACTTTTTGCAATTTATATGTATGTATATGTTTATATGAATACATGAATGTATGCTTATGTTTCTATGAATGTTTGCATGTATCCTTATGTTTGTATGACTGTATGCATGGATACAAACCTGCAAAAAATCATAGATATATAAGGCTTCCCAAATAAACATCAAATCCAAATATAGTGAAGAATTCAATCATATCATCTCTAAAAACCTATGTAAGTGGCAGCTACAAATTCAAATGGTATAAAAAATTCATATTTGAAACACACCAATCAAATTGAATGCATTCAATTGTCAAATTTAAATTTCTAAATAATAGGGACAACAACCAATGACATTCACAATTATTCTCCTCTACTACTATATTCATAATTGAACTTGATCAATTATGTGTTGTTGTACATGCATTATTTCAAAGGTCATATGATGTTTGTATGTTACTAGCCTCAGTTGTGACTACCCATGGTTGTAAATCCTTTCTTGTAGGCATGGGAGAACAAGGAGAGGTGGTGCAACAATGTTCATAGTGGGTAGTTTGGTAATTGTGTTTATCAACACACCAAATAATTAAGGATTTTTTGTTCAAATTGTTCTAAGTTTGAATTATTGTTCTATATTTTTTACTAACTAGTATATCTTTTTATTTATGTCAATAACTATTTTCCATGTTTGTTTGTTGTATTATATTTGTTTGTTGTGGTAGGCATGTCAAGTGGCTAGGAGGTTGTGAAGAGCATGTCAAATTGTAAGATTACATTTCAAGTGAAGTCTTTCAAGACTTTACTTTGGCTATGACCTGATAGACATTGTGTTCATTTATAATGTTCATTTTAATTATTAATTGTAAACTTACATTTACAATTTACAATTAGATTGATTTCCAAGTGTATGTGCTCAAAAATTTATAATTTCAAATAGATTAATTTACATGGATATGTTGCATATAGATGTATAGGTATATGTATGCATATACTTAGTTGTGTATACATATATATGTGGATGCCAAATCTGCATAATGTTAGTCTTTGACAAGAATTATTATTGAAGTCAAATAAAACATGATAGATCTAGTGTCCCTATGAAATATTGTATCATGTTAAATATGCTAAATAAGATATTAAAATAGCAAGAAAAAGTAAATGAGCATATAAATAACATGAATCATGAACTCCATCTCATAGTGGATTGGTGCTTCTATGGAAAGAAGCCCTTTCCCAATCCTTGATAAGATAATCTAAATGATAAAATGCTTTGAAGATGGAGTAAGATGGGAAAAATTAGTTCTCAAACAAAGAGAGTGACTTTGCATAGGATTTTGTGTATCAAGTTGTCGAGGATTTGATCAAGAATGAAGCCTTTCATTTATAGATTATTTTGATGAGACAATGGCCAAATAGATGAATGTGGGACAAAGATTTATCCAATGAGAAGAGGCCACTTTTCAGCTTGTGATAGGCTTGAGGATGAGCACATTTTGGTCAATGTGCCAGAGAGAGGGAGATTTCAAATTTGAATGTGTGAAATAAATGTTGAATTTGACTTGTGCAAGGGACATGTGAGAGACATGTAAGGGCTCATAAATGCTTTGTTGGATGTACATGTCCACTTTTTTTTGAATTCAAACTTGAGGGAATATTCCTCAAAGATGCCATGTTGATGGAAAATAATGAATTTATAAATGAATTAAAATGATTTATTGGTGCAATTGGGAAAAGCTAGAGGATGTGATGGGCGATTAGATTAGGTTAATTAGGATTAGATTAGCCTAATGATGATTAGGTGAGTTTGACCCCTTTGACTTGAATATTTGGATTTATTTAAATCAAAAGGGGAGAAATATGAATTTGGGATTTAATTAAATGAATGTTTGATTTATTTATTTAAAGGGATGATGCAAGATTAATTAATGAAGTGTTAGGATTTAATTGATTTATTTAAATGATGTAATGATGAAGTGGATTTATTTAATTTGAAGGATGAAATGTTAGATTTGATTAAATGAAGGTTATTTGATTAAACTATTGGATTGACATGTATGCATATTTTGCGTGTCTACATTTTTCCCCTCTTTGAAGCAATGTACTTGTTGCGTTGGTTCAAAGAATAAACTTGCTGCGATCAAAATTCAAATTTTATTTTATTTTTCGGATGCCCTAGTGGAAAGAAGTACACTGCTACATTGCCCCCTTGACAGATCGAGTGAAAAGATTCAATTTGAGGGTCGATCTCATGATAAAGAGGTTCAAAATGGATGGTTATGGATGATGATGCAAATGATATGGTTTTCAGATGCTTAGAATAACAAATCTATATTATTTTAAACAACTTAAATGATGATATGATGTGATGATGGATGAGATGGATGATGCGATATGCTATGATTATGCAAATGTATAATTTATGCAGATGCTTAGACTAACATATCTATATTATGATGATGAACATGCATGTGAGATGATATGCAGAATACTGATGGTTCATGAATGCAAGATGGATGCACTAGTAATGATGATAAACTACTCTTGATGTGATGTTAGTGCAGAAGACAATATATTAGATGATGACAAGAGGATCCAATAGGCCAACTTTATGAGAGATGATGAGAAATGATGATGATAGATGGATGATTTTCTTATCAAGGATTAGTATTTTAATAGGGATACTTACCTTATGTTTGATAACACACATATATATGATGCATCAAGGTATAAAGAACCAGGATGGTATTGTACCTAGTGCGGTGGAATTTGAATTGACAAGCAAATAGGAGTATTCTTGTTCACACTTGACATACAGAAACCTTGATAGGATGTACCTAACAAAGCAAGTATTCACCAAATTATTTTATAAGAATGTCCAACAAGCACAATAGACAAAAGATAATGATTGTTGCCCCATTTGTATCTCTCTAAATCCTTTGTTCGAATATCATCAAGAGGTCCTTGGATTGAGCACAATAAGATAGATCAAAAGAAAAAGACCAAGTATGCAAAAAAGTCAATGTTCTTCATATCTCTAGCCAAAAGGGATTTTTTTTTATAGGATAAGAATCCAAAGTGATATCCAAAATGATACCCATTGTGAAAACGATATATCCTAGAACGTGCATTGTATAGGACGATGATGGTTTGATAAGTTGATTGATAGGCTATTGATAAGGTTGATTGACCTATTTGAAAGTGATCAAGAGTTTGATTTTGTTTTAAATGTTTGTTGTTTTCTTTTTATTTTACGATTTGAAGCTTTCTTTTGCTGATTGTTGTGATTGTTTATATTTGCATTGCCAAAGGATGAAGGTGATGATTAGTTTATCATGGATGATTGATTATTGCAGGTGCAAGCGAGATGAGACAGATGGATTTTTTCAAATATTTGGTTGTTTTTGACATTTTGAAAAATTTTGAGACCATTTTTGCTATTTTAAAGATTTTTTGAATGTTTTGATTTTTAATTTTTTTGATGTTTTTGGGGTTTTGTGTCTGGGTGAAGCCACATAAGTGGTTTACACTTTTGAAGAGGAAGGAAATTTGAGAAAAAATGACCCCATAAAGAATTGGTTTTAGGGGTTCGCATGAACCTACATGTTCGACTGAACCATAAAGGGGTTCGACCGAACTAGGGTTCAAGCGAACCCATTAACTATTGGGCCCACATTTCCCACCCAAAAAATAAAGGAAAAATGCATATTAGTGGGGGTTCGAATGAACCCTGGTTCGCTAGAACCCCAGTTCTAGCGAACCCCCTTTTTCCCTAATTTTTTAATTTGTTCACACAAAAAACCTAAAATTTTACGCTTTCAAGCTCGGTTGGGGATGAAAATGGGGGAATATTTAGAAACCAAACTTGGAATCAAGTAGCCTTCAGAACGAGCTATCCAATGAATATAATTTTAGTATGTTTTGGTTTTATTATCTATCTATTTTTTAAGTTTTATCAAATATAGGTTTTTCATCGAAAACAAAAATCTATGTTCTGCACAAGTGGAAAAATAGAAGATTATAAAAAAAAAAATTAAAAATATGAGTGCACAGATATTGAAGTCCTTGATCCAACAAAAAAAAAAAGAAGAATTTTGATACATACAGTAAAAGTTATGTGTTATCTATGCCTATGTCTAAATTGTCATTTGATTGACTTGAAACTTGATTAAAGAAAAAATATTCAATAAAAAACTATTTAACCAAGTGGAAGCACTAGATATCAGAGTTAGAAATCTAAATTTGAAAGAATTGGAATTTTATCCTTCATGGAAAAAGTTATGCGTTATACAAGCGTCACTTTTTAAAAATGCTATTTTTGAAAAAACCAATTTTGTGGGAGATGGAAAAAGAAGTGCAATCTTATTCCAAAATATTGAAAAAAATATTTTAGAATCTACAAACAAAATGTGACAAGACTCTAGTTTACATCATCTTCAAATTCCTTACAGTTTAATCGCTATAGGTGCCTGAATGTGAAGATTGTGTTAAAAAAAAAATATCAGTGTCCAGTTAGGCCAAAAAGTGTAAACCACTATTGTGGGATCACCCATCTTTTGAATGTTTTTGGATTTTTATGTTTTTTGAATGTTTTTGGATTTTGATGTTTTTTTGAATGTTTTTGGATTTTGATGTCTCAGGGGCTGATCAAAGGTGAGCCTTGCCTATGTTTAAGCTCAAAGATGACATAGTTCAGATTCTAATGTTTTTGATTTTTTTTGACTTTTTGAGTGTTTTTTGGATTTTTTGATGTTTTGGATGTTTTTGGATTTTTTGATGTTTTGGATCTTTTTATATTTTTCACACGATTTTGACGATTTGGATATGGATATGTGTGACGATACTAGTGCTCTATTTGGGGATTTTGCTAAAAACCAAGCTAATGTTGATTGATTGAATCAATGGATTGATGATAACTATAACATTGTTGAGGATGCACAACAATGCAAGGATTGATTGATCAGGATTGATAATGATAACATTGTTGAGGATGAACAACAATGCAAGGATTGATTGATCAGGATTGATGATGATAACATTGTTGAGGATGCACAACAATGCAAGGATAGTGTTAAGCAACACAAGGATTGGGATGGGTATCCCAAGGTGATGATAGATTGATGATAATAACATTGTTGATGATACAAAACAATGCAAGGACAGTGTTAAGCAACACAAGGATATCCTAAGATGATGATTTTTTTATTAGAATTGATTGATCATAATTTTGAAGCTTGATTTGGAACAAAATTGTTTTGAATGATTTGACATGACATTTGAAGTGCAACTTAGATGCAACTGATAGTGTTTACTTGGATTAATGTTCGATGAAAGATGAAGACTGATAAGGAATGTCTTCTCATCAAAATATGCCATGGGCTAGTGATTCGAATTTTGGATTACAGATGCTTGACCAACTTGTTTTCACATTTGTCAATTTTTCATATCACCACATAAGTTGGAGGATATAGATCAAGATTTATTCCTAAAGCAAAATGTAAATATTTGCCCCCAATGTCTAGCAATGTATGGAATACGATGGGCAGATGCTCAGATAAGTGTATGGACTGATGGATATGGTAAGTACGCAAATGATGCCAAGGATTAACTTGCAATAAGATAAGGTGTTTGAATAGGGTATGCTCATTTGGATAGTGCTTCATAGCTCAAATAATGCTGCATAGGATAAGATCAAATGAAAATGGCCCATGTCAAGATGTTTACTATAAGCAAGTGTAAAATGTTTCCCAAAATTTCATCAAGATTAAGATAACTTGGATGATGGATGCAGATGGATGAAAATGGATTGGATCAATGGTTTATGGATGGATGGATTTATTATGGATAAGATGGATGGAATGCTTGATTTATTATGGATGGGATGAGATTCTTTCACCTGAAGTGGTGCACGTAGATTCTTGATTCTACACATGACGCCTGTTTTCCAAGTTTTCATCATGGTCTTGCCCAAAGTGCCACACGTGGTTTTCACTAGAGGGCGGTTTTTTTTATCTTTACTGTTTTCAATCCATTTTCTAATTTTTTTGGATTTTCATATATTATGATTTTTTTAATTTTTCTGAAATATTCTAAACTCATGTTGAATCACAAGGTGTTGCTGATGTAGATGCCCCTATCATAATGTGCCATTGATATCTTTCTCGAAGACGTTTCTTTGCTAAGATACATGCACTTGAATACAAATTTTGAGATTCTTGATCTGCTTTATTGATAACGAAGTTAACTTTGTCTTTGTGTGCACATCGCAATAGAGTGCCTTCAAAATCCTTATGGTGAAGGGTCATTGCCAATACATGGTCAATGTGAGAATCATATGTCATGCATGGAGGCAAGGATGGAATGTGTTTAGGGATAGGATATGGATTGGTTGATAGTTTGAAACCTTTGACTCTCCAAACTTGGAAAGATGAGCAATGATGGGTGGATACGAAAGTGTGTATGGAATTGGGACCAACTACTTGATACACTTTGTATGTCACTTGAAAAGCCTACTTTTTTCTTTTGTGGACATCTTTTATGGACACTTTTCCCTTTTTTATTTTTCCCCATAGTTTCTTTGACTGATGGAGTTTGATAGGGATAATCTTTCTTTGTATGTTTTAGTATCCATGCGTATTTGATTTGTTCATTATGCTTCTCAACTTCTTTTCCTTTGATAATGTTCTTCGTACTATGATTCAAATATTTCCTTTGATGTTGGTCCCAATTCGTGGATAGGGTTATGGGTGGATGGACATTCATGGCGTGGCTAGTCATAGTATTGGCCTCGGTTTCATCATAAAGATTCTTCATGGTCCCTATGTTGATGCTTGCTTGAGATGAAGTTGCCCCCAGTATTGTGGAAGTAGTACCTTCATGCTTTGATTATGCTTGTTCTGAGAGCTCTTATTTAGAGTGCATTCTCTGATAAATGACAACTGCAGATGGTGTTATTTTGATTGGATGCTATACTAAGTCTAAAATATCTTGTTCTATGTAACTTGTTTCCTTGAGTTGATAATGCTGGGTATCTGTATACCTGATGTCCTTAGTCTGAATTTGGGATATATTTGATCCTGATGTTGCCAACTCAATAACCTGCTCTTTTTTTGTAATAATGTCTGGAGTAAAAGAGTCATGTTTTGAATGAAGATCATCTACGTGTCCATCCAAAGAAAGCATCTCATGGGAAGATGGAGGAGTATGTGCTACATGGATATGAACATCTAGCATAGATAGGAGAGTGTCCATTAGATTATTGTAGTATCTTGAAGATACAAATTCTTAATCTTGAATGATTTCGAGGTTGCTTTCAACATGATTTGGATCAAGTTCTTGACATGGATCAGTTTCAAAGGATGGATTTCTTACAAAGGGTTCTTGGATGTTGTCATTAGGCATGATGAATGGCCCAATATCCTCTTGATCTTTGAGTGGACTTGGATCAAGTGTCAAGTTGAGGATTCCTTCAGTATCTATAACCATGAGGTCAAAGGGGGTCAACATGTCTTAGGAAGGACCATTGCTAGACCTTAGTGAAAGATGTTGATCATGCTTTGGGATAAATTATTGAGATATTTCCTCTAACTCATACGACAATGTAGAGACATTTTCAACATGATCATAGGTGAACGGATTGTGCATTATGTCAATAGGATTGATCAAATAATCCTAACGCTCCTTGAAATAGATCACTAAAAAGTGGCTCTTGATGTATGGTGAGTTGATCATTGGGTGGGGTAAAAACATCTTCAATATGGTCCATAATTGAGAGATCTTGAACATTGTTTTCAACAATTGTGGTGGAGAGATTGTGAATGTCTTCAACCATAGAGTCAAGTGATGTTGACATTTCTTGAATTGGATCATTGTTGGGTATTGTTGGTGGATTTGGATCATAATAAAAAAGTGACTCTCGATGTATGTTGATTTGATCTTTGGATGAGGTACAAACATTTTCCATGCGTTTGTTGATGGATAGGTCTTGATCATGTGATCATTGACTTGGATTGATACATGGAGTCATTACATTTTTTTTGGACTTTGAACAACATTTGCTTGTTGGGCTTGGTATTGGGATTTAGCTTGCTTTTGCACTTGAGCCTGGGCTTGTGCTTTTTGGGCTTGTAGTGTGGCTTGGGCAACTTGAGCATCTTGTGCAGCTTGTTGAGCAACTAGTCATGCAACTTGTTAGTTTTGGTATGCCTTATGATAAGCAGCCTACTAAGTGGCTTGAAATGTAATGCTATATTGCTTTGATGTGTTTGATTTGGGTGGGGGTAGCATTAGATTCAAAATTGTGTTGGATGTAGTGACAAGTGGTTGAGATATGCTCGAAGCGATCATGGTAGTGAGAGGTTGAGATGTGATGGGTGTGAGAGTGGTGGTTGGAATGATTGAAGGGATAGTGATGGTTGGAATGACTAAGGTGATAGGTCCTTGAGAGACCATATTTTGATTTGTCAGGATTGATGTTTTCATTTGATTAGATACCATCTATTGGTGCGATGTCGATGGTATATTCAAAGGATTTGATGTGATGGATTGATTGGTGTTAGGTGGATTGATTTGGATGGAGTGATTGGTGCTAGGTAAAGGGGGAAGCCCTAAACCAAGGAATGATGTTGATATGGGTAATGGTGGTGGAGATGTCTCTTAGCATAATGACTCAACTATTTTGGTAAGTGTAGCAATTTGATCTCGCCCAATTTGTTCTTGATTTTGATCTTGACTCCCTTGATATAGTTGATTTGGCTTGTGTTTAAGCAGATTTGGAGTTTGTACTTGTGTTTGATTTTGGATAATATTCGTATAATTTGCAATCATATTTATCCCAAAGTTTTTTGGATTCATGTTTGGAAAACTTGTACTTGGTACATTCTCATTTGGCATGTAGGGATTTGGTGGGATGACGTTCATTTGAAGCATTGATTGTTTGGTTGACAGACTTGTAGGTTTGGATTTAGATCTACCATTAGGAAATGTGTTCCAATATTTGATTTGGGTATACTCACACTTGTTGTGCCATTGAAATTTGTAGAAGATAATGATCCCATGTATGGATTGTATAAGTGCGAGTTTCGATAATCAATCAGAATTGTAAGGCTTTGAAAGTTCAATTGATTTGGATTACTCATAATGTATGGATCAAGTTTGTATTCCATGTTCTTCTTTTGTTTTGACCTTGTTGCAAAAGTGACCTCTAATGTTCTTAGGAATAATGGCGAGATGAAGGAAAAAAGGTGTAAATGATATGAGTGTTGAATGTTTAGGGACTTTGGATTAATGCTAGACTTAGGGTTTGATTTTGATTGTTTGATTTGGATAATGAACTTGTAAACCCTAAGAGGTTAGATGTTATCTTAGGATGAACTTGTTCAAAGGGGTTCTAATTCAATTAAATGTATGAGAAAGGATGCATTCCCATACAATATATATATGTATGTATGTATGCATATATGTACATATATATATATATATATATATATATATATATATATATATATATATATATATATATATATATATATATATATATATATATATATATATATATATATATATATATATCTGTGTGTGTGTGTATATATGTATGCATATACATAGTTGTATGTGTATATATATATATATATGTACATAATTTTATGGATTTCAATCACATACATTTCTTAATGTATATTTAACTTTTCAACAATGTTAGTTAGATGAATACAACAAACACAAAACTAATTTTGATCACAAAATCATAGACCAATAACTTTGAAAGCTCCCAAAATAAGCTTAGGATGAAATAAAATGTATTATAACATAAACATGATTAAGAAAAAGTTGGAAAGAAGACAAGGAGTCTCCAGTCTTACAAAAAACACACTGAAACACATCAAAGTAGATAAGTTGAGAATAGACTACCATTTACTTCTACAAAATTAGACACTAGTATCCTTTGGCTATCCAATACAACAGACTAGTATCCTTTCGTTGTCCAATACAATAGACTAGAATTTAGTTTTACAAAGAACACTCTAGCACATTTCAAGGTCAAAAGGTTGACAACAAAAAATCCTAATCAGACACCTACAGATCTTATTGACAAGTGGTGTGTCCTTGGGGGTCAAATGACTCTGCATCAACTAGAGAATCTATGTTAAGGACTATGGATTGTTTTGTATGGTACTTGCTATACAAGCAAGCAATGCATGATTTGCCTCTAGAGTGAGCTGTAATTGTGGAGAGCAGCCTTCAGAAGACCCATTTTGTAGGCTGCTAAGAGTTGCAAAGGCTGGAGACAAAATGTTAATCATTTCCCTTAAAATTGGATTTTCCTCCCTCTGTGTGAAGATTTCTTCTCTTTTTGCCTTATTTTCAGTGATTTGCTCCCTTTTCCTTTGCTGCAATTCTTGGTTTCTTTTCTTCTGTGCCTCTTGTTCATTCAGCAAATTGAAGAAATCATCCAATGTCAAAATTTGAGACTGCCTACTAAGGCATAGGACCCCATTGTGACCTCTATTAGATGATTGGCACACTCATTGCAAAAAAGTGCTTCTCCATCCTGTTGGATGTTGATCATTGACTTGTGTGCATGGAACATAGTCAGCCTCTTCATCACTTGAGTCATTACCATCGAGTCCATCCTCTTCATCATTTTTAGCCTCCCAATTTCTCCAGTTGTGAAGTAATGGTTGACATCTTTAGGATCAACATTTGGTGGTGATGGCATGGGAAACCCTTCATCCACTTGACTGAAATTGAGATGCACCCCTAGGTTCAAAGCTGCATCTTGAAATTCAGATGGTAGATTGAGACTCTTTATTTTTAGCTATTTGATTACATGATCGAACTATTGGTTCTTGTTGAATTTTAGTTGCCTCAATGATTTCTGGATTTGGGGGAATTTTTGTAGAAAAGGTTTCCACAAACTATCCAATCTGTTCCCCATTCCAACCTACTATCCTCAAATAAGTCTTCGCTACCATGAACTATGCCTCTTCATTAGCTATATTATCCTCTGTTTCTGCTCCCAATGTTGTTCCTTCCTCTTCAACCATGAAAGATTGGCTTGGCCCCATATTAGAGTCAAGTGCATGTCGATCTAATGGCCAAATTCTTGTTCTTCTAAAACCACTTGCAATGTTATTAGGAGTCAAAGCTTGTGCAAAAGCTTTGCTGGCAAGTGTTGCCAACTCTTCCCTTCCAATTTCAAGTTGAGTATTTTCAAAGAGCCATATACTCCTTTGTTTTTTGAAGTAGTTCTTAAATGGTGAGAACACACTAACATCAAGGGGCTACAATTTGTGGCTGCAATGTGCTGGAAGTGTGAGCAAATCTATTCCCATAGTCTTTACTTCTTCGACCGTTTTGAATGTCACATGGCTGCCATGACCATCAAAGATGAGAAGTTGTCTGTTAGTTGGTGACACACCTCCTAGGACATTTTTTGTGAAGTGTTTTAACCATTTCACAAATAATTCTTTGGTCATCCAAGCATGCTCTTGGATTGCCATGCATGCCCTTGGCTCATAGTTAACTATATAGTTTCTAATGTTCCTTTTGGACTTGAACAAATAGTAACTAGGTATAGCTTGACCTATTGCACTAACACAAGCTAGAACAATGATCCATTCTCTCCTTTTAGCAATTAATTGTGGAACACATTTCATCCTTGTTTTTGCAATAACTCTTATTACACAATTTTGTCCAGCCTACACACCTGTTTCATTGCAGTTCCATATGTTGTTAGGCCCATAATTATGTTTGTTGTACAAATCCACCAAGTTATCATAGAATGAAGAAACTATTTCAGGGTGTAGCATTATAGCTCGATCTATGTCCACTCCTTCGAGTGTTCAAATTGTTAGATCAAGATGCCTTTGATGAAATCTAACCCACCATTACCTCCCTAGTATCCCATTTGTGAATGGGTTAGGCCTCACTCCAACCATGTGGTCCACCATTGACCTAATTTGTGACACTTGAAGGCCATGGCCAATATTAGCCACCAACCCACGAAATTTTTGATCATTTCTGGAGACAAAATCATGAGACAATCGACTTTACCAAGTCATATTTAATCATTTAAGCACAAAAAAAACCCAAATTCAATTTTTTTTTAGGGTTTAGGGTTTAGGGTATGTATGTATGTATGTGCATACATACATACATACATGCATACATATATATACATACATACATATATATATATATATATATATATATATATATATATATATATATATATATATATATATATATATATATATATATGTATGTATATATATATATATATGTATGAAGCTACATACATACATACATACATAAATTCAATGTGGGAAAAAGAAACCAACAATATGACCCAACAAAAGCAAACAACAAATGGAAAAAAGGAGTGTAAGAGGAATGATTTATTTCATAAACAAGTAGTAATAATTTTTTAATCACTGAATAAATCCTTCATGGGTCATGAAAGATGTAGAAGAAAATGATTAACCAATACCATTGTTTGCATTTTAAAAGGATAGGCAAAGGATAGACATATATATCAATTTGTTGAATGAACAAGAGATACATAATGTAAAATGACAAATATATGTATGCTAGCCTATTGTATGTGCAATGGAAAGTAGAAAAATATAAACAAATGCTAGGTTGTTGTATTGGACAACCAAACAAAATGTATTTAAATAGAGTTATAGACATATATATATGTGTGTTTGTGTATGTATATATGTACATATATACATGTATATATGTACATATATACATGTATATATGTATTTATATATATGTGTGTGTTTGTGTATGTATATATGTATTTATATATATGTGTGTATATGTTTTTAAATACATAATACACATATATTAAATGCATGTATATATATGTATATATATATATATATAT
Source organism: Sequoia sempervirens (assembly GCA_007258455.2). Taxonomy (NCBI): domain Eukaryota; kingdom Viridiplantae; phylum Streptophyta; class Pinopsida; order Cupressales; family Cupressaceae; genus Sequoia; species Sequoia sempervirens. The sequence continues at coordinate 339,285,084 of VDFB02000017.1, forward strand.
ATATATGCACACACACACATATACATATTAAACCCTGATAAATGACCAACCCTAACAAATGACCAAAATAAACAAATATAAATAGGTACACATATAAGAAAAAGTAAATGACAAATATAAACCCTGATATAAACACTGAAATAAGTGACAAATGAATAAAAACATACAAATATAAATATAGGTACCATTGTTTGCATTTTCAATGGATAGGAAAATGATACACACATATACATCAATTTTCTAAATGAACAAGAGACATAGAATGTAAAATGTCAAATGTATGTATGCTAGCATGTTGTATGTGCAATGGAAAGTAGAAAAATATAAACAAATGCTAGAATGTATAAAGTAAGAATACACTACATAAATGAAAATAATTATAAGTACCTACCTGAGACTTGGGATATTAGAGGAATGTGCAGAGGAATGTGCATAGGAATGTATAGAGGATGCTTGTTGTTGCTTTTAATTTTGCGAAGAATAACATGTAATTGTGAATGCCACTGGCTACTTTCCCCCTCTTATTTAGGAATTTGAATCTAACAATTGAATGCATTCAATTTGGTTGTTGTGTTTGAGATTTAATTTTTATTTGAGCATTTGAATTTGAAGCTGCAAGTTACATAGGTTTTTAAAGATGATATGATTGAATTTTGCATTACATTTGGATTTGATGTTTATTTAAGGAGCCTTACACCTATATTTAATTGTGCAGGTATCTATAGGAAATGAAATAAATACATATAGCTTCTAGGGATTGTGTGAAAGACTTTGAATCCCATAGAGTTAAAAGGAGATTGTGATTATGTCATGTAAATCACCATTAATTGTGCATGTATAGTTGTAAATATAAAAGGTAATGAGGGAAAAAAATTTGCAAGTGGGGGTATTTGTAACAGTAAATGTTTTAAATGAAATTGTAAATGAGCCTTTTTGTGTCCAAGTTCACTTTTTTAGGGAGCCTTACACCTATATTTAATTGTTCAGGTATCTACGGGAAATGAAATAAATACATATAGCTTCTAGGGAGTGTGTGAAAGACTGTGCATTTCAAATCCCATAGAGTTAAAAGGAGATTGTGATTATGTCATGCAAATCACCATTAATTGTGCATGTATAGTTGTAAATATAAAATGTAATGAGGGAAAAACATTTGCAAGTGGGGGTATTTGTAACAGTAAATGTTTTAAATGAAATTGTAAATGAGCCTTTTTATGTGCAAGTTGACTTTTTTATAAATGCAAAAGCATGTTTAGCTATCTACTATGATTGGTAAGTGACTCATTATGTTATGAGCATCTATTGGTGTTGTAATTTTTTATTTGTTCATAAAAAAGTTTTTTAATGGATCAAAGTTTTTTTTTTTTGGGGAGTGGAGTGAGCATGGAGGTGGCGGATATTCAATGGGTGGTGGATACTAGTTCTTCTCACCTAATGGAGAGAGAAAATGATAAAACTTACTACTTAAAAGTAGAAAAAATTACAACCAGTTGATCTCTAAGTGGTGAAGTTTAGAAAAAAACAAAAATTGAAAATTTTGAGAACAAGTAATCACACCTAAATATTTTCAAGTTCAATAGGCTCAAAAATCCTCCATCCCTCGTTCTCACCTCTCGACACTGGCAATTGGCCAACCACAATAGAAACTAGATCTTGTTGCAGAGCAGTGCTAACATTGGAGACCATATTTTTTCCACCAAAATAAAGAACACACAATGCATCAAAAATGAAATATATTGAAAAATTATGAGAAAATTGTAGTGTATTCTGTTACATGGACCTCCCAAGCTTCCAAAATTGTTCGCTTTAATTCTAGTTGTGTATCTATTTTCTGCATTAAGGAGTATACTTATAGAAAAAGTTTATTTTACTTTGCCAACAAGCCACCATAAGATTCGGTCCACCAAAATGGATTATTTTAATTTGTGCAATTAGAATAATAGCCAAATAGAAGGAATAATAGGGAAAGTAAAAATTGATTCTTTTATTTTAATTTGTCTTATTCCCTATTATTCTGACTATTTGGCTATTATTCTAATTGCACAAATTAAAATAATCTATTTTTGTAAAAATGGCACAAATTAAAATAATCCATTTTGGTAAAAATAACACAAATCAAAATAATTGATTTTGATTTTCCCAAAATAATTGATTTTACTCTTCACTATTATTCTGACTATTTGGCTATTATTCTAATTGCATAAATTAAAATAATCCATTTTGGTGGACCAAATATTATGGTGGTTACTGGGCAAATGCATTCGTATAGTGAAGAAAATCGTCCACATTGCTTAATTGTGCTTGCGGAACCCAATTGCCCGCTAGGTTTTTCTTAGGAGTATTCTAGCCATGCAAATTTTAGTTTTTTTCTTATTTATATGTTTGAGTGAGTCTCTATATTTTAAACTAGCTATTGCACTTTAGGTGTGCAATTGGGTACGCCAAATTATTGGTTGAAATAGATAACAATTGACATAATAAGAGAAGTCAAAAATGAAATAAATTTGATGCAAACGATTGTTTACCTTGATTGATTTTGTGTAGACGTATTGGTTGAAATAGAACAATTTGTATGTAACTTATTAAAACAGCACATTTTAAAAATGAAATGGAAATAGTATAGAAAAATAAATGAGCTTAAAATTATGTGAGGTAAAAATGTAGAATAAGGATATATATACAATGTTGAAAATGAAGTGTTTTTTATGGAATGTTTAATTCGCATTAGAATAATGTATGCAATTCAATATAATAGTATAACCAAATTGTTCATTGGTCATATTGAACTCGAATTTATCTGTAAGCCTATTACATAAATGAGGAAAATGAGTCATCATTACATTAAAATATGGACCGTACATTAGTGTGCATTGGTTCGTTCATGTATTGTATACTAAAAAACACATAATGATGAAAAGTTTAACATTTTTTAGTTTCAGAAATAGCTTCAAACATTTTTAAAATTATGTTATTGAAAATTTACATATCTTTATACCTATGGAGGAATTCAGGTGGTGAAATTATAAACCAAAACACTACATTTTGTATGTATTATGTATTAAAAACACTAGCTATATTTATATTTGTGACTTCTCTATAGATTGGAAACGAAAAAACATAGTCCAGAAAGGCAGGTGGTTAAGGAACTTTAACTTCAATTGTCTTGGGTTTCTTGGGCTGTGGAGGAGGAATCTTGGGAACAGTAACACCCAACACTCCATCTTGACAGCTAGTAGAAATGTCCTCCATATTGTAGTTGTAAGGTAGGGTAAATATATGCATAAATTTCTGCACCCTCTACTCCATATGGATGAATTTGACATCCTCGCCCTCCTCCTTCTTTCGCTCTCCACTAATTGTCAACATTTTCTAATCCTCTACATGAACCTTCTTGTTCTCAAACACACAACAACCACTTTGTTAGTCTTAGTGGGTAGTGACTTGAAGCTTTTCATCCCCCAAATGCAGAGAAAATGAGGGTTTTAGAGGTTTTTAAGGGAAATACCTTGATATCATTTTTTTTAGGCCTGGCATGTAGATTATGAAGAAATAGGAGATAGGAAACTCTTTGACATCAATGGGATTGGAACCCATGGTCGTGTTGTCCAGAATATAACTATTTGTGGGATTGTTGAGGAGTTTCTCCATTTCAACAATGGCTCCAGAAAGCTTGTAAACGTTTCTCAACAAGGGCTCTATCTCTTCTGACGATTTTGCATTCCCGTCAAATTTCATCATCAGTTCATTCTAAATTATCCAAATGGTAAATAAATTCTTCACAAATTATAGAGAAAACATAAATCAACAACCTTGAAAGGAGTTGTAGAGAACATTTACTAGGTTACTAATTGTGATCAAACAAGTGGAAGTATAGGAGATTTGAAAGAAGTAACTGGAAGAATTACTATAAGAGTAATTTGTGAAATCTCAGAGTGATGATTTGGAACGACAATAAATGGAAAACAACTGATATTTATCTATAGTAAATGCAATATCAATATTTATAAGTTTGCTACATTGGCGAGTGTAGAAGACAAAGAGAACACTAATATTTACGGGTACAAATACCAAGTTGGCTTGAAGCATTTATCTTTAGTAAATGTAAATGAAGCTATCTTACCTTCTGACTTCAAATCTATTCAAAGATTATAATATTTAACTGCGATAGTCAAATCTAATAAAATTAAACCAAAATATCTTCTGCCTACCTAAGCAAACAATTATTCCATATAGCTTGTGTCAATCATAGAGTTAGGTGAAATGAAAATAGTTCTACAAAACATATAAACCAAAGATGTAGTTAGTATTTGAGAAGTAAGCAATAGAAAATAGAAATTTTTGAGGAGTTTGAAATTGACATTACTGTCAATCGATTCTCTTTATTTTTTTGGCATGCAAAATATGGGCTTTGTTGCATGCCTGCATATCATTGAAACGTGAAGGATGGGTGTATGTGAAGAGTTTTCATATCAGGTACTTGTGAAATAGCAATGAATGTGAGGCCTTGCTGGTCAATTTTGCCAATATCGATCATGGCCCTTAGAAGTGTTAATCCTTTTGACTTATGTATTGTCAGTTCCCAAGCCATTTTAAGTGGAATTTGATGAAAATTCCCACAAGTGAGTGGGATTATGGGGACATTGTTTGGATTGTTATGGTCCCAAGGTGGGCCAATGTAGTGTTTGAGTTGAACAATGAAAAACAAGGGTAGTTGAGGTGGTTTTTCACCTTCGTTGTATATAATTTATTTTACTTGACCAAGTGCACCAATCACGAGCCCTATTTCGACCCAAATATTAGAACATAACATGACCTCTTGGCCAATAGACAACAAAATGTGAGCTTGAAGTTGCTATTCATCTGGATTTGTGTATGCTAACCCTCTAAGTTTCTCTATAGTGGAAAGGGAAATAGGCATAGCCAAAGACAACAATGTATGCTTGTTGTGTAGTAGCACCATTTCATTTGTTGCAAAAAGGCGTATGGAAAATAAGAAAATAGAGTTTTCTATAGCATTGAGCGATGAAATTGAGCATGACATTAGAATTTACTAGTCTTCTTGTGTAAGCTTTGTAATATGTAGATTTGAGAGAAGTGCACGAAAAATAATTTGGGAAGGAGCATCACCAACTTATTGAAATAATCTAGTCACATATGAAGTAGAAGCATACATTGAGATATCTTTAACCGGTGGTAGTTGTCCCAAGTCACCAAAGAGAATAATTGAGTGGCCTCCAAAAGGAAGGTAGTTGTGGGTGGGGAATGCTTGTCATAGTCGCATGTCAATACATTCTAGCAACTTTGGGCATTTCTTTTATTGGAGTTTGCAGGGAAAAATGAATTGTTGATGCTTGAATGTTGAATGCAACAACACCTTTAGGTGCAATAAGTAGTAAAGGTAACTGATGAATTGGAGCTAAGATACTAAGGGTAGCCCTTATCTTCTTTATGAGGTGGGATTTTCCAATTCTTACAGTTCCTTGAACAATGAGCTTTAGCGGTGGTTGTAATGGAATAGTGGTTAGATGAGACAAAATTGTATCCAATGCTTTTTGCTACTAAGTAGAGAAGTAGTAAGGTTGTGTTCATTGAGATCATGATGCACTTAAAAGGTTGGATTATTTCAATTTATGCAAGTAGTTGCAAGTTAGATTTGTTGTTGGGTGAAACTGGTATGTTCCTAGTTGTGGTGCATGTCAATGTCACATTGACCAAGCATGTCTAGTGCATCAAGTTGTATAGGATGGTTTGGGTGAAAACTTGAGAGAACATTCCATTCTTTAGGATCTTGTCCTTGCAACACATGTTCAATGCTCGAGTCACTACTAGCATTTGATTCTTTAGCTAGATTATAATTTTTGCAATGTACATGCCATGGCCTATAAGCCGAAGAGAACCTTTCCCATTGTGAAATAATTTGATGTTCAAAGTATCCAAAGTCAATGTCAATGTTTCAAAATGGGCGGTATAGAATTATTTCACTCCAACAAAATTCATGAAAGATTTTTTCATCTCTTGAAGGGATGCATGTGAACCTAGGTGAGACGCGAACAATTACTTTTTGGGGGCACTGCTTCTATTGTTCATTTTTTTGGGACACTTTGAAGGTCCATTTTTGGGTAAGTTCAATGAGAGGCATTGCCTCTAGTTGTATGAGGTGAGCCATGTAGGTATCAATGTATGTAGGTGAAGTGGTAATTGATGCAGATGAGATTGATACAAGATGGAATTTGTGGTGGTTAACATTTAAAGATGCAAATGTCCTATTGGATATGGAGAGGGGTAATTTTAATAAAAGGTGACAAGTTTCTTGGGCACTAATATCACAATCAACAAGATTGTCGATAAGAATTTTTTTAAAAGTCAAGTTGGGGTAGGCATTTCTAATTCTAAATTGGTTGAGATGCGAGATAAAACAACATGATATGTTTCAGATTTTTGCTCAACTTTTGCTACATATTTTGCAATATATTTGAGGAAAACATCAATTGAGAGTACAACTTAGCAATCTACATTGGCCCTCCAAATACAAAGTATAGATGGGTTGTGAAGGTTCAAGTGATCATGATTTTAAGCAGGTGGGTGTTTAGAGTGGTCGGTCTCCTCATTTGAAATACTTGACTTGTCTTGCATGGACCATGGTGCTTTATAGCAATAGAAAATGGTTGGCTCTTTCTTTCTAAGGCATGTAAGCAAAGTACACTTTGTTTGTCACTTGACACGATTGATCATTTAACAATAGTCACTTGAAGGGTCACATGACAAGATCCTTGTTGTATCCAACAAACAAGGATCATCAAGAATAGAGTAGTGAATTGTTTGGTTTCTCAAATGGAGGCTACATGGATTCCAGGCAGAGACATATCTATCTATGTAATCAAGTGTAGTCTCAGGTATAGATTGAAGGTTATTCCATTGTAATCTACTAATATCATGTGCTTGTTTGAGCCATAAAAAACCATGGATGTGTGCAGATCCTCTATGTCACCATTCATACCTATGAAACTTGATGATATTTAACAAACTAAAATGATCAGGGTATATTGTTAAAAATGGAAACAACAAAAAATAAAGCTATTACCTATACCAATATTCTGATGCACCAAGAAGCTTTTCCAAGACCTCTTCCCAAAATGTAGTAAACCTATGGTGCATGTATATTGTAGTGAGGTGTGGATTTTGGACAATGTTTTGTATTCTCCATCTAGAGGCCATAGAAGGTTTTATAGGAGGCTTGGTAGGAATGATGCTATACAAGTTTGGCCATTTTGTATCTGTTGCACTAAGAGTGAAGAAGAGTGAGGGTTAACCAATCTAATTGACTATGTCAAAGATTTCTCCTCGACATGGGGCCCAAAATGGATGATTTCCACAAATTGATGAACTAAATCACATGAGTTGATCTACAAGTTTGTCATCTAGAATGTCCTACAATATTTGGAAAATTTCAAAGACTATTGACGAAAGGTAACCATCAATATTTTTGTGAACAAATACAAAGGAGGTTACTTGGCTACAGTGTCGCATAATAATATTCAGTATGAAGTACCTAAATTAGGGTGTTGGTGAAATTGATTGTCATGGTACCTTAAAAGATGGAGAGCATATTCATGTAGTTTAATTTCTTTTATATGTTGTCACTTGAATGTGTCTTTTCCTTTTGGAAACAAAGTGGGGAATGTCATATAAAATAGTCCCTTTTTGGTGTACTCATTGATAGGATTTCCACACCTAGTTGTAACAAAGAGTGCACTTCTTCAACCTCTATACATGCATGCAGGAGATTCCACACAAACAATGTTATTGCTAGAATATTGTGGTTGGTGGGGTCATATTTTGTGTCACTTGTTTCTTCGATACTCATATTTGTGGTGGTGGGATTTGAAATGTTGCATAAATAAGGTTTGAGATGTTAGTAGGAGACTCTAGAAAAGTGGATAATGCAAGCTCATCTATTTGGACATCCTTGTAGTATGGGTCATCATAAATCTTATATTTAAGTGCCTCGTGGACATGTCCTCTACTAACATGGAAGCTATATTGTTGTTGGATGATTTGTTCCCTGTTAACTATTAGTATATCAAGATTAGTAATATTCCTAGGAAAGTAGGATGCAATTGTAGATATATCAAGTAAGGAAAGTAGATAGTGTGGCCACTATATTTTAGTTTCCCACCCCTTTCATAGGTAACATGAAGTATTGGGATAACCCTTGCTATTAACATCTCCTCAACTTGGGATAGAACTTTTAATCATATAGGTTGCTCACCAGGGTCCATGTTTTTCCAATTTGAGAAGCGATGGTCTTTCTTTTTAGATGTGCATCTATAAGAAGTAGTCAATTCATTTGACTATCTAGTTTTGATTCCTCGATATGTCTCCATACAAACCATACAAGTTGACATTCTTGATAGGCTATCTATCTTTGAGTGAAAACTTTTTCTAGTAGAGAAAAAATCCTATGTAAAAAATGGTGAAGGGTGAATTTTGATATTTGGGGCAAGTTGAACTATGTTTTGTGAGTGACATACAATTCCTTATAAGTGGGATAAGTTAATTGGGTGATAAATTATAGATGTTGAGGTTGCACCAAGAATAATTTTATTGGCTTCATGTCTTCATTTATTAATTTCACCTTTATTTGCATGGTATCATTTAAGGTTCATCTCATTTTTATGAGAACATTTTTCTTGGATCCTTGCATTCTCTACCTCCATAGTAAGAAATATTGAGGACAATAGCAATTCAATAGTTTTGTGAGAGAGAGTTAGTAGAATATAAAAGCTATATGCATACATATATGTATGTATATATATTTTAATTTAATTGGAGATGTAATGGTGAAAATAAATAATTTAGAATAGAACAAATATATATATATATATATATATATATATATATATATATATATATATATATATATATATAAAGATGTTGATAATTAATGTAGGCAAAGCTATAAATATTAAATGGATAGTGTTCAATTAAAGTGGGAACACTTAATGGATAGGTAATGGAGAAGAACACAATCATAGTGATAGAAAAAATGTGAAATAAAATATACAAGTAAGATTCCATATGTGGGTATCCATTTTTTTGGATAACACAACCAAAAATATTCACAATTGGTGATAATTTTTACACATTTGGCCAAGCCTAATTTCAAATCAGATTAATGGTAGTAATAACAATGCTTTGTGTTTCTTGTCCACCAAATGGAATCATCTTGATGTTCAAATCAAAGAAAAAATGGTTATCAACAATATGGTCCAAAATGTCTTTAGCAGGATCAACTTCAGCGAGCAGTAGTTGGAAATCTTTGGCGACAACACCCATTAAGGAATTTGTTGGACCTTCAAATGCAGTAACTTTTAGGAGTTCGCCACTTGCATATTTCAAGTCCATTTTGAGCATGTAGCTGAAGTCACATCCAAGGAGATCTGTAGAGCACTTTGGGCAATGAAAAGTAGTAGGGAAATTTTGCAAAACCTTTTTCTTACACATTTTATTTCTCACCAATAGAGCGCATGAAAGGTAATAGAATTTTTCAAGGTGTAATTTTAAAATGTAGACCTTTATGCAAACATTTTTCTTTTCAAGCATGTTATTATGTGCAAGAGATGAGATATTGACTAGATTTACAAACTTTATGGGAGAAAGGTGTTCTTTTTACAAGGAATTAAAGTTCTTGACAATTTCTATAGTGGTATACCATGCTTATAAGCTAGATGCCTCTGCTAAATCAAGGTTCATTATAACTTTGGTTGGGAAAATAGTATTAAGACCTCTCCCACACCATGAGGTGATACATTTTAATTTAATCAAAATAACAAGAGGGTTTGGTTGTGTAGGAATATTAGATATTTGTATCCCATCTATATAGCAATGATGCCCCCAAAGTGTAACATCTATGGTGTAACTAGATGTGTCTACGATTGTAGCGGTGCACTTGATTGTCTTTGTACCATCTCTTTTACAAATGGTTGATACAAGGGAGATAGCTAGAAGTATTCCTATTACATCAGTTAGGGAGTGGATAGGCAATGAGGACAATAAGTCAATGCTTTTAATGTGCAAAGTATGTGTGGGTATTGTGGAGTTCAAGGATGCGAAAGGAGTAATTGTGGATGAGCTAAGGAGAATTATTTCGTGGGGATTTTTGGAGCTAGAATACATTGTGTTAGTAACTTTGATGTGGCTGTTGGAGATAACATAAAGACTATCAGAGTGAATAGCATCATAAAATTCTTGAACTTGTTCATTGAAGCAAGAAATATGAATTTCAAAGCTTCCCATGTCTATGAAATCAAATCCAAAAACTTTTCCATTACGTCCACCATTTTAATATTCATGGATTGAAGATTTCATCAAGACTCGACCCTTAATGGACCAATGCTTATGGTTGGGGGTTAACATTTTTATTGGAATTGGTTTGAAAGGGGATATACTTTGTTGAGTCTCAGGATCTCCATCTTCTTCAATTAAATCATTTGTAGACTAAGAGGATCCCAACAGGGCTGGAGAGCTACTTGATAGGATGAAGCTTCTAGACTAGAGGAGAGGAATTGGAGTTCCAAAAATAGGTGCATTTTTTGAAATTAATTCAAATTTTTCTATTATTATAGCCCTGCAATTTTAAAAGTGATATATTTAGGAAGAGCATGTAGGGGAAAAATAAAAATGAAGAAAATGGTTTTAGGAAAGCGTGGACACACGTGAATTTATTGAACATCTTCAAAGTATATTGTTTTAGTAGGAAAATAGAACCTTTGACAAAAGCCTCCTCCAAAACAAGATTGTTGAATTGATTAGGAAGTAAAGCATGATGTGTTTGCAATCCATCAGAAAGTTAAAAATGGTATTTGACAAGTGTAGAATGATCCTGCTAAATGGAGTCAATAGATGCAACTTGTAAAATAGGGCTCAAACTAGATATTCTTGCAAGAATGTCTATAATGGAATTTGTAGTTAAAGTTTCCTTTGTTTAGGTTAGATTAAGTGTACTAAGTGTTCTTGCAAGTATGTGGAAGTATGAAAATTAGGATTTAAATTTTTTTTTATGTTGCGAGCAATAAGTTTGGGAGAAAATGGAAATATGCTAATTTGGTAATGCTTCAAATGTAAATTTACCCCATAAGTGGTATTCTTTAAAAGGAAAAAGATGCTATATTGTGTTACAATGAAGATAATCAAAGATAGTTGATCGAAGGTGAATAGTAATGTTGAAGAAGATAATAGGAAATGGAAACACACCTATTTAGAATAGTTATATTGTAGGGAAAACAAGAATTAGTTTTATTCTAAAATAGTGCTATGTATTTTATCTAGTAAAATGAGTGGAGTATAAAAACTTGTAAGGTTCAAACCATAAATTCTATTTAGTAAATAGAATTTCAAGAATTGAGATGATCAAAGATAGTTAACTAAACATAAATTTAGTTGTAAAGAATAAATAAATAATCAGCTATTGTAAGCTTTTACCAAGTCTATGCAAAGGGAAACTTTCAAATAAATCTATTTTTTCAAGGATTGTTTATATATAAAAGTAGATAGCATGTCAAATTTGTTAAAAACTAACAATACATGCATGACATCTTTTAAGAAATTAACATTTAATAAAAATTCATTGTACAATGAATGTTTAAAAAGAAAACTTACAAAAGTGGATGTTTGTACAAAAATGTTGAAGAAGAAATGAGGAAATTGAAACATACCTATGGATAACAAGCACAAGAAATAAGAAAGAGTACAAAACATTTGATAAGCACTTGTCCTTGACACAACAAGTTAATGGTTTATTTATTAGCATTCTATTGTCCAAGAAGTTTCAATATTGAAATAAGGAAAGGGTTTATCCATTTTTAGGTATAGCTAAAAATAATGGTTCACATTCTCGATAAACCATTGACAACTTAAATGTGGAAGGAGTGTAAATATATATACTTACTACAAAGAAAATGATTGTTTACTTATTTCTTATTTGTATGAATTACGACAATCATGGGTACATTTTTTTAGAATGCTAGATAGCTGGAATTGGATGACATAAAAGCGTAAAAGAGAATGCATGTGATATAATTTTAACACCAAGTAAAAATAAGGCATTTTTATAGTTAATTCATGAGAAAAACTATATTTCAATATATCGATATGAATTACATAGTTTTGAACAAGATATGTAGTGCAAACTTTAATGGATCTTGATGATTTTTTTTTCTACAAGGAACATAGCCTTGGCTGACACAATACAAAATAGTAGTGTAGTAGTCAAAATTGGGAGTGTTTGTATTCACATTACAATAGTGGACCATAAAAACATTGCAAGAACTAAGGCTCTTCAAGCATGGTTTATATAGTTCTCAAAAACACATTTAATTTGTTGAGCACCACCCATCCCATACAACTCATCAACATGCATCTCTCATAGAAATGTACACAGTGCATAAATCTTGTCACAAGTTCAATGGAATTCCTATAGTGTGCCTTCCATTGCCTACACTTCAAAACCTTGGACATTCTGTATATTTCAAAAAATTGTTTGTATTTTTTGGAAAGTGTCAAAGTAATTGTCAATAATTTTGTTGGAGGGGTCTACAACATTTATAGAACTTCCATCCGAATTCTATGAAGGAGACGAAGCTATTGTAACTCTGGGTGAACTATCACTATCTAATATTTCTACGACATTAGTCACGAGGTAGTGCCATTCCTGGATGTAGTAAATTTGAAATAGCATCTATTGTTAACTAAAATCATTATTTTTAAAACTAGAATGAAAAAGAATTATAAATGACACTATAGCTAATACAAATATTTGTAATTGGTAATACATACATTTTAATTGAATCCTTGTATTGATTGAATAAGTACAAAACATAAAGTAATTGAAAGATATAAACTTAAGGAAAATTAGAGTCAAATAAATCACATTATCTACCAAAACAAACTATGTTTCAAATAAGACAAAGTAATTAAATTTAACAATACCAAAAGAGTTCAAGTTAAAATTCAAGTCACTGTAAGAATGTTTATTTTAAAAAAATAGGATCCATAAAAATTATAAATAAATATTTTAATTAATAAACATCTTGGCACAAAAACTATTTTAATCCTCCAAATTTTATATCCATTCATCCTCTCATGAATTCCAAAAAAATATTGTAAGATTTTGTCTTACATTCTCTTTAGATCCATCTCTATTTATTTTGCATGTGAGTCTCAGTGACATATTTGTATAATTTATTACTAGATTGTGTAAGAAATATCTTGCTTCCATGCTTTTCTACCCTCATTTTTTATAGATTGTGTGCTTGTCTTCATATTCTATATAATCATGATTATAATTTCTTGATTAAAAAGAAAATCATGGAGTTAAATAAAAAACTTTTACATTTTTTAATGTTTGCATCCATTACTTTTGTTTTAAAAGCATGAAGCCTACTAACTGGTCAGATTGGACATAAATAAAAAAATCAAAATGTAACCATAAATATTTGGTAGATATCTATTTTTTACCTCAAAAAAATTATTATAGTTGAGAGTAAAGTGATTTTAAAGTGACATTTTTTCAGAAATTTATTCATGACCTTAAAGTTGTATAGAATTTTTATCCTTAAGTAAATTAATTCTAAAAATGATTCCTTCTTCATGGTAACCCATTCAATACAATTAATTCTTCACATAATTTGACAATATCAAATTTATCTTCAATAAAAATTTCAGCTCTTTTAATTTAAAATAAAAACTGTTGCAAATGATAAAATTTCGTAATATATTACATACAACAAAATCACTTGTCACATCTAAAATATTAAATTATATAAAGGACAAGTAAAGAAATGCAAAGATATATAACCTTTGCTACTTTTACCCTAACATAGTCAATAGGAATCGAGGCATTTATGCACATTTACTTATAACTGCTTTATGTTAGTTTCTTTTTTGAGTCTAAAATTACTACCATTGGCTAAAAGCTAAATTGTAAGATGGATCGCATTTCTCTATATTTGGAGCTACTGCACAGGAATCTTATCACAAACTAATTTTATCAGAGCTTGGCGTCTACTCAAATATTAGGTCAACATCATACGAACAAAGGCAGGGTTCCCATTAAACAACTGGACATCTTGATAAGCGCCCTGAGTAAAGTATTTGATATTTCTGGTCTGATGTTCAGCACGGAGGATGAATTTGTATTTATTATTTAAAATTTTAAATGATGTGAAAAAAACAAATTAACGACGTTACAGTGAACTTGGGCTAAACTGGTGTCTCAGGTAACTAACGTCATTTCCATCTTTGGAGTCCCTTTTCCAGACTAACGACTTTCTAATCTGAGCGAAAAACACGAGACGAATAACCTGGCTATGTTACAGTGTGCTGGCAGACGCAACTTCCGAATACGGCGAATCGGAAAAAAGATGACTAGCGAGAAGGAAAAAAGCTTAAAAAAACTATCGTCCACTGCTTCTTTTATGTCCCCACAATTATTAACAATGCAAATGGCAATCTTAAACAAGTTTATTGAATTAAGACCCCCACTTTTAGAGCCCACATGTCTGTGAAAGTTGTCCCCCTCCAACCTTCTCAAATATGCTTGCTTCAAATGTTTTATCAAGCCAAAAGCTTACGCTGACAGAATTTTAAAACATAGTTGGCACCTAGGAAAACACAGATAACCAACCAAACAGAAAATGGACGACAAAAAAGGGTTTCTAAAAAAGTATGCTTAAAAATGCAGTAAAACTTACAATATATTTTGTCACAGGCAAAATATCACAATAAAAAAAAAAATCAGGGGGAGCTTTGTTTTATCCTTTATACTTAAGGATGCCGTAATGTTAAAACCTAAATTTAATTGGTATTAAGGATCTTGGCCCTAATTTTCATTTTAAAAAGCATACTTAAAAACCTCATCGAAACCTTATTTTGACACTACAGCTCGCCAAATTTGGGGAAGTAAATGGGGAACACCAGCGAGGAAGAGTGGAACGGAAACCAATAGCGGCAGGGAAAGCAGCCAGAAAATGGTGAATAATAACCGCAACATGGCGAGAAATGATGAACGGCTGAGATTCGTTTGATGAAAATTTTAAGGATTTTAAAACAAATGTTTCAGAAGTTATACATGGCGACAACAATAGATTTTATTTCCTGACCTAATTTATACGCAATACTCATAGCGTAAACCTAAAACATATTTATGCGAGTCACTTCTCTTCATCTGCGCAGGAAAGAGGAAGAAGCAGCGGCCAAATCATGGTGGAAGCCGAGCAAAATTGTCCAAATAAACAGAAGGAATGAAGCTAAAAGTATTCTGCGAGGGAATTCAAGCATAACGTGTGGTTGCTGGTTGGGAGTATTTGCAATTGGAATTATAAAAGTTGTTGCTTAAGTTTCACAAGCTTCATCAAAGGCTAATAAAATTACAACAAAACAGATAAAAATCATCTGTGGCATACTACATTTTCTACTTATCATTTGTCACTTGAAGCTCCTGGCCAATAGAAGAATTCTACTGTTTTAACTGTGACAAAAACACAGGTTTACAAAATGGAGGCAAAATGGAAAGGGGGTCTCTAGGTTGAGCCAGACAGTGAACTAGTCTGTGGAGCCACTGCATTTCCCTCATTATGAAGTGCTTGTCTCCTCATTTGTAGGGAAATATGAAAGGTACCTAATCCAACCTAATTGTCTCTTTATTAGATTGGATGTCACCCATTAATTGAGCATACCAAGTGAAACTATAATAAAATCCTAGTTTGACTTAGTGATTCTAAAGAGCCATATAGCCTCAATGCAGTGTTTATTTATCTCATTTTTTCTGTTAACCAAAAGTAGATTGAGCAAAGAAAGTAAAATACCTATTTTTTTCTTCACTTCTTATTATTTCCAATGTGTTCTTCTGCAATCCTTCTTTGCAACAAACTCTCTGCAAAGGTTGTTTTTTTCTAGATGTAGTAGACTGGCAGTATTTGTATTTTTACAATTAGAAATCTATATATAGAAAATAGGCGGCGGTGAAATTTGGGCACCAGTTATGTTGCATTAATGAGGTAAAATTTACCATTCAACCACTTCTACGAGTTGGTTGTGAAAATGGGAGTAAGATTATCCTGTACCCTATATGACTTAAATGCAGTTATTATCCACTACTCAGAGGAAAGCGTTGTCATGGAGGACAATCTAAGGAATATCTATTCACATAATTAATTCTCACTTCTGAAGATGCGTAGCTATGACAATATGACAACTGCAAGCATATTCCCACATTATTTCAACTGATAGCACCTTGCAAAATGTAAGTAAACTATGTTTTATGTTGTACAAACATTAAATCGAATGGGATTGTCAGGTGTGAACCATTTGTCAGAAATGATATTATTTGAATCTTGCAAGATTTGGGGTGGCTAGAAATTTGACTGGGAGTTTCAAACATTTCTATAATTCACCTCCCACGCCTACTATTAGAGTTTAAACCTTTATTACCATTTGTCTTTTTAGCACGAAATGATTGACGGTCAGAAACATTTCAATCGTTGGCCATTTCTCTAGACAGAGGGCAACTGTGGTTTGAAAAATTTAGGTTGCTCTCTTTCAAATTGGATACCCTTCGGCGTAAATTACTATAGAACGAAATTTTATCCAACAAAAGCTCTTTTAATATATTAATTAAAAAAATTATTTTTAAAAAATATTTTAAGTTTGAGTGAATTTAATCAACTTTTATAGTTAATTACTTTAAAAAATTATATATTACAAAAAAGTTCAAATTTAAAATGTTTAAAAAAATTATGTATTCAAATTTAAATATTTTGAGTATGTGGGTAGAATTAAAAGAGGTGTTTGACTATTATTAGATGATGCGTAAAATGGATAATAAAGATTAGACACACTTAGATGGAGCAATTGAGAACTAATGGGGAGACCCTAGAAAAGAATTGACCAAGAAACATGACTAAGCTTGGGTTCCGAAATGGCTAACCAAAGTGTACTAAATCTTTATCACCAAATAGTGGCAATAGATTGCAAACCTCATATGTTATTGAGATTTTCAATCATAAGAAATGTGAAGAAAACCCTCAATAGACTTTACAAGGCTTATAATTACATAAATGAGTATCCATAAACCATTTCCACTCTTTCCACTAAGGATGCATCTAACCATAATTTTGTGAAACATTTCTAGTGGAACTAACTCAACAAGGATATGAAAAGACTCAAAATATTGATTAGAAACAATATATTTAAGGCTGGTGCAAGCCAAGATAGCTAATTTTTTATGGTTCTATAAACAAGTCTAACTCGAATCAAATCCCTTAATGAAAAAATTGAGAGAAAAGATTCAAGGGAATCTAGCTAAAGATCAATCCTAGAAAGTGATTATGGGAGACCATTAAAGAGTGTTGGTTGATAGAAATCCCAATTCTAAAATAATTCATATTCCAAAGTAACTAAGATTTAATAGCTTCAAAATATTTCCATATGTTTTTGGCTATAAAAGTTCCCTAAGTTTGTACAAGTTCCTTCCTAATGAAAATGGTCTAAAAGTTAAGTGATTTCCAAGCTTATTTGGCATGTAGAACTCCAAAATATATACAATGTCAAAATAAAATAATTTTCAAAACCTCATTCCCTCTAAGTCATCTGATAATCTATTTATCACATAGGGCTAACCCTTGATAATGAATATCAATAAGAACAAGCCCTCCAAAGTCACAACGAAGGAAACATTTTTTAAGAGAAATTGTGGAAGCCTTTTTTGTTACTTAGAATAAATTCATAAAAAAACCTTTAGTAACTTTTCAAGTTTCTAGTAGGAAGCTTTGGAAGGATCATACCAAGAAAAGTAAAAAAAAATTAGTGGCTAAAAATACCATAAAATAAATCTCAAATTTCTTAGCAAAAGGGACTTGTGATTTCTTATCCAATACTATAATTTCTTCTCAACAAGAGAAATAATAGATTTCCAAAGAAAAGAACAAGACTAAAAACCCAAACAAATTGAACGAAACCTCAAAGTCTCACACGATCCATCTATTTCTAACCGAAGGCATTGAACCAAGCCTTGGGAAGGAAGGATTGACAATAGAATCAAGTTTTCTACCATTAGATGCTTAGAAAAAAATGTTATGAGGAAGCAAATAGCAAAGATTAAGAGAAATATTTAGAAACATGATCAACTATAATTTCTAGGTGTCTTTAGGATTGCCAAACTTAGGTATCAATGTAATGTTTCCTGTAGACACTAAAAATTGTCCTAGGCCCGCGACTTCTAAATTCTCCATCATTTCCTCTTTTTTCTTTGATAATTAGATAATTTTAATTATTTAATTAATTCATTTCTATCTTTATTACTCCATGATTAAATAATTTTTTTTTTTGTTAATTACATCACTAATTAGGTCCCCTTCTTTCTAAATTAAATGAATTCTTGTTGATTTAATTTTTGTGACGTTTTCCACTATAATTAAATAATTATTTTAATTGTTTAATTATTCATTAGCCCCTTCTGTCATAAATTAAATAAATTTTATTTATTTAATTTGGTCCACCCTCTCAAATTTTGATTTAAATCATTATTTAATTCAAAAGGTCCTCTTTGTCACATTCCTCTATAATTAAATAATTATTTTTAATTATTTAATTATTCATTGGCCACCTAAATTAAATAATTTATATTATTTAATTTTTCCTATCACCTCTTTATCCCTGCGAATCTTATCTTCCACATCAAATATTTATCTATACGTGTCTCAATTAACCTCCACCCTTGATTAAATTATTTATATTATAATATTGACCATTAATCCTTACCATTTGCCCTAATTTTTCCCTAACCCTAGTCCATACTACATCTCTCATTCTTGCCCATTGATTATTGATATTCAATCTTAGCCTTTCATTCAAAATTGTCTTTCCTATAAAAGACCTTTGCATTTTCATTTATCATCAACCTCTTGTTATCTAGAGTCTACACAAGCTTAGGCTATCTTTCTATCAAGTCAAGTACATTTGTAGTCATATAGAATCTTCAATATTTTTCATTTTCATTATCATTAGGCCTACTTGCATACTCAAAATTTGAGGGAAATTATAATATTCAAGCAAAATGGAGAAGTGCAATGAAGGTGAATCAATGGTGGCATGAAAATTCTTTGGTAATAAATGTTTTTATTTCTTTATGTATATTTGTGCTTCATTGTTTATTATTGTTTGAATTATATTCTTTATTGCCTAACTTTGATCATTTTTAACCCTGATTACATTGGTGAACCTGATGTGAAAGGAAAAAATTACATAATTCATACATTTTTATTTTATTTTGCAGATTACAAGTATGGATCAATCCAATAATATTTTATATAGGGTCGCAACTGTGAAGTTTAATGACACATTTTCTTTATATTAGGGTCTAATTTGACTCTTTCTAATTTCTTGGGTTTCTTGTTAGATCTAGTCATCCAATTTCACATTTCATTAGGCTAACCCTAGTTGCATATCATAGTAGTCATTAGATTGCTTGGATTTGGTAGTTTTCTATCATTTTGCAAGTTCATGTTCTCATGATGCAATCGACTGTCATTCAACACAATCACCAAGGATTAACCACAATTGTTATCGACAAAATCCATAATGATCATTCATGTGATGCAGTCAACATCTAAAATGATGTAGTCGTAATTATTGCAATGCAATCATCTCTAGTTTTGAGCTGCAATTGATATTTCCTACGACCCAATTGCATGTTTATTTATAGTTTAGGTTTTCATTCAAAAAATTTAGTTTATATCTTTTCCATATCCTAGAATAGGGGTTTTTTGTTATTGACATTATATTTCCAGCATGTGGAATAGGTGGAAAGGAGGCATCTAAATTAAACATTGATAATCAATCTATCTTTTCTTCTTTTCATTCACTCATTAGATTAAAATTATCCTTGCATTCACACATCATTGGGCTTAAATTTACCTTAATTAGCATTTCACTCATTGGTCTAAAACTAACCTTTGCATCAAGTGCCTTTTTTACATATTGCTCTAAGGGTTAAAAAGAATAAGTGTTTTCATTGTATTTTGGTTTGAATTTTGCTTCAAAGTGTGTATTCTCTTCTCCCACACCACTTGATGATCTTGAGAATCAAAAAAATCTCTCTTAGCATTTTGTATAATCACCCACACATTTGGTTTTGGCCTTAAAATGAATATCATGCGAGTGTGAGGAAAAGGTGTTGTGTAAGCTCTCTCCTTGCACTTCGTGTGATCTGAAAGATAAAAAAATTGTACTTCCTTTCTTTTTTATACCTTTAGAGGGCCTACTACCCCACTTCGAAAGGTGGGAACGACCCAAGTAGTAACAAGATAAGCCCAAGCTCTTTTGAACCGCTATATAAAAAATGTGTTTGTGACTTCAAGTCATAAGCAACAAGTACAGATGTGTCATATCAACAAGTGCCACCCTAGTGTTTGCATGAAACATCAAAATTCTTTCTTAGGAAGGGACTAGGAGGCCTCTTATTTAAAACAATCTTGAGCTAATCTTGTCACATGTATGGCCACCTTGAATGAAAGCCCTTACTAAGAACCAATTATTTTAGTGGCCAAAATATTTTACACTTGCTAGCATAGGAATGGTCATTCTAAAGCTGCCTCACATCCTCACCATTCATGTGTAGAGGAAAAATTTCCTCTTTGGGGAATTGAGATTTGGGGTGCCTAGGAAGTGAGTGTCATGTAAGGGGGAGCCAGTGCCACCAAGTCTTTGGCTGTCCACCTTGTTTGGTTGGCTGGACAAATCCAAGTGGGCATCTAGCAAGTGGTATCTCTTGAGAAGCCTAGGTTGTGCATTGTCTATAAGTGTCCTCTTATACATTAAAAAATTTTACACATTCAAACTAGACAGAGATAAGTGTTTTTAGATGATTTTTTGTGTGTTCCAAAATTAGACTTTACAAAATGACCTTAAAAAATTGGTCAAAACAAGTCAAAACCAAGCAACATACATTATGAATCACAATTGGTTGTTTGTAACTACAATCGTGACATTGAAAACCACAATCATCATTTTTAAAATAACACAAGTGACTGTCTTGAACTGCAAATGAAACTTTAAACAACACAATCGCCTGACACCATAAATTTTAGAGGAAACTAAAACAAAAGCTATTTTATGGTTAATCCTGAGCATTACCTTAGTCCTTAATCATACACTTGAAACACTATCATTCACCATCTAGTCATCATTGCATACCTTTCATTCACCTTAGGAAAACCATTAAGGCATCATTTAGTTTCCACATACCTTGTTTTATATCTTCGTCTTGGAGACTTATCAGACTTGAGACTAGTCCATAATGACCAAATCAAATTTGTCTTGACTTTAATCCTTTCCACCATCTTTATTCCTTTGTTATTTAGCTTGGCTCCTCAACTCACAAGGCTAGTTTGAGACCACCCTTTTCAAACATTTTCATTCAGTCATCTCCATCATTGAAGTCTTGATAAACTATATTTTTAACTTTGGTTTTGCCATAAGATGATCAGTAGTCATACCTTTAGTCATCACTTTAGGTCATATTGCCATTTTCACCTACCATCCTTGCACACTTGCATTTCATTTGGCATACCTTAGACATTTCTCAAGAATTTGATCTCATTATGGCACTCTTGACATTGGACTATTGTCACTTTGGTTCTTTATCTTGACATCATCCTTAGACATCATATATACCTTAAAAATCCAAAAAATGAGTCATCTTACATAGACATTACCATAGTTTGGACCTCATTGTGGCATCATCTTATTCAAATCTTGACATTTTCACTTTGATTCCATACCTTGGTATTATTCTTAGACATAGTTACATACTCTTGCATAGCCATCTTAGTCACTCTCACATCCATTTCCCTTTTGCAAGTCTTTTATGGTCAAGACTAGGTTGCAAAGGAAAAGAAAAGAAATAATCTTTCAACAAGATGAATTTTCTAACCCCTTTGAAAATATTTCACAAGGAGCACCTATACCACAAATAAAAATCCCTAATCCATTTGAAAAGTTCATCCTTAGATACCCACAAGGATATGTCACCATAGAACAAATATCTAGGTAGCCTCACAAGATTCTAAAGTGGCCTCCTTTGTAGAAAAAATTGTGGCCTTAGAACCTCAACTCTTTTTACCCAAAATTTTATTGGAAGGAGCCACTTTACCATAGGGTTTTGACATTAACACCTTGGAAGATATACCTAAATAAAATAACCAAACACAAGGACACACCATACCTACCTCTAGTGGCTCTATTCTGCAAGTTAATATATCTACACCATTAGGAGGAACTACACAAGACACCACAACAATCTACACCTCCCTATTTGGTGCACAAGGTATGACACAAGGAATGATATTTAACATGACCCAACCTATGTCACAACCCTTTGGTATTTCATTTACCATAGGGGTATCATCCTCAAACCCACTTGGCACAAACAATACATTCAAGAAACTGAAAGTTTTCATCAACACACCTCCCAAAATGAACGTCATACCAAACATAGGAGCCACTCAACAAAATATTATGTCACAACAAGAGCCTACTCCACATATACATGTGCATAAAAATACCCAAGGATCTATTCTACAAAACACACAACTTGGCAACCAAAGCCCCTTCATGCAACATGGCAACCAAGAACCTTTCCCACAATATGGCAACCAAAATACACATGGTAAAAATTTTAAATGGTCATGGAATACACAATCCAATCCTCCCCATAACACTCATATTCCACTTATAATCAAAACACATTGAACCAAATGCCACCCTACATATCCTACATGCAAAAACAAAAATTTTCACTAACACATACACCTAATCAAAACCCATCCCACAACATTGAACTCCAAAACACCAAAATGAGCTCTCAAAATATACAAGACCCATTGTTGACTCAAGTGCATGTCCTAAAAATTCAAGTGTTGTCCCTTCAATAGTAGATGGAAACCATGTAAATGTCTAACAAAAAGAGCTACTCTACCCAAGACTTATGTCCTTATCCTTTATACAAGAGTCTATGCATGCCACCCTTCTAACATGGCTATGTCATACCAAACTTACCTATGTACAAGGGGAAGAGAAATCCAATTGAAAACACAAGGGAATTTTTTATGGCTAGTACAAAAATTACATACAACCCTACATAACTAATGAGACTCTTCCCAAGAATTCTTATGGGCATAGCATTTGAAAGGTTCTTGTGGTTAACGACTGGCATAAGAAAATGGGGAGAACTAGCAAACAAGTTTGTGGAACACTTCACATTAAACATTGAAAACAAAATTACCATTTCCACCCTATGCCACACCACACCAGAAGAAGGTGAAATTTTTTTAACCTTCTTCCAATGATGGAGAGGTTTGGCTAGTAAATGTCTTGTTGAAATACCCAAGGAACAAAAAAATTTCATGTTCATTGAAAACTTAAACTCAAACTTGAAACATGATTTGTGGATGCATTGTTTCACTTAATTTTCCAACCTAGTGGAAAAAGGAATCATCCTTGAAAAGTCCCTTATTAACAAAGGAGAAATCAAGATTTCCAACAAAAACACAAACACACAAAACACCTCAAATGAAAAAGGAAAATATTAGGCCCAAAACAAGAATGTAACTAATGATGGAGGTGTTGATGCCAAGAATATATATACAAGTCCTCTTATTATAGTTAGAGGGCCTAACACATCCAATAATGTACCAAGAACTATTGATCAAACTATCAATGTTGTCCAAAATACACAACAACCATGAGCCCAAAGTAAGTTTCCAAAAAAATGTCAATACACCCCTTTAGGGAAGCCAATTAAGTCGATTTTAAAACAAATCCTACAACATAACGTCATAAAACCTCCATACCTAAAATAGTATGATCCTAGATAGTTCAAATCGCCTTGGTGGGATGATAACGCCTTTTGTGACTACCATTGAGCCAAGGGACATAGCTAATCACAATGCTAACAACTAAAAAACATCATACAAGACCTTGTGGAAAATGGTACCATTGAACTCAATAGACAACAACAATAATCTTCAAATAGTGACAATAAAGTTTTTAACGATCATTTATATGACCATGGAAAAGGAAAGGGATCCAATTCAAGCAATAAACTAATAACAATTTAACCAATTACACCAATGCCAAATATGAAAATGGTCACACCACTACCATAAATCACATTCAAGCTCCCAATGAACATGTCAATACCATTACCATTAAGAAATCCCCTTAATGTGTTGTCAGCACTTGCCGAACTAAGATTACAATTCAAGGTCCTCCTCCATAGCAACAACAACCACCAAACTCCCAATACAACTTTCTTGACCAATTGGGAAAGGCTCCTACATAGATATCTATCTTAGAGTTGTTGCATATATCACCTGATCGTTGAGCCATTATTTACAAATCCTTACAAAACACAACTATATCCACTGACCTTGACATCAATCATTTCAAGGATATGGTAGGCTATTTAACCAATTCACATCATGACACCTTTTTTGAACAATACTTTCAATAAAAAAGAAAAACCATAATGACCCTTTGCACCTTGAAGTCTTTGTTCATAAAACCAAAGTTAGATGAGTCCTAGTAGACAGTGGAGCAAGGTTGAATATTTGTACCTTGAAATTATTTAAGATGTTAGGCTTATCGAAAGTGTGTGTAGACACCATTAAAATAATTGTTATCAAGGCATATGACGATGAAGAATGGTCTTCTAAAGGAATTATTACACTTCCTATTCAAGTTGGACCCATAGTCATGGATACCACTTTTCAAGTCTTGGACCTTCATCTTCCATAAAACCTTCTCCTAGGTCGATCATGGATTCACACCATGTAAGTTGTACCCTCCACATAACATCAATGCCTTAAGTTCCCTCACGAAGGAATCAAAATAACAATCCCTAACAATCCTGATCCCTTTCAATATTGCATTAATTTGAGAGGGACCACACAACTCCAAGTTCTTGTAAATAATTAGGCTTCATCTTCCACTTTGTCACAATACATTGATCCATTCTCATTAACTAACTCATCCACTCCATCTACCACACCATCAATCCCCAAGTTCCAAATCCATGACATGGGATGTGGTGAGTATCGTATGGACAAGTTGTAGACAAACAACAATGCTAATGTTTCCAAGAAGGTTTAGGCCTGTAACAATGATTTCAAGGCTACTTCATAAGTTACACAAAAAAATTGTCATGCTTGCATTGAAACCATTTGGAATCTTGATGATACATCTTCTTTTACCCTATTGGCTTTTAAACAAACCTTTCGTGTCCATGTTAATCCTATGTTTGGCCAGGAAATCTATGACAATCTACTCTTTGATCTTGAGCCTATTGAGGATATACAAACATCATCCTTCCATACCACTTACCCTAGGTTAGGGTATGTACCTGCTACTGTTTCCTCTACTAAGTCATCTTTCCAAGTTGTTAGGGATGTGCAGGCCTCCTTTGATGCGAATGGTACCAAAAAGGATAGTCCCAAAGACTCAATTGATTTCATTGCCACTCTCACTTGTCCATCAAACATTCATGTCACTCCATACACTTCACCCATATCACTCATATATATTCATATCATAGACATGGATCAACAAGATATATCTCTAAGAGAAGATAAGAGAAAAGTTCAAAATTCAAAAATAAAAATTCCCTCTTTAAAAGGAAATCAAGAATCAAAAGACAACATGAAAAGAAGAGAAAATAAAGAAAAGTCCTCTAGCAAACATAAAAAGCTATTGGATGAATCAAAAATAAGAATCAAAAGTGAAAATCAGAAAGCATTGGTCTCTAAGAATGCTCCTCCACCAAAAATAATTATTGGAATCTAACAATGGAAAATTTCAAATAAAGAGCTTGTTGATCCAAGGTCTTCATTTTCATCACTTTCACTCATTCCATACATTTCATTCAATCCATCCATATTCACTTATCATCTCACCTCCATTAGAAATGTCTTTCAATGTACCTTTGACGATGACCCCTCAATATACTCTAGCTCATTGGATGCCCAAACTCCTTTTTTTCTGAAGCTTGGTGTCCCATGTAGTGTGCACATTAGGGATCATACCATAGCCTCTTTCATCCACCACTTTTATAATCTGTCATATTTTCCACTTGCATATCACGTCCATATCAGGTATTTTTTCCAAGCATAATCATCTAAACAGGGTCAATGCATCATCATGACTTATCAATCCTACATGTAGATTTCAAAAGTTTTGTTTTAACCATAGAAAAATACAAAAATAATAGAAAAATCAGAAAAAATTGTTACCATGATGAAAACCTGGCAAACAGGCATCCTTGTAACACCAAAAAATCAATAAAATAGTAAAGAGAAATAATTCATCTAATAGTAAAACCACTTTGGTGGCACTTTGGATAAGTACTATGGTGAAAACCTGGAAAACAAGCACCATGTTTAGTTGACTTTGCTCCATTTTCTATGATCATTCCAATCTGATTTTTTTTGTAATTCATCCATCCCATACCACACATAATAATGACCGGTTTTCCTTTCCATAAATTGGAATGATTAACATCATGTGTCTTTTCACCTTCCATAACTCCTATCCCATTTCACCCCTAATAAATTGGTCTTATACTTGATTGGGGACAAATACTTGACCTGCATCATCCTTGGATATTACACTTACTATCAAAGGTCACTTTCACTCAAAGAGACAAAAAAAATCATAAAACTAGATCAAAAGACAAAAAAAATCCCAAAAAGACAAAAAATTCATAAAACCTCAAAAATTCAAAAAAAAAATGTCAAAAACACAAAAACATCCAAATAACTTTCAAAAATCCCAAAAATAGCGTCAAAGTCAATCATGTCAGTTTAAGTGTAGTCAAACTACATTTCCTCTGTGACTAAACATAGGAAAGGTCATTTGTCGATGCCCTCGAGGCATTAGGTCAATATTAGGTTTGGTCATATAAAATCATGACTTGGTCCTTTGTTAGTAAAAAAAAGTCATGTCATACTAAATTATGAGGTCTCTGTGCATTGTTATGTAGGCAAGTCCATTTGTCGATGAGCCCCCAAGGCCACCTAGGTTGGTCCTTTAGGTTTATTGTGTCAGTCATTAAAACATTAGACAACTCACACATCAACAATACCAAAAAGTAAAAAAAGTCATGTAGTCAACTCAATCAGTTGTCAAAATAGTCAAACTGTCAACCAATCAAATTATGTCTTATACAAGATGTGTCCTTCCTAAAATCAAACATTGCCATTTAGTCAAAATAAATCATTTTCCTTAAATGCAGGTGGTAACATTATCAAAAGTAGACTTGACATCTTCTACGGCATGTTTCCTCTCCTCGAATCAAGCTTCGTCAAACAACCAACCTGTCAATCACCTAGCCAACTAAACGCCAAACAATCAAATTTTGGAAAACACTATGAATGGTTGTCAAGACCTTGTGGTATGTTTTGTCGTATCTTTTTCTTGATTATTCTCTGATTTAGGTTACAAGCTTCCTTGAGGATGTCCCATGAAGTATTTATAGGAGCGATGATGTCTCATGACTCTTCTCTTTGATTGTTGTTTGTCTTGCCAAAAAGACTAGGGCAACTTTTCCCTTAGTATGAGTTAAGACACTCCTTGTCTGCAACTGTTTTTTTTACAAGTGGATGACCTTATACACCTTGTTATATGTCATACCATGCTTTTTTGTCCATTTTTCATATTTTACTTCCCAATCATGATTAAATGCAAGGCCTATCATGTATTTAGCAAAATATTGAAGTTCTTTCTTCATAGTAACATCCATATCTCTCATACTAACATTTCTTCAATTCCGCTTATCTATTTTCCTCTTATCTGTTTCAAGAGCACACTCGTGTTTTTTGAACCCGCATGTCCTCTTGAGGGGGCATGCCACAACCATCCTCATCCTCTTTATAGTAGGGCATATTTTGACTGAATTTCTTTGACACAACATGCTAAATTGCATTGTATCAAAGAGGGGAAAAATGTAGACACTAAAAATTTTCCTAGGCCCACAACTTCTAAATTCTCCAACATTTCCTCTTTTGTCTTTGATAATTATTTAATTAATTCATTTCTACCTTTCTTCCTCCATGATTAATTAAATAAACTATATTTATTCAATTACATCACTAATCAGGTCCCCTTCTTTCTAAAATTAAATGAGTTCTTATTTATTTAATTTTTGTGTCATTTTCCACTATAATTTAATAATTATTTTAATTATTTGATTATTCATTAGCCCCTTCTGTCATAAATTAAATAAATTTTATTTATTTAATTTGTTCCACCCTCTTGAATTTTGAATTAAATCATTATTTAATTCAAGAGGACCTCTTTGTCACATTCCTCTATAATTAAGTAATTATTTTTAATTATTTAATTATTCAAGGGCCACCTAAATTAAATAATTTTTATTATTTATTTTCTCATATCACCTCTTTATCTATCTCAATCTTATCTTCCGCATCAATTCTTTATCTATCCATGTCTCAAATAACCTCCACCCTTGATTAAATTATTTATAATTTAATCTTGACCATCAATCCTTATCCTTTGACCTATTTTTCCCTAACCCTAGTCCATACTACATCTTTCATTCTTGGCCATTGATTATTGGCATTCAATCTTAGCCTTTCATTCAAAATTGTCTTTCCTATAAAAGACCTTGCCATTGTCATTTTTCATCAACCTCTTGTTATCTATAGTCTACACAAGCTTTAGGCTATCTTTCTATCAAGTCAAGTACGTTCATAGTCATATAGAATATTCAATTTATTTTTTCCATTGTCATTAGGCCTATTTGCATACTCAAAATCTAAGGGAAATTATAACGTTCAAGAAAAATGGAGAAGTGCAATGAAGGTGAATCAATGGTGGCATGAAGATTCTTTGATAATATTTTTCCATGTTTTTATGTCTTTATGCTTATTTTTGCTTCATTGTTTAATAGGGTTTGATTTATATGCTTTATTGCCTAACCTTGATAATTCTTAACCCTGATTACATTTCCTTTGTTATTAATATAATTAAGAGAGAAATAATTTTATTATTCCAAATAAACTTAAGAAAGGTATATTCCAACAATGTTCCATTAATATTTATAGAACTCATAAGGGAAGCCACCATAATTGGGTGATTTTTCAATAGGCATAGTAAAAATTATAGAATGATGCCTAGTTGAATAGTTTGTCACAACTAATACACTTTGAATCATAAAGTTGACTAGGGGCCACACATATGTCTTGCTCAAGGTAATAGTCTTTCTTAGAAGAAGGGTCCTGAGGTTTGAATACCTACTAATAAGGATGTAAAAATTACTAGAGACTGTTATAAAGCTAAGTCAAAGTTATTTCAGCTCTCTTATGTGTTTAATTTTATCAAAAATGTTGATGGAAAATGACATATAAAAATTGTGCTATTTCTATGTTAGTGTTGTTTTTTACCTTGTTGTGATGGATAAGGAAGAGAATCAAAACATGTGCAATAGATTATAAAATAATATAGTGTATTATAAAATAATATAAAATTAAATAAGAAAAGAGTTATACATCATTGCTACATATATAATTCCCATATGTTTATCATATATTCATCATATAATGTTGTACATCATCATACACCCATTATCTATCCTTTAATGCATGGTTTATCACTCATACAATTATCTCTCTTACCCTCTTATGAATCTTGTAAATTTATTACACTCCTATTGTATGTCTCTCACTTTTCCATAAATGCTCTCTATAAATTAATATACTTTTTCTTGTCTAGATTTGGTACATTTATGTGCTTCATGGTGGAGTTGATAGTGAACCCCACAAGTCCCATAAATCACCTACAACCAAAATACCTATCACAAACAAGAGATAAAAACAACTAATTTTCTATGCAACCAAGAGAGAATGATTGATCAACATAAGCATCCAATATGCCTTTTTTATTGAAGGGCATGTGTATGATCATGATGGGTCAAAAAGTGGCAATATAATGGCTATGTATAAGGTATGTGGTTGACGACTTTGTTTTACCCAAAATTGATGAAACAAAAAGGGTTTTTAAAGGAGATTCTCAGCTTTCCACTACTATAAATTATGTTTTAATTTGAACTTAATAAATAACTATTATTCATTTTCTATTTGAATTACGATTAAAATCCTAAATGATAGGATGATTGAAAAACATCTATAGATTTCAAATAGTATCACATTTTTTGAATCTAAAACATGCATCACATTCTATGCTTCGCATACTATAGGATTTAAAATAAAAAAAAATATGAAGTTTTGACCAAGTTAAGGTGGTAAAAAAAAGAATTTTTTATATTTTTTAAAAGTAGTAATAAAAAATTCATCATTGATTATTTACTTGGAAAAAAATTATAAAAAAATGTGTATCACATTATGACATGAGTCCTCTACTTATATCTAAAATCTTATAAAAAAATATTATCATTTTTTTGTGCTTAGGGTGGTCAAACAGACACCTACTTCTTATTTTTTCCCTAAAATTTAAGTACTACTGCATTAAAATTTCAAATTTTCACCAAATTTAATAGATTTAAAAAAAAAACCTAGTAGTTTAGAAACTACATTCAATTTTCTACATATTCTATTCTTACATATTTTTGGAAAATCCTCAAGTTTCCACATATCATAATGAGATGATGTTAATCTAGGGTCTTGTGAAGATTGATGTAGAACAAGCTCCAAATATGATGAAGATGATGTTTTCCTCACAGTGATGATGTGGCTTCCTTTTCAAAAATAGTGATGATGTGGCTATCGAAAAAGACGAGATGAATGTCCTTAAATTAATCCTCCAAATCTACAATATAAGACTCTACAAACAATGATGATATGTATGCAAGATACAAATCCCAAGTAGCTATGTTTGGAAGAAGTTAAATGTCTTGCTACACTAAACCAATAGGGGCCAAGTATGTGGTTATACCAATCTAATCAAGAACAATAATAAATGGATATGGTTTCTTAATTTGAAGAGTGGGAACATAAAGACAAGTCTCTAAACCATCAAAACATGCAAGAAAATTGATATACTCAAGCTCCTCTAAAGTTTCATCACCAAAGGTATTAAGTTTGTATCAACAAGAGGATGATAGAATTTTAAATATGATCCTCTAAGAATGGAGAGGTATGATGGTCTTCATGGATGTCCAAAAATTTAGTCTAAACTGTGTGGGGACAATTGATGTCTAATACAACACACATAGTGTCATAATCAACACTATAAAAAATCATTCCTGCAATATGATCACTGATAATACCCCATACCGAACTACTCCCTAGTTTGTATAGTGTAGGTAAGCATCCATAAAAATAAGGCCAAAGATCAAGCCGCCTAAGATGTGTCAAGATGTTCTTTTACCAAGACTCATAGTTAGATCTCTTTCTAGGATGATCACAACGAGATGAATAGAAAGCCCATGATACTTCCTCAAATGATAAAATTAGAGACTAATAACCTCAATACATGTAAATTAATGTGGAACCTAATCTAGCCAATAAGGGTGTGGTTCGGTGGTCAAGTCGCTTGGTTGTAGTGACACCCACCAAGGTTCAAACGCTCATTGGACCATTATGCTCTTGGGTTTGGTAGTTTCTTGTGGTTTCTTGTAGCACCTTTGTCGGTATTGGCATGGTGTGATGGTTTATAGGTGGCATTGTTGTTCTTGCCACCAAGGTTCAAACCCTGTTGGGGTGGTATTGTTGAATGGTTGTATCTGGTTCATAGCTCTGGTCAAAAGCGTTTACCCCTTGAATAAAAAAAAATGTGGAACCTAAGAAAAATGTGGTGTTGGGGAATGATGATGATTGATTTGATGTATCCACACCCACTTTCAAAGAGATTCCACTCAAGGATAAACCTAGAGATCTCAATGCAAAGGAGATTGAAATCTTGCAATAGGGTTGTCCTAGGAAATGAATATGATCTAATGAGGGGTCCACCACCAAGTTTAGACTTGGAAAAGAAAATTCAATGTAAGTTGTAAGAAAAAACCTTGATTGAATGAAAACTAACTCTAAATGACCTAGAAAGATGAACAAAATTTAATAGAAAGATATGAAGTAGAAAGTGTGCACCTGGGAGACTGAAGAAGGAAGAATGGAGGCATGGAGTTCTAGAAAATCTATTGTTAATGCTTGTTGGGACCCATTCACCAAGCTAGGTGAATCAGTCCTACTTCTGGGAAAATGTGCAGATATGAATTTCAACCAAAAGGGTATCTAGATCTATGAAAATCTATGTCAAGCTTGTACAGTGGGACTCATTCACCAATTGTGGCGAATCAGTCCACTTCTATTTTTTTGAAAGTTCGAGACCTGATTCTATTCCTCTCAGTATGCTCCACTCTTTTACTTTTTTTTGTATTAGAAACTATAAATTACCACCTCTAGACCTTCTCCAAACTTCTCCATGGCTTGATGACAACTGTAGAGATTTGACAACTTTTCTCCAACTTTGCATCTTAAAAAATCTACACCCTATCCCTACAAATCACACACAAGAAGAGAGAAAAATTTTGTGGGGTTGGTGAATAGGGGTTTTCCTTGGTCAAACCCCTTGTTTAGTAAATAAATCT
The DNA here is from genome assembly GCA_007258455.2 of Sequoia sempervirens. NCBI lineage: Eukaryota > Viridiplantae > Streptophyta > Pinopsida > Cupressales > Cupressaceae > Sequoia > Sequoia sempervirens. Next base: position 339,317,755 of record VDFB02000017.1, read on the forward strand.
TGAAATGAAAAAAAATATGAATTGAGAATGATGAATGAACAAAAGAAAATGTTGCAACTCACCAAACCCTAGCAATAAAGTGCTATAATTATGCTTGAAATGGTTGCAATGGATGTGGTTCTTGTCTATTACTTGAATGATGTTGATCTTGAATATAATACTTGCTTGAATCATAAACTCTACATCATAATTGTTAGCACAATAACAAACATGAAGAATGCAATCTTTAACATGATGATTGGCACTTGAAGGATTCTCTTGGATGCTTGATAATCTTCCCTTCAATGCATTTGAATGCTCTTTTGAATGCTCAAATGCTCTTGTGAATGGTTGAATGGTATGTGACTTGTAAAATTTTCTAGGTGGGAATATAAGTGAAAGAACCTTGTATTTATACTCAATTATGCAAGAATTCCAAAAATTACAACACTACAAGTTGACATTAGATCTAAGAGAATAAAATCCCACCAAAAATTTGAATTAAATTTTTGAATTTTGGTCATATGGGACTGATTCACCCGAGGTGGCGAATGAGTCCCATCAAACATAATGTATGGGACCAAAAATGAAAAGTGTTTAGAAATGTGTAAAAACTAGTTCGGGGCCAAAAGATCTAGGTGGGACCCATTCACCCAAGGTGGTGAATGAGTCCTAGACACTAAATCTCATCCACACAAGCCATCAACACTTGAATTATGATTTTTCAATGATTGGTTCCAAGATCATCCTCAAAAAGATGTAATAAATGAGGCTTGTGGATGCAAAAATAGGGCCAAATAAAGCATAAGAAAGCCCAATTATTAATGAAAAGCCTAGAGAAATTTGAAAGTGTGTTACAACACTATAAAACACTCCAAATAAGGAAAGATTAATGTTTACTATGTTTAAAATTATGTTTATTATGCTTAGTTGATGGATAAAACCCTAGAAATGTGTGAAAGTGTGTTACAACACCTCACAACACTTTTCCAAGGCTCCATTAAAATTTATTAGTTCAAAAAGGCCCAAGACCTAATGTGAATGTGTTATCCACATTACAACATTAAATCAAGGAAAAATTAAGCCAAAATCACAAGGAGGGCCCGAATAAGTCAAAAAAAGTAAAAGGTTTACTTTTTAGGTGACTCCATAATGTAAGATCAAATGAATTTGTCTCATGTAAACATATCATTTTAGGTGCTAATGCATCCAATTAATTGATTGAAATTATAAATCACAAAAAAAATGAGTAAAATGTACCAAGAGAATTTTTTGGAAAAAGTAAAAGAATAAATATGAAGATCTTTGAAATACCTTTCCAACATTGTAAAAATCTTCAAAATCGGGGATATAGGTGAAAATTTATGAGCTTGGAAGAAAAAAATGATGATATTACTTTGAATGATAATAAAATAATCAACAAAAAACTATATTGATGAGGCCTACACCACTAGAAATTACAAGTAAAAATCTTTCCAATGATATCTTATTAAATTCCCAATTCTAACAATGTATGCCCAATTTACAATGAAAAAAAATCTAATATTTTAAGCCAAATAGGGGCAAGGAGGGAGGTTGAGTGGTGATCATATGAATGTGATATCAACATGATGTCATGTTGATGCCAATGAATAGGCTTCAAATATTCCCCTATTGCCAAAAAAAAAACTTAGCCCTCGAAAAAAATGTTTTTCATTGGTATATGTCAGTTGAGCACAAAATATTTTGTACAATGGTTAGAATATTCACATAAATATTATTTTTCCTATGGAAAAACTCAGAATATGTTGTTGATTCCTAAAAGATGGTTTTTTATTCTAGGAAATATTTTTGATTGAAACTAAGCACCAATTGCAAACTTGAAGGAGTTTTCGAGATGAAAAAAGTTATCGATGACTTGGATATGGTCTTTGGTTAGTTTAGAAAATCTAGATGTAGATGATTCAATGAATATTGTATGCCATCAATTCTATGCATGGGTTACACCCCCTTTAGACCTTACCTTCTTTATTCTTTTAAAAAAATGCTTTTTTAATGTCTCTTGCAAAAAATTTAATTTTTTTTGTAAAAGAATTAAAAAGAAAAATTTTAAAACACACTTTTACATGGCCTATGCACATATAATTTATGAAGGTTGTGATTTTATGGGCCATATGGTTGTATAACTATATGGAATTATATATATATATTCTCTAACCCTAAAAAAATTGTAACTTTTCCAAATTTAACAAAATAATAGGCATTCCTTACATTTTTGGCCATTCTAGACTCAACTGTGATGCCCATTTAACTCCAATATGATCCAATTTTTTATTTAAGGAAAAATATCTCAAAATTTGGATTGGAATTCATTGATATGGTGCTCTAATACAATATTGGATTTGATAGTGAACCCAATAGCTATCAGAAATCACCTTCAATCAAAACACCTATCACAAACAAGAGATCAAAAGAACTAATTTTTAATCCAACCAAGAGACAATGATTGATCCACACAATCATATGATATTCCCTAAATGTATTTAATGAATTTGAATGATTATAAAGTAGAATAATGAATTATTGTAAGAGAAAAAGTGTAAACCCTAGATGAGGATTCGATTACATTATGACAAGTGGCATAGTCCTATCAATGAAACAACTTGATCTATAAATAGACCAATCTATTAATAAAATATCCTAATTTTATCTTAAGTAATTAGAGTAATAAGATGCCTAATAATTAATTAATAATTAATCAATTATCATGTGATGTCCTAATTACTCCAATTCATTCATTATATAGACAAACATGTTCCTCTTCATATTCATTCATGTTAGTTTTCTAGAGTTTTCATAAGATGTATACATGTGTCTCATATCTATTTTAATAATTTTTGATAACTATGACTACTCTTGTTCTACACAAGGATGTGTTATCTTGTTATCCTTGCCTTTGATTTCCTTCTAGTGTTTCACCATTTTCCTCCATTGGTTTTCCCCTTTGGTTTTTCAACCTAATAGGAGTGCCTTAGATCTATCCCACCAATATCAACCATAGCTTAAACCATACCATATCCTTAATACATGTTATCTTCATTCACCTCTACCAAAAATAAAATCTTAAGTTATTTTAGTCAAAAAGGTGTTTAAATTTATATTATTGTGAAATATTATTTCTCAAAACTCTACTCAAGTCCATATTATGGTAGGATATTCTTATAAATTCTTCACAAGCACAACTATATGTATTTCTTAGAACACACAAATATACTGAGAGAAGCAGTGAATCAATGTATTCCTTAAATCAATTTAGTTGTAACTTATCAATCAAAACATAAAATTTTCTTAATCACATACAAAGAAAGATCATAGAACCACAACACTAGATTTACATGGAAAACCCAATAAGGGACAAACCATAGTGAGAAAAGTTTCTTGGAGCTACTATCTAAATCTAGCCTCACAAAGAATCAACAACTACAAATAATTTTAGGTATTTAAGCTTAGTAAGTTCACAACTCTAGGTGCTTAATTATAGATTGAGGTTGAGACCTCATAATACAACTCCTTGAAGAATTAGATGACAAAATATAACTATAACACTTATGTTGCCTCCAACTCACTGCCTTCAACACTTTTACATCATGCTTTACCTTTATTCACACTAGATCTTCATTCTTTGGATTATTGCTTCTAGCATTCACTTTCATAATTTAGTTTCCTCACTAAGTTCCACATTACTTAAAGTCTTCTTTCAGCTCACTACCTCCAACATGCATATTTCTAGAAAAATGCACACATTACTCTACTTTCAGCTCACTAAATTGTTAGAAAATTAATTTGATCTCACATTGAACACTTTAACTACTTGATCACACACTTTATCTTACATTTATTACCATCTAAAGTATCAAAACCTTTTTCCTTGTTGGCCATCTTGAAATGTATGAACATGAAGTGTGCAACAACCATATTGAGTTAGCTTTAGCACATCCACAAGAGAGGAAAATAAAATGTGGTCCAAGACAAGAGATAAGAAAAACCTACTTCAAATTATCACACATACAAATGTTGGTGCACACCACAAAACTTGGTGTAATAAATTTAGGTGCAAGAAACATAGAAAATTAAGTCGACCTAGCAAACACTCAACCCTATTAGTTTCTAGACCACAAGAAACACCGAAAATACAAGTTAGCACCACGTGGATCACAATACAAGCATCACATGACATTCAACATTATTTCCATTCCACTTTTTTGCAACATTATTCAACTTTATGTCGGCACATGAAAACAAAAACAAAACTAGAATCTATTATGAACCCTAACAACACAAAATTGAGATATATATCTTTGATAGCTCAACTTGCGGTACACCAAATTAACTAAAAATTGAGAAGAAGCAATAGATGAAAATTATAAGCACTCCATTTGAACTTACGGTATATATAGAGATAATATATTTCTTTACGGTATGCCAACTACAGAGAAATGTTGAGCATTTCTCATACATTCACCACTCTTATTACCTAGGAAACTTTTGTAATAATGTGCATAATTTGAAAACTAGAAAATACATGCTTCATACATCATTTTTTCTAATATTTAAACTACAAGATCATATCTTAAGAAGTGGAGGAATGCAGAGCATTTTCCAGATCCTTTTCTAAGAACTTTATCAAGCTAGTGACTAAGAGAGATTCTTCTATACAAATTACTGTAATCAACCAATGAATACAACATCCACATAATCATATACACATTCATGAGTAGTAGAAGGTAACTCAAGACATCCAAATTTTTACTTAATCATTTTGATTGCAACACATGTAACTACCCACACACTACCACCTTTCTAAAAATAGAGACAACACCATTGAAGCAACCTCCATATAGTTTGCTATCAATAATAACCAACAAACTGCACACTATTGAAATCTTGATGAAAACACCTACAAAATGCATGCAACATTATCCCCCTTTAGATTTGATTCCAATACCAAGAAGAGAAGCCAATGAGATATGCACAATCTCTCCCTTTCTCTAACTTTGCTCTATCTCTCCCTCTTTGACATGAAGGACAAAGGGCCAATGGGTTTTAGCTTGCCAAAGCATACAATCTCCCCCTATTTGTATATCATTCAATATTCTTCTACCTTCTCCCCCTTAGAGGTATCCTTTATTGAAATTCAAGGATAAAAATGTGTTTTGAATTGCTCTACCTAGATAGATACACTGACTATGCATCTAGCTAGAAGGAGGGGAAACAACCCCTAGATTTTGTCTAAGATACTTAAAGGAATACTTTGAAAGTTCCTTAATGAAGATTTCTATAATACTTTCCTTTGTAGGCACATGCTCCAATCATACTTCCTAATTAAAAACTTTCTCTCTTAAGAAGTGATATCTGATAGATATGTGATTTTTTCTAGAATGCATCATTAGTTTCCTTGAAATATTGATTTACAAGATATTATAGGGCTCACTACTAGGACTCACTGTCCTTGAAAGGCTCACAAATTGAATACAAAATGGCTTATTCCCAAAATAAAAAAGGTATGGATCACTACCAAAAGTGAACTAAAAAATTACACCTTCAAAGTGTTGAGATCAATTCTAGTTAAGCTCTAAAAAACCAAAATCCTACTCTAGTTGTAGGTATACAATGATTATTAATAACTTCTCCCTATTACACTTGTTCCATCACTTGCATCACATACTATATCATCTATATACATTTACACAGCTATATATTCCTTCACTAATTAGGTCAATCTAATTGGATGTGAACACACACAAAATAAAATGTTCCATCCAAAAATTAGGTTGGCTTGGACCTAATAAGGAACACTTTAAACATTCATAAGACAAGAAGTTCTTAACCTTTTCTACCAAAATAATGTTGAACTTTTGTCATTTAGATATATCGGTTGGATCAACTAATTTTTTTGAAAACTCATTCATAGTTGTAACTGATATCCTAAGAAACATATCAAAAACTCATAGAATTATCTTTTACTAAGAGAATTTCTGGATCAGAATACTAGATCAATGTAGAAACATAATTTACTTAGCTAGTTACCAAATAATGTTGGTGTCAATGACTACAAACCCATAGGTCACCTTATTCATTCTTCCAATAAATCTCCCCCTTTGCCATTGATGGCAACATGTTCCAAAAATGAGAATTGCTTCAAAACCAAAAACTTCAACTCCCCCTATCATATCTACAAATACACAAAACTGAGTTCTAACAAATCCTTCTCTATATATAATATTCTCCCAAAACATTCCCTTCTATATAAAAAATCTTCTCCCGATTTGACATCAAGGACAAAGGAAGGGGAAAAGAAAAATAACTTTTCAACTAAGAGCTGGGGGTACCTTGTAATTCCTTGAAAATTTCTTCTCAAGCCAGCTTTCCATCACCCAAACTCTTTTTGCTTCAATGGCAAGTGTTTTGTACAATGATTCAAGCTCCACTAGGAATTCTTCTCTTTCTTCCAGAGTGGAAGGAACAATGTTCATCTTCTCGAGTCTTTTTGCATCTATCAACGCACTTGATACAGAAACATGTCTAGAGATTACCAAGTCTCCAAGCTATCCAAACTATCTTATCACATCTTCCTTTAACCTCTGCAAGATGAATAATTTCTTCTGAAGATTTACAATAGAAGACCAACTAGTATAGCTTCTATCAGCTAAAATTTTGTAATCACCAGAGACATAAAAAAGCTTAAAATCAATTAAGTCCATTAAGAAATTGATACCTCAAGTGGCATCAGGCCACTTCATGCAGTAGACAAAGAGAAACTAAGCTTCTCCATCACAATCTCTGACTTCTTTCAAACTTTTCAAATATTTATCATGTGCAATCGCACACTTATCTTGTAGAAACAACAAACTTCTCTATAGAATACTTGACTCCACTTCTTTTGTAGTCTGAACCTTGAGATTAGATGTGTATTCCTTGAGTGAATCAACTACAAGCTTCAAATTTTCAATTGGTGTTAAAGAATTATCTATTGTGACACCGAGGGATATCTCCTATAAAGCTTTAATTTGTCTTCATTTATTAGCTCATTTCCTTTCTAATATGATTTTAGCAGCTTCATGTGTGATAGAGTTAAGAAAATTACCACTTAATTTTATTCTATCACTTAGTGTAATTTCGGTCAGATCCACATAATTTGAATGTGACGACACCTTAACTAGCTAAGATGGGAGCACAAGATGAAGTATTGTTTGTCTTGATAGAAGACCCTTAAGAGTGCTTCTAAATGATTCTCTAGTTTGCATTGACAACTCGGGAAGTTTGGGGTTTTATCCTTTACTTTTCTCAACCAGAACAACTTTCTTGTCTTCCTGTTTCTTGTTTTCTTCTTCTTCTTCTTCTTCTTCTCCTTTTTCTTTTTCTTTTCCTTCTTCTTCCTTTTCTTTCCTATAGGATTTATCTTTGTTTTCTTTTTCCCTTTTATCCTCATCATATTTTTCACCATTATTCTTGTTTCGTTCACTTTCATCTTTTTCTTTCTCATCCCTGTTTCTAGTAGACTCATGATGTTGTTTTTGCTTATCAACTGTTTGATTTCTATGCTGATCACCAGACCTTTTGTTGGTCATCTCTTCTATATCAATCAGAGGGGTAGGTGTCTCCAACACACCACATGTTTCATCAATATTTTCTAAGACTAAAATTTTCAACACTTATGTGAAATCAACATGCATTTGTGCTTGAGTTGTATGGGATGAGAAGTTACTTCTTTTCCCATAACTCCTTGCTAATTGTTTGATTACATCCTAGGTTTCTTGTCTAACTTTTTTTATGCTCTATTGCTCCTTATTCATTAACATATTAACTCTCTGCTTGACTCTAAACATAGTATACCATTATTTAAGCATATTGGTAGCTTATATCTCAAAGAGAGAGGAACCACAAGAAATTAAGGAATCTTCATCATCTTATCTTCAACATTTATGGCCTCATGCCATTGGTATACTAATTATTTCCTAACATTTTTAGTTACCTTGATCTATATAGTCTCCATACTTACAATTTAAATTAATATATACTAAGTAAATGCATTCATGATGGTTTCCTTTCCTTCATCATTAACTTTATCATACAACTCACCAGCTGGCATGAGATCATTATAAATCATATTTTTTACTAAGGCTCCTAGATTCAAAGGTGGTTTATCACTTATTAGGGGAGATTTAGGCATGTCCTTCATAGGATCAGATGAGCCTTCTTCATTCTTCTTCTTATGAACATGGATTTTGTAAGTATCATCTTCTTCATCTATCTCCTCATCCATGGAGATATCAACTCAAGTTTTAGCTTCTTCTTTCAAGGTACTACTCCTTTTATTTCTTTCCAACTAATGTTCTTATTCTATGCTAAGATCTATTTCTTCTTGAATGACATCACTTAAATTTCCTTTCCTATTATCTTTTTATTTCACTCTTCTTCTTCTTGAAGTAGTAGATGGTGCGAAAGGATGTATATCCTTTCTTTTAGATGCCTAGGTATTGGGACCAGTAGGGGTAGCAATATCAACTAATGCAAGGTAAATCCATTCTTTCTTATTTCCCTTATAAATAGTAGCAGTACTAGAAATGGCAACATTAGAGGTAGGTGTAGCACTGGAAGATAATCTTCTTGATTTCCTCGTTCTAGAGGGTAGATCAACTAATTTAGCCTTTCTCTCATCAAGTGCCTCCTTTAATTGATCTAAATCATCCTTAGTGAAATCATGTCCTTGGAAAAATGATTCAACCTTCTTTCTTATTCTGGATGTTGTAGCTTCTAGGTGCACTTCAGTGGATTTTTCCTCATAAGTTTCATGTTGAGGTAGATTAGGATCCTTAAGACTACTCAATAGAATTTCAATGTACCTCTCAATCATTCGTTCATCAAGTTCATATCCCAAAGGATCAATCCATTGAATTTTGGGTTCAACTACCTGTATGATGCATTAATTTTTATTCACAAGAAAAATTATCTCCTTTTCATATTTATTTATTATACTCCCAAAAATTCAAACTCTTTCATGCATCTCATTTTGAAAAAATGCAAAGAAAGTAGTCAAAGAATTGTTTCGCACCCTAAAATCTCCAAGATTATGCAAATGATCAAAAATCTGATGAGAAACTAGCCTTTTTCCATCCCATATTATGTCTTTCCTTCTCGTCAACCCCCTCGGGAAATAGAATAGCAGACAAACTACTAAAGTACCAAATTTTAAGGGGTGTATCTTTTCGTTAGTCATGCTCAAGTTCTCCATAAGTTGAAATCTAATCAATTCACATAGATCAAAATCCTTCCCATTTACTACCATGTTTCAAATGCATTGTGAATTTTTGTAGCTGATACAAAATTCCCATGGTTGGTGAAATAATTTTTTTGTCCAATCATGATAGCAACATACTTGATAGTAGGGTTTGAGATAGGCTTTGTAGTTAAAGCTATTTGATCAAATGTAGCACTAATAAGCTTCATTAAAAAATAATTCTTCATAGCTTTTAGAAATGGAATGGATCCACTATCACAAAGACTAGTCACAACACAAATCACTTCCTTGTTTATTACCCTAGGTACACATGTCCAAAAAAATTTACTATGTACTCTACTGAGATCAATTCTAACAAATTTTTCATCCATATCATTAGAAAAGTTTGGAAACCAATTCCAAACATTTAGACTCTTCTAAACTCATTTTTCATATTCTAGCTTCAACAATAGATCATCTCTCATCAATTTACTATCCCATAGGTCCTTGTGGACACCAAAAAAGGATGAAAAACTTTGTTGTTCACACAAAAGGGGAAGAAGAGAAGAGGGATCCAATTTCACAATGTTCACATTCAATAATACCTTAGAGACCTCAACCCAATAAAGGATATGAGACATATGACTGTAATATACCTTAGAAATGAATGAAAATAAGAAATGGGTTCACCACCAAGTGTAACTTGGAAAATTAAAAATGTTTGAAAACACAATTGTGTAGTATGCAAAAAGGCCTAGATGATGAATAAAAATGAAAGTAAAATAGAGCAGGAAAGTAAAATAGAAAGTGTGGACCTAGAAACTTGTAGAGGATTAAATAAACACTGGAAATGTTGTGGATCCTAAAATTTTGACCCACTGGGACTCATTCACCATTCTGGTTTAATCAATCCCAAATTTGGAAAACTGTACCAAAGCCTATTTTAGCCAAATAGGTATTTGAATCCATAAAAAATCTCTAAAGAATAGGTACAATGGGACTCAATCACCACTAATGGTGAATGAGTCCACTTTTACTTTTCTAGAAACTCGAGAGTGAAATCTGTAGCTCTCGATTTTCTCTTTTTATACCTTCAAGTGTTCGGATCCAAAACCCTAATTTTCAGCACTGTAAGTGAGTTTTTGTGAATATTTTGACCTTTCCGATAGGTAAATGACTCCAAAAACTTTATAACCTATTCTTCAATTATTTCCAAGCCTTCAAAACAACTAGATCTTCAATCACACAAAGAAAGAGAGAGACTTATTGAATGTCCTTTGTCAAACCTTGTTTAGGTAATTAAACCAAATGAAGAAATAAGATGAAATTTGAACTTAAAATAATGAAACTAGAAACCTTCCATGATGATAGATCTTGAATTGCTACAACAATGGATGAAGAATATTCCCTTTAATGCCTCAAAATTAATCTTGAATGCTCTCTAAATGACCTAATCCTAGCTTACTTGACTTGATAACATGAATACCTTATGATACTTGAATGAAATGAGGGTTTGGAGGATTATTTATATAGGAAACACACTCAAATTCCCATTAATTTGATCCCCAAGGCCGACATTGAAGAAAAATAAACTTAAACCCTAATTTTTCCCACTTAAACCCCAAAAATAGCTCAAATGGGACTCATTCGCCATCCTAGGTGAATGGGTCCCACTTGGATGGGACTTGTTCACCCAAAGTGGTGAATGGGTCCCACAGGGGTTCTTTTTCCAACTAGGATGTCGGGGAGTGAAGAAATTAGGTTTAAATATTGATATAGTCAAGTTTTTCTTATCAAAATAAGCCTCAAGATGTATAATATGGGGTCATAGGGGCATATTAATGATGATGTAATGGGTGATTAGGGATAGGGACAAAAATTTCAATGTGAAAGTGTGATTAAATACACTTTACAATATTAAAATGAGGTCCACATATCCTAGAAAGGTGCAAGATCTAATGTGAATGTGTAAAATACATTACAACACTAAATTAAAATTAGGTTTAATTTGAAAGCCTTCTATATTAATGTTAGAATACAATTAAATATACTTTACAATATTGAATTAAGGGAAAAATAGCTCCATTAGACTTAAATACTTAATAAAATTCTAGAGAAGTATGAAAGTCATTTACAACACATTACAACACCTTTACAAGATATTAATAAATGCATTTTATTCAGTTTGCAAGGGCCCAAGACCTAATGTGGATGTGTATAACACCTCACAACACTAGACCAAGGCAACATTAAGTCCAATTTACCATTAATTATTCCCTTATCAAGTAAGGAGTAATTTTTTATATGCTACATTTAGCCCCAACTTTAGTGAGAGGAAGAACTTGCTTCAGACTCACACTAAAGTAGAAATTCAAGAGGGGTCCAATCATACCAATGTGGATGGTATATGATAACAAAGATGAAGGAGGTGGTCAATCCCCCATGATCCATGATCCTAAGTCAAATCGACATAAGCACAAAAGGACATGCACAAGGTGAGTGATTTTCAGCAAAACGAGATACGCAATCATATAATGACAATAACTAGAATGAAGAAAAGTATAAATGAGAAAAAATAAAAAAAGGTGGATCAAGCTTTGACCATTTTTCTAACACGTGGATCAAATCTAGGCTATTTTTCCAAAATGAACACTCACTCTGAGGTGACAAAAATCTTGGTTGTCTGTCGGGTGAGAAGTCCAAGGTGAGAAACATACACTCATGGCTGGTATGCACTCACACACATGCAAGTGGCTATGGAGAAATTCATGCCTTAGATTGGGCTTCCCACTCGAACCATACCAAATTTATACCTCCTGATAACTTTAATAAGGAACCACACAAAAAAAAATATATATTTGTGAACTCCATGAGGCAAGCAAACCTTCATATGCTTGAAACTCATGAACAAATGTGACATTGTAAATGCAAGATAGTGCAAGGAATGTTGAAAGGGATTTTTCCTAGTTCATGCAAGGTCTTATCTTAGGGAACATTGTGCCTAACGTTTCCAAAAGAGGAAAATGCAAGGTCTCATCTTAGGGAATATTGTATTTAATGTTTCTGAAAAGAGGACAAGTGCAAGAAAATATCACACTCTTGGAGGGAATCAAACCCAATGACAGCACCAAGAAACGGATGCACCACAATTGAAGAAAGAAAATCATCTAGTGAAAAATGAGTGTCAATGTATGACCCCACTTTAAAACAGTTGCTTACACCATTACTGTGAGAAATTGCTTTCAATTATAAGAAGAAATGAGAGTGTATTCAAAATTCCCTATGCCAAGTCATATGATTCTGATAAAATACGTCATGAAAAGATAGTATGTCACATGTGAGCCAACTTAAGGAATGTCATCCACATCCCAGGCTTGCTATTAGATGTACATGAAAGGTGGTCAACTATCCAAAAGAGACAATTGAAAGTGACATACGAGGACAAGGATAATGAAATCCTTTCCCCCACTTAGTCCAAGACAAGGGTGATCCGAAATGATTGTTGAGAAACATGTGAGAGTGAAAATTAGTATCAATTAGAGAAATGAGGTGCCCCCACATAAGGAAGAACACTAGAATCCTTAAGATGTTGAATTTTTCTACTTGAAGCCTTACACTCATTAGTATAATGACTATTAACTCTGTGATATGTGCAAAATGATGTATTGTAATAGAATTTATTTTGAATTATTGGAGGAAGCAATATAAAGTGATCTTGGAGGAGTCTCGATAAGGTACCCTCTTGATCAATGGCATTTGTTTTGTTGGTTCCAAAATAAATAAATGCAATGAGTCCTAAAGAGTAGCCACTCTCTCATATTCAAACTCAATGGGTTGACGTGGAAAATGAACGATATTCAGTCAGGGACTGAAATCTCCTACACTTCTGGATCTATTAAACCAAGGAAGGTAATCCCAATCAATACATATTTATAGATACTTGTGTGCTAAAGTATCAAATACACTATAAATAGATGTTTCTCCTTCAATTTTTTGAATGACACAGTACCCTAAAGGTTTTCCTGACCTTCATAGTAGTGTTTAATTCAAAAATAAGAGATGTAGAGCATTAAATTCTACATACAAACTAATTGGGACTGATAAGTAATTTTGATTAAAAAATTTGTAGTTGCTCACAATCTGTTTGAGGAAACGGAAACACTAAGAGACCAATGCTATATCCTAGGGTGGAGTCATCTAAACCATATAATTCAAAACCTAACACAACATTCAATTTTTCATAATCATATCTATCAGATGATGCATTACATGATTTGATATCAGCAACTAAACTAGTTATACTTAGCAATCCTAGCATAGTACTACATAAACCTTCATTCGTGTTATTGAAAATTAACTCATTCTTTGTATGAGAGTAATAACATCAAACAAACATATAGGGAAAGAAAAGAAGCTAAATAGTGACAATCTTTGATCACTCATATTTAGAATTCAGGGAAAGTGAACAATGGAGACAACCAACTTAGAATAATATGTCAGTTATATTCAACTATGACTATACAGTAATTACATTCTTCCAAAACTCAGACTACTCCAAAAACCTAAAAACTAGCAATATACATTAAACCCATTTTACAAAATGTTCCCGTGAAAAACTAAACAATGTGTAACCTCCTTTTAGAAACAAAAAATATGCACTTAAAGAAAGTGCAAAACCCTAAATGGAGATATTCCAATGACACCTGGAACATTCAGGTCTGTAAATCAATAACTTCCTTTGCTTGTAGAACAATCTTCAACCTTCTTTATGTTTTCTTGATCCTCACTTCACTACCCTGCAACAGAAAAATATTCCCCTTTTTGAAGACTTCGGTCTTCATCATTGTGTCATACAAATTTTTAAAAATTGTTTGTGAAACATAAAAATTTCTTGTGTTTTTTATGCACTTCTCAACATAGGTATTAATGCATAGGTGCATAACCTCTCTTGAAAGATAATCTTCCATAATCAGATTGCAGAACACTATCCCAAGGACTCTAATGTCAGCTCTTGACAGTGCTTGGAATATCTCAGTTATTTCATGTGATTTGTTGGAATCACAAGTAAGACTTACGAATGAGTCACAAAGTGAGGAAGTTGGATCTACAAATGGAGTTCTTAAGATGGGAGAGTTGTTGTACGTTTGCTATAGGTTCAAACAACAATCTTGAACTCTATTTTATCATTCGATTTGGATTTATAATGTGCTTTGAACCTTAGCATAGGTTACTTATTAAAAAAAAAGGAAAAAGGGTAGGGATTAGAGGAAGCTCCTAGATCTAAAACTATGAATGAACAGTGATCATGGATGCTTGTACAGTGATAAACTCCCTAAATTGGGTTTTGCTTGCCCAAGAGGATCCTACAATTACACAAAACTAGTACAATATTTTAAGGACTACAAATTTTCAAATTACACACACACATCATGCACATGAAATCAAACTAAGTTGCAGCAATAAAGGAAGGAAGCTCAAACTAGTTTTGCAAAGTGATTCATCATTGATGAACCACAAAAAGCATGAGTTGGAAATTCATCAAATACTGAAACAACAATCACCATAACCACTTCCATTCAAGAAACTAACACTACAACTAACATGGAAGTAGAACCATGCATGCAAGATGAGAAAAATAAAAGAGAACATCCATAAAATCAAGCAATGTTGTCTTCTATTTCTGCAAATGTTTTTTACAACAACTCTCCAACCCTTTTACAAATGAGGGGGAGACCGGGCTATTTATAGTTTTCCAAATGCCAAATGAATGGCTAGGATTGAATTATATTGTGTGGCCCAAATTTGATTACACTAGGGCTTCACCTACCCCACAATATTCAAAAATTAAAATAAATCTTTTGTCTTTTCCCTATTTTGTCTTGTAGTGCCAGGTGTTGTAGCAATTTTGTCCTCTTACTAATTTCCCTTTTACCGTAGCTGAAACTGCCTAAAAGTTGCCTCCTTCCCTTGATGGATTTGAAACATTTCTTAGCCAATCGAGTGCATCTCGTTTGTAGATTTGTATCATTGTGGAATGGGTCAAATGATCTAATGAGACAGCTCCTAATGGATCATGATCATTTGCTTGGAGGGAGGAAACAGTCACTCCCTCCCACCACCTTCAAGGCCAGCCTTTGCAATTTTTTCACTGACTTCCTTGGCATAGGCCTGCTTCTAATTCCAGCTCTATTGATGGGTGTTATGAGGAAAGATGGATATAAAATGAATGGTGACAAGATCTATGCGCTTTTCCTTATTCGACTGTCTCAATGGGTCTCCCTGATGGACCTGCGATTGGCTTCTTGAATCCTACATACATGAAATGTCGTAAGTTCATTCATACATAAATCATGGAAACCATTAGTCAAACCTTGAAAAATCCTTGTTAGATCCATTCATACATCATTAAAAGAACATAATATTAATATTGTTCCACATTTGGAGCTCATTTGGACCATAAACATTAATGCATGCTCTGGGGTGCGAGCACCACATGGTAGAAGGACGACAAGTGGCAGGCGATGGGTAACAGAAAATGACAGACGGGAGGAAAAACAAATGTGGAGGGATGGAGTTATAGAAATGGCCATGGAGGGGTGGAGTTCTCAAAACAACCATGGTAGGGCCAGGTTCCCAAAGCTGGAATGTCGGGGGAAATCAAAAGATTAAAATGGCAAAGGAGGGATGAAGTTCTGGAATGAAATTTCCACAACTTCCCAAAACATAACGAAACGTTGGTAGTTCACTTAGGCACCAAAAAAACATCCCAAATCCATAGGAAATGTATCCCCAAATTCAAAAATGAAGGAAAAAGAAAATTGAGCGGGCAGGGCCCAAGTCAGCATGAACAAGGCAATAGGCAAAAAAAAGGAAGGGGGAGAAAAAAGGAAGGGGGACTTTGCTTCTCCCCAGATTTGAATGCACCAAGTAAAATGAAGGGTTGGGAGCAATGTTTATAGGCCAATTTCCATTAATGGTATGCATTGATTTCTTTATATGGTGGACCTGAATTAGGAGAGATGATTTAGACGGTTGCTAGGACTTCATCAAAAATAAGGGGAAACAACAATCCAAGGAGTGGGTCTCGGGGCCGCAGAAGGACAGGGTCCTCTGGCCATTTGAGATGGCAAGTGCAACAACGAAATCTACCAGGGGAAACATGTGAGGGTGGTCTCAGAGCACCCCAGGGATTCCAATAGAGGAAAACTACCAAGGGATCTCCATAAAGGAAAAAGATCTAGCAAAATTTAGGTGCACAAATGAATTTGGTCAAGAAATGTTTGATCATTTGAAGGAATATGACCAATTTTGGCTTGGAAAAAGTGGCATACAAAATGAGATGAGAGCAAAGAAGCTCTTCAGGAGTGAAAAGAGGGGGTCCCCACCTATGGTGAGGCGTGTGTACAAAACATGCACAACAAATGGTGACTCGTTGGGGAAATGCTTTAGAGCATTTTGATGAAAAACTGGAATCATGAACCCATAATCTCTTGTTTGACCTTCATGCTAGGGTAAACAAACCAGATGCTCAACCAAAGGATCAAAACCTCTAGCCAATCCAACCTTTAGTATGTTGAAAATCCAAGTGTGTGCAATTGTGTTAATTTCCATCCTTCAGTTGCTATAGAAACTTAAGATCCCTCAAGTAAAGCTATGTAGTTTATTCTAACTCCAAAAGCACCTAGGACATTGTCTCACTATCATTCAGGCATTCATAGCCCTGATGAGGTTGTAACTATGTTTCTCCCAAACATTGTGCTGCTGTCAGTCGAGCGTCCATAGCCCTGGTAGAGTTGCTTGGATATTCCAAAAAAGTTGAATTTTCTTTCTTTTAATTTTCAATGCTTTCTTTTTTTTCTTCCTTTTGATTTTTTCTCTTTGCAACTCTTTTATTTCAACTTGCAAGCATTGAAGCTCGCACTCAAGGCTTAGAATCACAGTGGTGCTAAAGCAAAATTTTAGATTTTTCACTAACTAGACTTCGCAAAGTACCTACAATGACCTCCAAATTCTTAAAATATGTGAGAGATACAAGATTCCATAATACATTAGAATCAAACCAACCAACAACTTATCCTCCTTGAATCAAACACCCAAATCATTAGACACTAACAAAATATCCTCACCATCCACTTTGAAAACTTTATTAGAGTTTGATGAAGAAATACATAGAACAACCCCAAGTGATAAGTATGGTTTTTGTGAGAACAGATGTTCCCAAACAAAATCAGAGGGACCCTAAGCAAATAAGAAGCAAACAAAAATAAAACGGGAGCAAACGAAAAGCAAACACCAAAACTAACCAAAGCAGGATAGTGAAAGAAAACAACAAAGAAACTACTCTAAAGAAAACAACCTACAGCAAACCAACTATCCTAAGGAAAGTGGGGAAGTGAAGTATTTACAAGAAACCTACACTACTCAAAACAAGCTATATACAAAGATATTTACAAAGTGCTATGTGTAGGCAGGGTGAGCTGACATTAACGTTCATTGGATTTCGCAGTGCATGCACATGCAAACGGGTGATCATTATCATTCTTAACCATGAAAATTCATCTTTATATTCTAAAAAAGGAAATACAACATTGTAGCACTCAAGTTCAGTCACATGGTTAGGGAAAAGGGTATGTGGAGGATCATCATGGAAAAAATTGGCCCGTAAGTGGCAAAAAAATTCAGAAAAATCAGAGTTAGGCAACTTGACGTAAAAGTTTGAATAATTTATCTATATTATTTAAAAAATATGTAAGAATAGAATTTGTAGAAAATTAAATGTACTTTCTAAGCTACTAGGTTTATTTTTATAAAAACAAAATCTATTTGGTGAAAATTTGAAATTTCATTGCAGTAGTACTTAAATTTCAGGGAAAAAATAAGTAGGTGTCTGTCTGACCACCCTAACCACAATAAAATAATAATATTTTTTATAAGATTTTAGATATAAATAGAGGACTCATGTCCCGATGTGAGGCATAATTTTTTATAATTTTTTTCCAAGTAAATAATTAATTATGATTTTTTATTACAAGTTTTAAAAATATAAGAAACGCGTCTAACCAACTTAACTTGGTCAAAACTTCATGAAATTCAATTTTTTTTTTTAATCATATAGTATATGAAGCATAGAATGTGACACATGTTTTGGATTCAAAAAATGTGATACTATTTGAAAGCTATAGATGTTTTTCAATCATCCTATCAATCAGGAGTTTAGTTGTAATTCAAATAGAAAATGAATAATAATTATTTATTAAATTCAATGTAAAGCATAATTTATATTGGTGGAAAGCTGAGAATATCCTTTAAAAACCCTTTTTGTTTCATTAATTATGGGTTAAAAGAAATTCGTCAGCCACATCCCCTACAAATACCCATCATATCGCCATTTTTTGCCCCATCATGATCTTGCACATACCCAAAATCAGCAATTGAGGAGGCTTACTAAACCCATGGTTAATACATAAACATGTTTTCCTTCTCTCATTACCATAATAAAAATGAAACATGCAACTATAAGTATTCATAGGAATAAGGAAGGATAGAACCTAGATGTTTTCATGCAGATGTGGCATCGTTTATAGTCAAGAGCGAGCACTGTATTGTCGATCATTGAATCAGCAATCTCAGAGGGTGGCATGGGTTCATGCAAAATTTCAAGCATCAAGCCTGCATAAGGCAAGGAGAACGAGGTAGCAAACACTTCTTCCATGTCTTCGCATGATTGACAATCCCTATCAACAATTCTTTGAGAAGATAGACTTCATCTCGTTGATCTTTTGAAAACCTGGTGTCTACTTGATTGTTGTCCTCAAAAGGAAGCACGTTGTCCCACTTCCTTTCCAAAGTGTTTTCCTTATTTATGTGGTGTTCAATGTCATCAGAAAATGACATGGATGAATTTGTCCTATTGCAGCTACCTGAATGTGAAGGGGAAGCAACAACGATCATGGTGGAAGGGCTCCAAGTTTCATCTTGTAGTTGATCAGGTGCTTCATCTCTGTGGGTAGCCATTGGAACACCCCTGCCTTTATCTTCTTCCTTTTGTATTGCATGTATCTTATCAGGATGTTCAATCACTTCACCTTGGTCATTGTCACCATAAATGGAGAAGGAACCCCTCTCCCACTTTGGGGGCTCCAGTGTTTCATCAATGGGAGGTTCAAGTGATATTTTTTCATCACTACTAACATCTGGGATGTACTCCTCTGCTGTGTTGATATACCCTTGTGGCATGGTTCCAAGTGGGAGGAAATTAGGAAGAGACACTAGTCCATCAAGGGGATCAATGTACGATGAATGATCCACCCTTGAAATTTTTCTACAAATCCTATCATCCATCACATACAAGTTTTCTACAGGGGGAAGGACCTTGGATGATTGTTGGGCAGCATTCCTATCGACACTTTGTCATTCAAAAGCTCAGGACTGTTTTGTTGTCCATCTTCCTTTATTTTCCTAATGCCTTCTTGAGGACTGCTTTCAAGTGATTCATTACTTGATTCAGGCTCTTGGTCTTCTATTTTGATTTGGGCAGTGAATAGACGAGGTCAGGCGCTTGGCTACTCTGTTTGTCCTCTAACTTGTTGTAACTTCTTGGACAACTTCTTGGCATAGCTCGCATGCAAACTCAAAGTGTGATGAATCATGTAGTCGACACTAATTTGGCAGTAGTAGCACCTCCAAATCCACTTGGTATTTCAGCTTTGACCAATCCTTTGCTAATCTCTAGATGAGTTGATCATATCTATCCATGATTGGGTCCTCATCATCACTTGGGATGGAAGTTGGATGGTGAACAACTGTAACCTGTAGTTGTTCCCACCCCTCCAAATCTTCATTTTTGGATGCTTGATCACTTTCATTGTAGATGGATAGGTCCTCTAATCTGATCTTTCTTATTTCTTTGTCATCATTCTCTATTATCCCAAGATTTTCAACCTTTTCTTCTTCCTAATTTTTAGCATTTGTATTGGTTGTCCCAGCATGTGTTGCTGCAAACTTCATTAATTCATCATCAACTATCACCAGCTCCTCTTCTTGAGTGGAGGATTTCTCTTTTTTGATAGAGGAAATGCTTTCCAACTCCCTTTCAACTAAATTTTCATCACATCTTTCTATTTTCCTACAAAAATCAGCTCCTTCCTTTTCATTTCTAGCTTCAACATTCATTGTCCCAATACTAGTTTGTGTCGAAACCCTTGGTTCCTCTTCGATGTGCTATCCTCCAGATGTTGAAAATTCTTTGGCCTCATGGGGTGACTCGTCCTTCTTGACAATTGGCTACTTCAACTTGTTTGAACAACCCTTGGATTGAACAATAATGTTTGTACATGACGAGAAAGTGAATTCAGACTGGGGTGTATTGTGAAATCTGCGCCAACTTGCCTTTAGTACTCCATCCAATCTTGGTCCATCCTTACTGCCCAAATATTCTTGGATCAGCTCCTTGAATGCCTTGGTTTCCATGGTTTGCAACTCTTCCTATGAGCCAAGGGTTGATATATTTCACAAAAGGGAATTTCTCCTTGCAAGACTCTTTCAACTCTACTCAAGAATGTTAGACATCCCAATTCATTATGCCTATGGGTGCCATGGATCTGACATTTTTCTACCAATGCAAATTGCTGCATAGGTTTCATCAAAATCTTTTTTAAATGTGGTTGTCGTTGAGTGATGTCAATTTGTACATGCTACTCCATTTTGACTTGGCTTCTACCTGCCTTCAATTTTTTTTGAATTTTAGCATTAAAAGAGATCTTCCTATCTCATAATTCTTCTTTGAAAGTGCACTTTTTTATTTCCAACTTTCATCTTTGTAGCCTCAACATGTCATTCCCTCCTTCTAGCATCAGTTCTATTGATGTTTTTTTTATGCACTTCTCAACACAGGTTATGCATAGGTGCATCACCTCTCTTTAAAGATAATCTTCCACAATCAAATTATAGAACACTATCCTAAGGTCTCTAATGTCAGGTCTTGATAGTGTTTTGAATATCTTAGTTGTTTCGTGTGATTTGTTGGAATCACAAGGCAGACTTATGGATGAGTCACAAAGTGGGGAAGTTGGATTTGTAAATGGAGTTCTTAAGATGGGAGAGTTTTTGTACGTTTGCTATAGGTTCAAACAATAGTCTTGAACTCTATTTTATCATTGGATTTGGCTTTACAATGTGCAATTAACCTTAGCATAGGTTACTTATAAATTTTTTTAAAAAAGGAAAAAGGGTAGGGAAGAGAGGAAGTTTCTGGATCTAAAACTATGAATGAATAGTGATCATGGAGGTCAACTGCTGTAGTAGAAAAACTCCCTAAACTAGGTTTTGCTTGGTCAAGAGGATCCTACAATTACACAAAACTATTGCAATCTTCTAAGGACTATAGATTTTGAGATTAGACTCACACATCATGCACATGCAATTGAACTAAATTGCAACAATAAAGGAAGGAAGCTCAAACTAGCTTTGCAAAGTGATTCATCATCAATGAACCACAAAAAGCATGAGCTAGAAATTCACCAAATACTCAAACAACAATCACCATAACCACTTCCATTCAAGAAACTAACACTACAACTAACATGGAAGTAGAACCATGCATGCAAGATAAACAAAATCAAAGGGAACATCCATAAAATCATGTAATGTTGTCTTATATTGCTGCAAATGATTTCTACAAAAACTCTCCAACCATTTTACAAATGAGGGGGAGACCCCTATTTATAGTTTTCCAAAGCCCAAATTAATGGCTAGATTGAATTACATTATGTGGCCCAGATTTGATTGCACTAGGGCTTCACCTACCCCACAATATTTAGTAATTTAAAATACATCTTTTGTCTTTTCCATGTTTTGTCCTCTTCCTGAAACTACCTAAAAGCCGCCTTCTTCCCTTAATGGATTTGAAATATTTCTTAGCCAATCAAGTGCATCCCATTTGTAGATTTGTATCATTATGGAATGGGTCAGATGATCTGATGAGAAAGCTCCTAATAGATCATGATTGTTTGTTTGGAGGGAGGAAATAGTCACTCCCTCTCATCACCCTCAAGGCCACCCTTTGCAATTTTGTCACTAACTTCCTTGGCATAGGCCTACTTCTAATGCCAACTCTGTTGATGGGTGCTACGAGAAAAGGTGGATATAAAATGAATGGTGATAGGAGCTATGTGATTTTCATTTTTCGGTTTTCTCAATGGGTCTCCCTAACAAACCCATGGTAGGCTTCTTGAATCTTGCATACATGAAATGTTGTAAATGGATTAATGCACAAATCAAGGCAAACGTTAGTCAAACCTTACAAACTCCTTGTTAGATCCATTCATGCATCATTAAAAGAGATCATAATATTCATATTGTTCCACATTTGGAGCTCATTTGGAACATAAAAATTAATGTGTTCTCTGAGGTGCAGGCACCATAGCGTGGAAGGAAAATGAACAATAGGTGACAAGTGATGGAAAACGACAATGGGAAGGTGGATGGTCTGGAAACAGCCTCGAAGAGGTCAGGTTCTGGGAGCCAGAATGTCGGGGGTGGACGAAAGGTCATAATGGCAAAGGAGGGATGGAGTTCCAAAATGAAATTTCTGCAACTTCCCGAAACTTAATGAAAACTTGGAAGTTCACTTAGGTGCCACAAAAACATCCCAAATCCATAAGAAACTTGTCCCCAAAGTTAAAAATGAAGGAAAATTTGAATCAAGCAGGCAAGGCCCAAGTCAATAGGAACAACGCTTTGAATGCCCCAAGTAAAATGAAGAATCGAAAGCAACGTTTATAGGTGAATTTCCATTAATGGTATGAATTGATTTGTTTGTATGGAAAACCTAAATTACGTGAGATGATTTGAAAATAGTCATGGGATTGTTGGGTTCTATTAGCTGAGAAGACACCGACTAATAGCCATTTTGAAAGTTCTGAGAGAAATTGAAGGTGAGAGAAGCTTTGGGACCTGATGGATGGAAGGCCAAATTGAACAAATGTAAGAATCAGTAAATGAGCAATGGAATGCAGGAAAGGGAGATCTAGCAAGCCAGGCATGATGGACCAGACGGATGCTAGCACTTCGTCAAAAATATGGGTAAATAAAAATCCAAGGAGCGAGTCCTGGGCCGCATAAGGATGGGGTCCTTTGGCCATTTGAGATGGCAAGTGCAATAGGGAAATCTGCCAAGGGAAATGCATAAGGGCAGACCCAAAGGACTCGAGGGATGCCAACAGAGGCAAACTACCAAGGGATCTTCACCAAGGAAAAAGACTTAGTGAAATTTAGATGCATAAATGAATTTGGTCAAGAAGTGTTTGATCATTTGAAAACATGTGACCAATTTGGGCTTGGAAAAAGTGGCACTTAAAATGATACAGGAGCAAAGTAGCCCGTCAAGAGCGAAAAGAGGGGGTCCCTTCCTATGGCAGGGAATGTGTGTAAAACATGCACAATAACTTTCTATTCACCACTTTGCTATAAAAATTACTTTCACCTGTTCATTTTTCACTTTCATTTCCCAACAATGCAAACCCCTTAAATTACATGTTTGTGAAAAGAAAAAAAACTCTGTGAAATATTTTAGCTTTGCCTAACACTTTGAAATTTATTTTATTCACTTCATCGGCAATAAAATATTTACCCAAACCTCTTCAAAATAACTTTCTAGCCACTTAAACAAAGTGATTTTAATTTATGGAGGTTCAAATTTTATCACTTGGGCTATAAAAAACTTTACCCTCGTGCAATTGCTTTGAAATCAACTCTCCAACATAAAAAAAATCCTTAATAATATTTGAAAATAAAACTTTGGCACCACCATCATTCACTCAAACTTTATCCAAGCCTCCATTGTGCATCACCCATTTATTTAGAAAATGACAAAAAAAGTAGTGATGCCTGAGAGAAAGCATATCATCGCCAATCGCTACTTCATTCAAGAAGAGGTGACATCCATTGGCGATGAGCAATAGAGAAAAAGAAACCTTGCCCATCGCGAATGAAAAATGGAACATAAAAATAAAACAATGACACATGATCAGGGGAATCCCATTGCTCAATTGTATTTCATGTTCCACTGTTCCACCATGAATCTTGGCAGACATAGCCAGAGAAAATGTGCAAGTCATTTTTCTTGATGCAAGGGCGTTTCAATGGTTGTAGGCACCCAAACTCATCACAAACATGACAAAAATCACTGCCCAAGTATTAGCAATAATCAATGGGTGATTTTAGACGATGGAGCAACAATTTTGAGCCCGTAACAACCCCAAAAAAGTGGCAAAAAGTGAAAACCATGATTAACATTCCTCATTTGCATAATACACGCTTGAATCTATTCAAAATTCCTCAGAGGAACTGCCATGAAGATCAAGAGGCGCCAAATATTTGATGCAAAATAGAAAACAATCAAAATCTTCCCTGGAAATGGTGATATCAACAAGTTTTGAAATCACGATGAGCAATGATAAGATGCTGAGAACATGCTTCATCACCAATTTTTTGAGGAAAAGAGCCTTCAAATCCATGGGGGGCGATGAGAGGCAACCACCATCCTTGATTGCTGATTTGAAATGGAAAAGAGACTCAAAACCAGCAATGGGCATGAGTGCTTTGTCTAAATTTGAAAGTCATGTTCAGCTAATAGAAATCAAGAATTAAACTTTATTTTTCTCCCAAACATTTAAAATTTAATTTATGTTTTCCCTAAATTCATTTTACATATTTGCACATATTAAAAATATTCAAAAATATTTCAAACATAAACATTTGAAACTTTTAAGAAAATGCAAATTTTAATTACACCTACGGGCCAAAAGGAGAAATTTTACTTCTCACAAATGGTGACCCCTAGAGGCAAGATTTTTTGCATGCGATAATAATCAATTATTTAGAGAAAACCCATTTCCTCAAATTTTTCCCAGCCATAAAAGATCACGTACCTCCTTTGTAAACTAGCCCCCAAGACGTGTTCGCTGCAATGAAAGAACATTAAAATAATGTATCAAATGACCTATGATCTTGATGAAAATGGAGATATAGAGGTTTTAAACCGAAAAAATAAATGGGTTGTCCTTATATTTTGAAAATTTGAAACTTTTCGGGACACCATTTTGGCCATGTCATGATGAGAAAGTAATTAAGTAACCCATTAGAACTTATCCTGAAGATGCGAAATTGAACAAGCGTGTAGAATTTGACCTAAGAATTAAGTTCAAAAAATATATTGGAAAAGGGGATCCTAAGGTGAAGGATATTAATTGACAAATTTTCCTTCTCAAAATTTTTAGAAACTATTGATTCTGAAACCCTAAAAAAGTTCCTTTGGAATGGGCTTTGAAAAAATAACAAGTAAGGTGTTGGGGTACTGCAAACTAGAAAAATGGTATATAATTATATAGGAAATCATGGGGAACATTCACTTTGATGTGCAGGTCATTAGGTCACCAAATATAAATTCAAATCTAGGGGCACTTTTCATAGTTCAGTTTGCAAATCTGAACAATTTGCAAATGGAATCAAGTTGGAAAACTTAACAAATGGATTCATGGGGCTATTCCAATTGACATGGGGATCAATAAAAATTGAGACTCATAGAAAAATATCAGTTTGGCATAACACTCAGTAGACACAAAGATACAACATCACAAAGATGGACTAGTCAAAAAGGTGCAACATGTGTAAACAACAAACCAACTTCTGGACCTTGAAACCAAGACTTCAAAAACTCACCAAAACTGATCCAACGAGGTTGTAAATGATCACAAACCATATCTAATAGGTGCTAAACACTTCCCCAAAGTGATTTTCTATGACAATTCATGGGTGTCAAATTATAAGCTCCCAAAGTGAGCTACTTAGGCTTATTCTAGAAGGGTACTTCTGAGTGCATTAGGAAAAATTTTACACGGGCCCTCAAAATTTAGCCAAATTTTGGAGGTCCCAATAGTGGCTCCAACTGGGGACACATGCCCCTTATAGGCATGGTGAGATTCTAGATCTCTGGGAGAGCATACCAAGTGTCTTATCCATTGAACAAGCTAAACTACTCCTTTATGCAACATAGGAACTCATTTTTTAAACTTCATTTGGAGGCCTCAGGCCCTAAAAAAAAAAATACCAATCCTTACCTCTGTCAAAATTTTTGTTCTCTTTTTTTTGTATTAGGCCAAGTTTGAAGACACTTCCATGAACTTCCCACAAACTAACCTTGTCACTATCATTACCATTGACCATCACTACCACATGTTTGAACTTACCACTGTCACCATTATCCCTATCAATCTGCAATCTACAATAAAAAAGTAACTAAAAATATTTATCATCACATGAAATATGTTTGTTATATTTATAACATGAAACATGTTCATATTGAAAATAACATTCCTTGTTATTCATCTCACTACCATGCTTCATCAAAATGCCTCCTAACTGAACTAGAAACTAAAAGCATTCATACTCTTCTAGGTAGTTGACATCTTGACAATCAACATTATTTGCAACCTCTATCTCAAATGTAAAAAATTCATAGGCAATTCCCTTAGAGATCCTATCAACATATTTCTTTGTTTTCTTAAGGCCATATTCTAACTTTGTATCAGATGCATCATCACAGTCTTCAACAAAGACCCCTAAGATTATCTCTACACCAATAAGGATCGTCATTTTTCATTTCTAGTGAAGAGGGAAATTCATCAAATAAGGGGTTTTCCATTAATTAATTTTTGACATAAGATCCTCCTCAGCATGAAGGTCCAAATCCTTCAAGTCATCATTGTACTCAAATTCATTGTAATCACTAGAAGAGCAGATAGACACATTTTCAACTTCATTCCCATCCTCAAATTGTTAAGTACACACATCTAAAATTTCTTTCATGTCCACAAAATCTGAGATATCATGGTCAGGAAGCTCTTCAAGCTCTATAGCAATATTACCCAAAAATGGTTCTATCCTATTTCTCAAATTTTCATCATTATGCATAATCTGACCATCTTAGAGTGAAACTATGTCATCCACATCTTGCATGCTAATGTTATCCTTATCTGATATAAAAATTTCCAATTCTACTTCATTCAAGCTAGTATGAAAAGGAAAATAATAATCAACATGATCAACCTCATGAGTTGGATGTGCATGAATAGGCCCCCTGATACCATGCTCACTATTGAAAAAAAATTGAACCCTAAAAATATTGTAATTTGAACTACATGGTTCTAGCACATTGAATTATGAATACATTATTTTATTATCACTCACATCTTCAAAAAAATTACTAGATTCATCTAAACTATAAGGTTGCAGATGGACCCTCTTTGTGGTATCATTAGTAGAACATCTAGTAGTTTGATCAACATTTGGTGTCTCATGGCATCAAACACTTTCTTTCAAATGAAACTTGTCCATTCCATAATTCAAGTTGTTTTCAATGTTCATGGCTATCCCATATGCTTGATGGAATGTTTTAGGATCTTTATCTCTTAATAGGTAGCTCATCTTATTATCAAAAGCTCCTAAATAAACAACCAAGCACACCGCATCACATAGTCTCAAAATCTCAAGAACATCCCTCAGTGTTTTAGCAAATCTTCAATTAAATGCAGGAACCAGCTCATCCTCTTCTTTCTCAATGCTCATAAATTTATCGATCAAACAACTAGCACTGATTTTTTCACCAAACTATTCAATGAACATTGCTTTGAATTCCTCCCAAGAGTAGACTAAGTATATTGGTAAATCGGAGAACCAATCTCTTGAATCTCCCTTTAGGGACTGAACAAATAACCTCATGATCATGTCCTCATGATCTACTTCAAAGTCGTCCATTAAATTTTTGAATTGTTTCAAATGCTTCCTTGCTGATTCACTCTTTGTACCACTAAATTTTGGTACGTATTTCCTAATGTTAGATGGAATAACATTGGGGTAACCATAAATTCCATCAAAAGTTATGGCCATGTACCTTTTAATGCTAAAATTTCTTTTGTTACATGAGAGGGGCTACACACTAAGATGCATAGGTTGGTGATACATTTTCGTATACTCTTAGAGGCCTTTTCTTATCAACTTTGTAGTTACACTGGGTATTTCAAACTTCTTTTACAAGCTAATCTTAAGCTTTTACAATACAAATTTCTATCTCAATTTACCTAAGATCTTCTAAATGATTTTGTTCAAAAACATTTAATACTTCTCTTCATCATAGATACTACAATCTAGTAATACAAAATTATGCAAGCTTACCACTACTATTTCCCTTCCTTAGTGCTTAATCACTCAATAGGGAATCAAATTTTTCAAGTCTTACAAATATGGTTTTCATATACAAGTTTATTCTTCATGAAAACTAGAACATGGAGAATACCTGGTTATGTGCAACTACTGAAAATTCTTCCTCCTGGTTGGAGATCTTTATTATCTGAACCATTCTTCACATCTTCATCAGGTTCTTTTGATAGAGTCACCACCTCTTTTCACAGAGGATTGAACTTCAAGAAATATGAAGCTCTTTCAAGGATAAATTTCCTTTTGGGTCTTCTCCCAAAGCAGAGTCACACATATATTATTTGAAATTGCTGCACAACAAAATCACTTCCAAGTCTGAAAACTTTTCTATTTGAACCATAAATTCTGATTCAACAAATTCTTGACTATTTCCAAGTGGATAATCCTTTGATTCTCCCAAGCAAAGTAGCTAATTTTTTGGTTCCCAAATCAATAGACGCAATGATTCCTAAAGAGTAGCCATTCTCTCATATTCAAACTCAATGGGTTGATGTGGCCAACAAACGAGATTCAGTCAAGGACTAAAATCTCCTACACTTTTAGCTCTGTTAAACTAGGGAGGGTATTCCCAATCAGAATATTTATAGATACTTGTGTGATAAAGTATCAAATACACTATACAAATATGTTTCTCCTTCAATTGTATGAATGACATAGTACCCTAAAGGTTTCGTTGACCTTCATAGCAATGTTTAATTCAAAACTGGGACATGTAGAGCATTAAATTCTACACACAAACTAATTGGGACTGGTAAGTAATTTTGATTTAAAATTTGTAGTTGCTCACAATCAATTTCAGGAAGCTGCAACATTAAGAGACCAATGCTATAACCTAGTGTGGAGTTATCTAAACCATTTAATTCAAACCCTAACACAACCTTCAATCTATCATAATCATATCTACTAGATGATGCATTACACCATTTGATATCAGCAACTAAACTAGTTATACTTAGCAATCCTAGCACACTTCTGCATAAACCTTCATTCGTGTTATTAAAAATTAACTCATTCTTTGTATGAGAGTAATAACATCAAAAAAATATACATGGAAAGACAAGAAGCTGAATAATAACAATGTTTTATCACTCATATTCAAAATTCATGCAAAGTGAACAATGGAGACAACTAACTCAGAATAATATGTCATTTACATTCAACTATGAATATACTATACTTAAATTCTTCATTCCAAAACTCAGACTACTCTAGAAACCTCAAAACTAGCAATATACATTAAACCCCTATTATAAAATGTTCCCGTGAAAAACTAAACAATGTACAACCTCCTTTTAGAAACATAAAATCTGCACTTAAAGAAAGTGCAAAACCCTAAATGGAGATCTTCCGATGAAACCTAGCACATTCAGGTCCACAAATCAATAACTGCCTTTTCCTACAAAACAATCTTCAACCTACTCTTTTTTTTTTTATCCTCACTCCACTACCCTACAACAAAAAAATATTCCCCTTTGTAAAGACTTCATTCTTCATCATTGTTTCCTGCAACTTTTTAAAAAAAAATTGTGAAAGATAAAAATTTCTTTGTGAAAATATTTCACTTTCTATTCACCACTTTGTTGTAAAGATTCCTTCCACCTATTCATTTTTCACTTTCATTTCCCAACAATGCAAACCCCCTTTACATGTTTGTGAAAAAAAAAACTCTGTGAAATATTTTAGCTCTCTCAACAGTTTGAAATTTAATTTATTCACTTCATCCACAATAAAATATTTACCCAAGCCTCTTCAAAATTATTTTCCAGCCACTTAAACAAAGTGATTTTAATTTATGGAGGTTCAAATTTTATCACTTGGGCTGTAAAAAACTTTACCCTCATGCAATTTCTTTGAAATCAACTCTCCACCATAAAAAAATCAATAATAATATTTGAAAATAAAACTTGGGCCCCACCATCATTCACTCAAACTTTACTGAAGCCACCATCGCGCATCCCCATTTATCTAGGAAGAGGTGACATCCATTAGTGATGAGCGATGGAGAAAAAGAAACCTCGCCCATCGTGAATGCAACATGGAACATAAAAATACAACAACGACATGTGATCAGGCGAATCCCATTGCTTAGCTATATTTCACCTTCCACTTTTCCACCATGAGTCTTGGTAGCCATAGCCAAAGAAAATGTGCAGGTCATTTTTCTTAATTTGTAGAGGCATTTTAACAGTTGTAGGCACCTGCAACTCATCACAAACATGACAAAAATCACTGCCCAGGTATTAATAATGATCAATGGGTGATTTCAGACCATGGAGCAACAATTTTGAGCCTGTAAAAACCCCCCAAAAATGTGTCAAAAAGCAAAAAACGTGATTAACATTCCTCATTTGCACAATACACACTTGAATATGTTCAAAATGTCTTAGAGGAACTGCCATGAAGATCAAGAGGTGCCAAATATTTGATGCAAAATAGAAAACAATCAAAATCTTCCCTAGAAATGGTGATATTGATCCATCGCTAATAAGATGTGAGAACAAGTTTTGAAATCACGATGAGCCATAAGATGTTAAGAACATGTTTCATGGCCAATTTGCTGAGGAAAAGAGCCTTTGAATCTATGATGGGCGATGAGAGGCAACAACCATTGCTAATTGTTGATTTGAAATGGAAAAGAGACTTGAAACTAGCAATGGGCATGAGTTCTCTATGCAAAGGTGAAAGTTGTGAAAGTCGTGTTCAACCAATAGAAAGAAAGAATTAAACTTTCTTTTTCTCCCAAACATTTGAAATTGCATTTATGTTTTCCCTAAATGCATTTTTTATATGTGCACATATAATTTAAAATATTCAAAAACATTTTAAACATAAACATTTGAAACTTTAAAAAAAATGCAAATTTTAATTATGCTTGTGGCCTAAATAGAGAAATTTCACTACACACAAATGGTGACCCCTAGAGGCAAGATTTTTGTGTGCAGAAATAATCTATTATTTAGAGAAAACCCATTTCCTCAAACTTTTCCTAGCCATAAAAAGTCAAACACCTCCTATGTAAACTGGCCCCTAGGACATGTTCGCCGCAGTAGTACATTAAAGTAATATATCAGATGACCTCTGATATTGATGAAAATGGAGTTGTAGAGGTTTTAGACCAAAATAAGAAATGGGTTGTCCTTAGATTTTGACAATTTGAAACTTTTCAGGACACCATTTTTGTCCATGTTGCGATCAAAAAGTAATTAAATAACCCATCATAACTTATCTTAAAGGTATGAAATTGAACAAGTGTGTAGACATTTGACCCAAGAATGTAGTTCAACAAACATATCAAAAAATAGATCTTGAGGTGAAGGATATTAATCGACAAAGTTTTCTTCTCAGACTTTTTAGAAACTATTAATTCTCAAACCCTAAATAAGTTCATTTGGAATGGGCTTTGAAAAAATACCAAATAAGGTGTTGGGGTGATGAAAACTAGAAAATTAGTAGATAATTATATAGGAAATCATGGGGAACATTCACTTTGATGTGCAAGTCATTAGGTCACCAAATATAAATTCAAATCTAAGGGCACTTTTCATAGTTTAGTTTGTAAATCTGATCAATTTGCAAACAGAATCACACTAGGAAACTTGACAAATGGATTCACGGGGCTATGCCAACTGACATGGGGCTCCATAAAGATGCAGAGAATCATAAAAAAATATTATTTGGGCTTAACACTCAGCAAACACAAAGATACATCACAAAGATGGCCTACTAAAAAAGGTGCAACATGTGTAAACAACAAACCAACTTCTGGACCTTGAAACCAAGACTTCAAAAAATCAACAAAATTGGTCCAAGAAGGTTGCAAATGGTCACACACCATTTATGATAGGTTTTAAACACTTGCCCAAAGTGATTTTTCATGACAATTCATGGATGTCAAATTATAAGCTCCCAAAGTGAGCTACTTAGGCTTATTCCACAAGGGTACTTTTGAGTGTATTAGGCAAAATTTTACATGGGCCCTCAAAATTTAGCCAAATTTTGGAGGTCCCAAGATGTTCCTTTATTATACGATAAATATTTCTCTTACTTAGTTCAAGATGTCATATCTATGAAAGACTCTTTAGATTGTGAGATTTTGTTATCTCCTTTATAGGAGGGTGTAAAATTCAAATCATTAGTGTTTTGCGAGACGACATTGAAATTAACAAAAGATTTCTTTGTTTGTTTCATTTTTGGCAAAGGAGAACAATCAAGACCACCAGTGTCTATGAGTTCAGGATGAACTAATCTTAAAGTTTTCTTAGAGGAATCTTGCGTGATAGTGTTGATGTTGAGTGAAGGCTTGTTTATTTCTATCAAATGACAATAACCAAGACCATGAATTGTTTCTTGCATGTTAGGATTGATGGGGACTGGATACCTTGTTCCCTAGCACCACATCCTTTTCTAGTATATCCAAATTGTTTCATAAGCTCATAACATTTTCCACAAAGCCTTTTCATCTCTTTTGGATTTGGTGGTTGTTAATGATTAAGTTTGTCAAACTTTGTCAAGTGTAATTTTATTTTTCTTCTAAAGTGGTTGAGGTGGATGCTTTCGAAGGGTCTTTCGAGTTTTGTGTGGGCATTATGGCTTTTTCATGTGTTAGTGGAAGTTTTTTGTTTTCCTTATGTTTGGGGTATTTATTTTTTCCTACACATATTATTTAAGCTTGCTTAGGTTTATTAGATGTGGTAATATGAGGACACATGGAAAAATACAATAGCTACATGTGTCACTCTCTTCTCACACATGGGTAGTTGAGTTACACACCCTCTTTGGCTTGTTGTGCCACCTCTCATAACCACTATTTTTTTTTTACCTGAGTAGTTTATGGGGTAGTTGGGTTTCTCACCCTCATTTGGATTTATGTGCCACCTCTTTCCTATCTTCACTTGAGGAGGTTATGCCACATGTCTTGTCATTTACCAAGTAGGTGATAACCTCCCACCTTTTATGGGTAGTAGGAGTTAATGCACCTCTTGGATGTATTTTCCCTTATTTTTCTATATATTGAGCACTCCCCTCTCACCTTCACCAGCTCCATAAGTTCAATAAGTTCAACTGGCTCATCTAGTTCGGTGATCATTATGTGAGAGTGAGGAGAGTCTTCTCAAAATTCTCTTGCAGGGTAGTATCTATTTTCTCTCTTTCTCTCTTTTAGATTTCTTCTCCATTCTACTATTTTAATTTTCAATCATTTGTTGAGTGGAGTGTATATGATCTACTACCGACAGCAGGTCATGTCTCAGTTATTATAGAATCCAACATGGTATCAGACCAAGTTTGTCTAGTATAGCTCATTGTTTTTTCTAAGTTTGTTTTGAGAGATTTGAGACTACTACATTGCTGAATTTTTCATCAAAATCAAGTATGCTCTTCTCCTGCATCCTTGAATGACCTGGAGAATCAGAAAAGCTTAAAGGAAAAATAAACATCTATTTAATTTGGTTTATATATGTATGTGTTCTTGTGAGATCTAGGTGATTGTAGCTTTTTGGTAATATTGGAGGTTTTTTCAACATTTCCAGAGTGTCCATAAGGCTTTAGAAAGTCAAGATTGACTTTTACTTCACCAAAATCAAAGAGTGGAGGACACAGTAAAAATCAGAGTAATTTTTTTTCTAAATTTTTACTGGAGCCATTTTCATTTTGACTTCAAAATTCCATCTTTCACTTATTTACAGAAAAAATGATTTCTAGGTTTTATTCCCAGGGTCGAAAAACCATCTAGATAGTTATTACATTTTGTAAAAAGTTGATAAATTGTGCAAAAATCAAGTAAAAAAAGGCATGAGTCATTTATAATGGGTAGATTTTGCACTGTTCTTCAAAGCTATATAAATTTTTCCTTGGGTGTCAGATTTTTGCAAACGAGTACTTGGTAGAAAGTTGAAAAGAACTTTCCATTCACAAAGGTATTGATAAAAAAAAATGCATATATTTCTATTAGATATTACAGGTTGAATTTGCTGCATTTTTTTACCTTCAATAAATCATATCTTTCACTTTTGTAATCTATTTTTTCAAAAAGAAAAAGGTGTAGAAAATATATTGAAGGGTAAATCACAGCTACAAGGCTTTCTTTTTCATATTTTATTTCAAAATTAATTTGTATCAAACATTGTAATTTTGGCTATAAAGAACCTTATAAACTTTGTAATATGGAAAATCCTCGTAAAATAACTAATCATAAAGTGCCAACATTGTAATATATAGGGGAGGGAGGGGGGTTAATTTTTTATACTAGGGTATGTGCAGGATCATGATGGGCCAAAAAGTGGCAATATGATGGGTATGTGGCTGACGATTTATTTTTACCCAAGATTGATGAAACAAAAAGGGTTTTTATATGAGATTCTCAGCTTTCCACCAATGTAAATTATGCTTTAATTTGAATTTAATAAGTAATTATTATTCATTTTCTATTCAAATTACGACTAATATCCTGATTCATAGACTGATTAAAAAACATCTATAGCTTTCAAACAGTTTCACATTTTTTGAATCCAAAACATGTGTCACATTCTATGCTTCGCATACTATAAGATTAGAAAAAGAAAAATTGAATTTCATGAAGTTTTGACCAAGTTAAGGTGGTCAAACATACGATTTTTTTATATTTTTTTTAAAGTTGTAATAAAAAATTCATAATTAATTATTTACTTGGAAAAAAATTATAAAAAAATATACATCACATCGGGACATGAGTCCTCTACTTATATGTAAAATATTATAAAAAATATATTATCATGTTATTGTGGTTAGGGTGGTCAGATAGACACCTACTTTATATTTTTTCCCTAAAATTCAAGTACTATTGCATTGAAATTTCAAATTTTCACCAAATAGATTTCTTTTTTTAAACAAACCTAGTAGTTTAGAAACTACATTCAATTTTCTACAGATTCTATTGTTACATATTTTTGAAATAATATAGATAACTTATTCAATTTCTTACATCAAGTTACCTAACTCTGATTTTTCTAATTTTTTTGCCACTTAAGGACCTGGTTTTTCCATGATGATCCTGCACATACCCACTAGTGGAAAGGGGAGGTGTCTCTTGATGTATCTAATTTTCATTCATTTAAAGTGAATTTTTTTTATCAATCTTGAGGGTATTAGACAAACAATTTGTAATCACGAACTAAGATAAAATTCCATTTATGGGTGGGTTAAGCATGTCTCTTGAAACTTACTTCCATCCTTTTGTTTTCAAGTTAACATTACAGAACTATTTTTCTTGGAAACAAGGGATAAAGAATCAATGCCTTGAGTAGGATCTACTACCCTATCTCCTAGGACTTATTCCTGAACCAAGTGACTATGATCAGAAGAATCCATGGTTTAACAATAATGACATGGTCTATGGACTAATATGTCTTACTATTTATGAGGATACTCTACATCACATAGAGCACACTGAGTTCCAGTAGTTTTATGGAGACATTAGATCTTCATATGAAAGTGATGTTTCCTTGGATAACCAAGCTATTGTGGATGACACTAAGACTTATTTTTCCCCATCTTGTGTGGATGATTAATTCATTGATACCCCATCACCATCTACTATTGCTACTCTAGATTCTAGAGATGCTTCATTGAAAGTTTCTAGTGATTCTTTGCAGCAGAACATACATTGTCTTTTAGATTCATCTTGGGATGATCTCTTGACAAGTATTTCAAACTTGTTTATGGAGACACATATTGTAGATTTTGGAGACACTATTGATGATAATCATCTTCTCTACAAGGAAGTTAACTTTTCTTCAAATGTTGTGAGGGATCACTTAGACCCTCCTCTTCATTCTCTACAAGATCATTCCTTACAGTTTGACATAAGTGTCGATACTTTGGATCAACATTTGGAGGAGACTTCTTCAAAGGAGATATTTGAGTCTTTAGCTTATGCTCTACATCAATCTCTAGGAGATTCTGATTTGTCATCTTTAGTAGTGTGGCCTAGAAAGCTTGATTTGATTGTGGTAGCTTTCAACATCGACATGGGGATACTTGAGTTGGCGTCAAAGACTTCATTCATTCTACACTTTCTTCCTACATATTATTTTAAGGACTTGGGAGAAAGTGTGCATACACCTTTGGTTGTGTTTCTTCCTAAAGGGAGGAATGTTGCTCAACGATCATGGACCATCTTCTACATCCAATTTTGAGCATCTACCATTGGATCTCTTTGGGGGGATTCTTTGTCCTTCCATTTCATTTTCTCTCTCTATTTGGGGGGTTATTCCTCTTATGGGGGGCTTCTTCTTTTGGGGGATATCTCTATGTACATGGGTACCTAACATGGCCTCATTTGTTAGGACCCATCTTTTCACCCAACTAAGCTACGCGTAAGGGGGAGTGTTATTGGAGGTTTTTGTTTTTCCTTATGTTTGGGGTATTTATCTTTTCCTACACATATTATTTAAGCTTTCTTAGGTTTATTAGATGTGGTAATATGAAGGCACATGGAAAAATACAATAACTACATGTGTCACTGTCTCCTCACACATGGGTAGTTGAGTTACACATCATCTTTTGGCTTGTTGTGCCACCTCTCATAACCACTATTTTGTTTTTACCTAAGTATTTTATGGGGTAGTTGGGTTTCTCACCCTCTTTTGGATTTATGTGCCACCTCTCCCCTGTCTTCACTTGAATTTATGCCACATGTCTTGTCATTTACCAAGTAGGTGATAACCTCCCACCTTGTATGGGTAGTAGGAGTTAATGCACCTCTTGGATGTATTTTTCCTTATTGTTCTATATATTGAGCACTCTCCTCTCACCTTCACCAGCTCCATAAGTTCAATAAGTTTAGCTAGTTCAACTATTTTGGTGATTGTTTTGTGAGAGTGACAAGAGTCTTTGCAAAATTATCTTGCAGTGTTGTCTCTATTTTCTCTCTTTCTCTCTTTTATATTTCTCCTCCATTCTACTATTTTTATTTTCAATCATTTTTTGAATGGAGTGTATATGATCTACTACCAACAATAGATCATGTCTCAGTTATTGCAAAATCCAACATATTTTCACTACCTTTCCTATATAAGCAAGGCTTCATATGTACTTTTCCATATTCAATTTGGTATTTTTGCATCTTAATTATAGCATAATATTTCTTCTATTTCTCTCTTGTGGAAGTCATTTTGTCTTGCAGGTGATTCTAGAGTGTTTGAGGAGTTCACCATAAACTCCTACACCATGTCCCTTTTTGAATCTTTTTTTATGATCTTGTACTCACCCAGGAATGTATGTTTGAAATCCAAGGAACCCCAATCATATTCTAATAACTTTGTGACCTTCAATTAATTTTTCTTTGTCTTTGTGTTGCACAAGATCTACTTGTGCATGATTGGTGTTAATGTTTTCAAGGGGTTCTATTTGTTTTTCTCAAGTTGTAAGATACTATAAGACTCAAGATCAACGTCAAATGTGTACACTTTTATGTTGTAGATGTATCTCATTTTATGATGAAAACTAGAAGGCACCCCATTCATTACATGAATCCATGGTATACCTAAGAGGAGATTATATGAAAATTCATGAGGCATAACATGGATTGATGTTTCCAATGTGTCCTTCCTAACTCTAATAGGAAAATTGATCACACCAAGCGATTTCTTTGTTATACTATCAAATCCACTAATAGATAAAGAGACAAGTTGAATGTTTGATTTATCGATGCCAAGCCTATCCAAAAGGGTCACACTACACACATTAAGGGTTGAGCCATTATCAACAAGAGTTCCCCTTATCCATTTTCTTTTGTATTGAGATATTATTATGAAAGTTTCATTTTGTTTTTGCACTTCCAAAGGGGAGAGTTCACTTTGGTGGAAAATAATGCCAGCATTTAGTCCTTGAATCATGGCTACTATTTCATTTGGTTGTGCATCAGAAAGGATAGGAACTTTTTGCAAGGAGGTTTAAAGCATAGTGTGGTAATTAGGTGAGTTACGAATTAGGTTCCAGAGGGATATCTTTGCGGGAGTATTCTTAATTTGTTCAACAAGATTGTACTCCTTTCCACTTTATAGAGATAAATGAGGAGGGTCTAGTAAGATGGGGTTAGGAAAAGGTAGGGGTTTTGGGGTTGGTTGTTGTGGTTGTGGATTATGTCTAGTGTTCTATGTATGAGAAATGGTATTATGACTCGGTTTCTGCAAAACATTATTCTTAGGTGGGTAAAGGACAAGTTTAGGTTTATTTTGTGTTGGAGGTTTGTTTGAAGGTGGGTAAAGGACAAGTTTAGGTTTATTTTGTGTTGGAGGTTTGTTTGAAGGTGGGTAAAGGATGAGTTGATGTTAAATAATATTAATCTCCCTTAGTGAAGGAGAGCTTAATGTTGTTTCATTATCTTCTTCTAATGAAACTATATCATTATTGTCATTGTTATCCTTTTCTTGCACCATGATATCCTCCCTAGGTGGAGAGTTGTTAGGATAACTACAAAGAAAATGTTCTTGACATGCAAGGATTGGTTCTTCCAAAATAACTTCATCGCTAGTAAGGGAGTTATCAATAGTTGGATTTCCTTGTTTAGAAATGGTGAGGAGATGAGGGAAAGGATCTATTTGATTATCATTTGTCTCTAAGGTCTCATTCGCTATTGCCATTCCATTTACCCTAGTAGGAGAGCTTGTAAGATGTTCACCACATTCCATGGTTAGATTTTGTAAATGAGCTTCATCACTAGTAGGGGAGGCATCAAGACAAGGGAAACTATGACTTTTACCAAATAGATCTTTCCAAATGGTAGGAGCATTAGGGAAGGAAGGGACAAGATTCTCATGACTCTTGATAGGTATATCTTCTGACACCAACCTATCCTCTTTGCATGGAGGAGGAATATTAGGAGAAAGAAAATTTTTAGTGTGATGGCTATCTATGATATCATCTTCTTTTGCTAAAACATTCTCACAAGCAAGGGATGCATGAAGATTAGGCAAAGTGATCTTTAGAAATTTTTCTATAATCTCATCTTCTTGTTTTCCAATTTCTTCCAAAGGGGAATGAGGGGAGGGACAATCAAGACCATAAATGCTTGTATCTTTTTTCACCAAGATACCTTCATCACTAATAGTAGAGGTATCAGGAGAAGAACAAGTATGATTGTTATGATTTTCAACACTACCATCCTCACCAATGGGTAATGTAATATTAAAGATTGTGTCAATGGTTTGATGATTAACATGTTTCTTAGTGACCTCATTGGTGTAATCTAAATTGAACTCATAAGAGGGGATGTTGTACTTATGAAATCCATTTTTAACCATATCAAAGTGACATCTCTTGAAAGAAAACACGCTATCATGAAAAAGTAAAGAAAGTGCAATGCAATGACCTAAAGTAAGATGTTTAAATGTAATTTTTAGATGTAAACCAAGGTAATTTACTAATTACATTATGCAAAAACTTGAAAGATGAAATGAGGATATTTAAATGAGATCTAATGAAATGCATGTAATAGAAACTCAAACAACTGATAAAGATAGTTAATGGAAGAAAACAAAAATGCAAAAACATGGTTTTCAGTGTTGTAAAATGTAGTTTCAGGGGTGCAAAGGGACTGATTCACCCAAGGTGGAGAATAAGTCCTATGGATTTTTTTTCAAAATTTTCATATTTTTTTAATTTATTTTTATGTTTTATATGTTGTATGATATAGACCTAAGATGAAAATGTAGAATTTCAAAAAAAATTAATGATTTGAGATGCAAAAATGCAACCTATGTGTACTTTCACTAATGCAAATTTTTTGAAACCCTAGATGCTAATTAACTAATGTGAGCTAGATCTAGGATGATGATGGACTAAAAATAAGAATTATTATGTTCAAATGTTAGGTTCACCAAAATTTGGACACCGAAAAAGGATGCACAACTTCCTTGTTCACACAAAAGGGGAAGAAGCGAAGAGGGATTTGATTTCACAATGTTCACATTCAAGAATACCTTAGAGGCCCCAAACCAATGAATTATATCAGAGATATGACTGTAAAATATCCTTGGAAATTAATGAAAACAAGAAATGGGTTCACCACCAAGTGTAACTTGGAAAATACAAAATGTTTGAAAACACAGTGTAGTATGCAAAAAGACCTAGAAAGATGAATAAAATCCAAGTAAAACAAAACAGGAAATTAAAACAAAAAGTGTGCAGCTAGAAACCTATAGAGGCTAGAATAAAGACTGGAAATACTATTGATCTTTAAATTTTGACCTGTTGGGATTCATTCGCCTTTCTGGGTGAATCAATCCTAGGTCTTGAAAACTGTACCAAAGCTTGTTTTAGCCAAATGGGTATCCAAATCCATAAAAATATCTGAAGAATAGGTAGAGTGGGACTTGTTTTCCACTAAAGGTGAATGAGTCTACTTTGAATTTTTTGAAAACCCGAAAGTGGAATCTATAGCTCCTGGTCTGCTCTTTTTGTACCTTTAGATGTCTGGATCTGAAACCCTAATTTTTGGCAATCTAAGTGACCTTTTGTGAATATTTTAACCTTCCAATAGGGAAATGACTCCAACAACTTTATAACCTATTCTTTAATGAATTCCAAGCCTTCAAAACACCTAGATCTGTAATCACACAAAGAAAGAGAGAGACATGTGGAATGTTAGGGAATAAGGATTTTCCTTGGTCAAACCCTATTTAGGCAATTAAACCAAATGAAGAAATAAGATGAAGCATGAACATGAAATAATAAAATTAGAAACTTTCCATGATCATAGATCTTGAATTGTTGCAACAATGGATGAAGAATCTTCCCTTGAATGCCTCAGAATTGATCTTGAATGCTCTCTAAATGACCTAACCCTATCTTTCTTGACTTGAAAACATGAATACCTTATGATACTTGAATGAAATGAGGGCTCAGAGGCTTATTTATATAGCCAACCCACTTAAATTCCTATTAATTTGATCGCCAAGGCTGACATTGAAGAAAAATAAATTTAAACCCTAATTTTTCCTGCTTAAACCCCAAAAATACCTCAAATGGGACTCATTTTCCATCTTGGGAAAATGGGTCCCACATGGATAAAACTCATTTTTGAAAAGTGGTGAATGGTTCCCATAGGGGCTCTTTTTCCAACTGGGATGTCAGGGAGTGAAGAAATTAGGTTTATATGTTGATATAGTCATGTTTTTTATCAAAATAAGCCTTAGGATGCACAATATGGGGCCATAGGGGCCTATTAATGATGATGTAATTGGTGATTAGGTCTAGGGACACAAATTTCAATTTCAAATTGTGCTTAAATACACTTTACAACATTAAAATGAGGTCCACATAGCCTAGACAGGCACAAGATCCAATGTGAATGTGTAAAACACATTACAACACTAGATTAAAATCAGGTTTAATTTACAAGCCTTCTAGCTTAATGTGAGAATACAATTAAATATATTTTCCAATATTGCATTAAGGGAAAATTAGGTCCATTTGACATAAATACTTAATAAAAGTCTAGAAAAGTGTGAAATTCATTTACAACACATTACAACACCTTTACAAGACATCAATATATGCATTTTATTCAGTTTGCAAGGGCCCAAGACCTAATGTGGATGTGTAGAACACCTCACAACACTAGACCAAGGTGATGTTAAGTCCAATTTACAATTAATTATTCCCATATCAAGCAAGGAATACTTTTTTCTATGCTACAGTCCTTAGCTCTTGGTGACTGAATTCCTCTAGTTTCCCATGAATATATCTCTTTGTATCTTTAGTGGGTAATATATTGCTCAGAATGTGCAATAATGCACCCACGAGATCAACTTCATAAACTTTCTAAGAATATCTTCTAAATTTGGGTCGAGGTCTCTTAGAAATTTCCACAATAGTAGGAGAAGCCATTTCTCCTCAAACAACTTGAATATACTTAAGAAAAAATTTCTTCAACTTAGAATCCACAAGATTCAGATAACATAAAATACCTTTTTCATGCTTTGTCGAGAACTAGGGTTTTGATGCAAAATACTATAAATTTCATTCAACTCCATTTTTTTAGCTCACTCTGCTTCCTCCAATTGTGAAAATTTACTCTAGCTCAACTCAGTTTCTTTCTTTATGACTTGCAAAAAATTTCCCTAATTCGAATTTAATGCATTCCAACTTAAAAGTTGATAAACACTTAATAAAGTGCACTAGAAACCCAAAAAGGTTCCAAAATTCTCTAGAATTGCATGTTTTCTACCAAAGACTTCTTCAACATCTTCAAAATGACAACTTACATCATATATCCTTGTGTCACTACTTGACACCTCATTTATCAAGGGTTATTAGATTTCCCTATAACTGCTCCCCCTGAAACCACTATTAGGTTCAATTTTTAGAAGAGGTATCTACAGTAGATGCATGTACCAATGCATTTCACTTATCCTTTTTCTCAATTTATTCCTTTTTCCTCTAAATCCTTTCCATTTCTTTTCTCACCTCTATAGGATCCACTTTGTTCATAGGTTTGTTCTTTTGT
This sequence comes from Sequoia sempervirens, assembly GCA_007258455.2. Taxonomy (NCBI): domain Eukaryota; kingdom Viridiplantae; phylum Streptophyta; class Pinopsida; order Cupressales; family Cupressaceae; genus Sequoia; species Sequoia sempervirens. The sequence goes on from VDFB02000017.1 coordinate 339,360,747, forward strand.
TCCAATTTAGTTTTCTTCTAATTTTTCTTCTATGAAATTTTGAGATATGCCCTGGTTTGCTACAAATGTAGCACACAACTTGTTTCTAACTAAACTAGTTTGGTTTTATCCATGATCTGCACCAATTAGCCTTATGTCCAAAGATATTACATGTATATCAGTATCCTTGAAAATACTGAATCCTACTAGAATTGAATCTGTTCATCATCATCTAGTTTGTACACTCGGTAGCTCTATGTCCAAACTTATTCCAAGAAAAGCATTGTCCAACAAAGAATCCAACATTCTAACTCATTCTATTTGGGTACATTCTACTTCTACATTTTTTTTCTATATGACAAAATTTATTACATGAGAAACAAAAACCATTAAAATATGGGTACCTTTGAACATTAGGTTGTTGAATAAGAATCCTTTTGATAAATTGCTCGTTTGGTTCTTGATCTATTTATTATTGCCTTCAATTTTCCTTTGATTGTCCACTTTGTTAGGAGCCTTTTTTTCCTTTGAACTTTTCCTTCTTTAAGTCCTAGACCACCTTTGTCCTTAGAAGGTTTCTAAAATGAAATAAACTCAACACGCCTTGTAGAACTCATTTGAATTTTTCTTCATGGGATTTTGCTTTTTCCAGATCAAATCTTAGGGTTAGCACTTCTTCGTCAAGTTTCATGCATTCATAAATTTTATTCTGAATTTCAAATTTCTAGCATTCTTCAATTCTTTTATGTTCTTCCATTTGTACCTTCATTACAGTGATGTCTTCATTAGCCTTTTTCAACTGATCACTGACCTCTTTATGCCTTTCCTTGAATTTTTTGATTTGTTCTTTTAATTTTCTAATACATTCATTTGCTTCTTTCAAGTTTCCTTTCAAATTTTCAAGTTCTCATCATCACTTTTTTCCAATTCTTCAAGGGAAACATTTATTTCCTCAAATACTGAGTTTTCTTCTAGAGGAAAAAAATAGCTTTTGTTAGCCATGTATTTAAATTTTGGGACCTTCCTCAAGCTCTAAGACTTCTCCAGAGGAACCAAGATCTGATACTAATTGTTGAATACACCACATACTGAGAGGGGAGGTGAATCAATATTTCTCTAACACAACTAATAGCTAACTATGGTTGCTGATTTCTGCAAATGGTTAAACTTTAAAACATACATTAGCATATTCAATTTAAAACAAAGCAAAACCTCAACATCCATATGAAATGAGTCAACATGATTTAATGATGCAATAAAAACAACAAAAAGGATTAAATAAACTAGATGAAAGAATACAATAACTCATGAAGTAAATAACATTCCATAGTGGATTGGTGCTATTTTTGAAAATAGCCCTTTCCCAATCCTTGATAGATAAGCTAAATGATATGAAAATGGACTAAGATGGGAAAAATCAATTCTCAAGGAGAGTGACTTTGCAAGAGATTGTGGAGTTGTGGAGGGTTTGCTTGAAGATGAAGCTTCTCATTTATAGATTATCAAGTTGAAAGAATGTCAAACATGGAGGATGTGGGACTAAAACCAAGCCAATGAGAAAAGGCCACTTGTCATCTTGTGAGTGGTTGATGCATGTGCAAGATTTGGGAAATGTGTCCAAGAGAGGGAGTTTCAAATTCAAATTTGATAGTTAATGCTGAGTTTGACTTGCAAGGGACATGTAAGAGCCATGTAAGAGCTCATAAATGAATTGTTGGATGTACATGTCCACTTGTTTTTTAATTCAAATTCTAGGGAATATGCCATGTTGAGTGAAAATGTTGATTTAATGGTGCAAGTGGAAAAATATAGAGAATGCAAGTGGTTAGGATTAGCATTTAATCAGGATTAATTGGGTGTGTGCAAGAAGTTGAGTCCACTTTTTGGCCAAAAAGTGGAAGTGTTTTCCCTGATTTTCAGTATTTGACACATTTGACCTTAAAATTTGAAGCACTTAGAGATGAAATCTTTAAAAAGTCACTAATCATAAAATGTAGTGCTCGAAGTCTAGTTTCCAAATATGTAATTTATTTCAATACCCAGATTGTACAAATTGAGTTTCAATAGGCATTTCAAAAACCACTATTTAAAAGTCATTTTTTTTACCATACCATGCACGTGTACGACATCCATATTTTGATTAAATTATCATATTTTTCCTAAATCCTTTTGGGAAAATTTTATGACTCACTGAACCTTGCTCTTGATATTTTTTTGTAATTTTTTATTGAATATTTTTTTTTTTGTTAATTTTTTATTAGGCAGATTTGTTGTTTTGAAAAATCGTCATGTACGACATGCATAAGATGACCTAAACTTATCATTTTTTGATTTTTTTTTTTCAAATTGAAAAGAATTGTCTGAAGTTTTCTCTCGTGCAATCCGCTTGTCAAAATGTTATGTTGATCAAAAGTTATTCAAATAGTAAAAAACTCTGATATTTCAAGTTTATGGACCAATTTTATTAGAAATTAATTGAAAAATGCAAAAAATAATTCAATTGCAAAAAAAATTATATATTTAGAATCTGCATTGTTTGATCTAAAATGGGTTTTCATTTTGTCAGAAAATTTTCGAAAAAAGGTTGTCAGCCATATGTTCAAAGTCGATATTTTTCTTTGACATTGTTAGGGCCTTCAATTTGCAGGTCAAACCAGGTTGAAGGCTTAGGTTTGGACTTCCAAAGCTTTTCCTGAACCGAAAACCTTGGCAAAAACCCGCCCACAATGCAAAACAAAATTCAAATTTAGCAAGGATCACCGATTATGACCGGGATCCGTTTTACTATCAGCAGGATCGCTTTGTCATAGCCGGGATCCAGATTTCTATTCGGCTTAGTTGTGAAAGGTAGGGATCCGTTTATAAAGATGGAATCCGTTGCCTTCTAGCAATAAATAAACTTGGATTTAGTGAACGGGATCCCAATTATAGAGCGGGATCCCGTTTATTAGTAAACGAGATCCCGTTTGGTAATCGGGATCCCGTTTTATTATAAACGGAATCACGTTTTATAGACGGGATCCCATTTATATTATTTAAAAACACTGTTCACAATTACTGTCAACTCTGCAACTTTGCAACTTCACATGTACGGCCGAGAGCACTAAAAATCAAATATTTTTCATAAGTTATTGTATTTACAAGTGGTCAATTTGATTTTTTGTTGATTTTATCAAAGGGAGCATCATCTACACCATTTTTGAAGTGAAATTTGCAATATGGATTGAATTTTTCAAAGGAAGCATAAAGAAAACAATTTTAAAGTGGAATTGTGGTAGTTTTCTATTTGTTTTGAGGAACACAAGAGGAATAATTTTT
>VDFB02000017.1:339364143-339415342 GCA_007258455.2 Sequoia sempervirens
AGCATGTTCATTGATTTCAAGTGGTGGAGGTGGGGGGTTACAAGGTGGAGTGGGCGGAGGTGGAGGTGAAGGTGTTGGGGATGGATGGCATGGAGGTGGATTGCGAATATTATTAAATGGATCCATGTGATCTTTAAGATATGAGTGAACCTGCATTAGATTTGTAATTTCAAGATGTAAGATACATGTTTATGAAATACCTTTAAAACATTCAATATAAATGGCCTTAAATAATTGAATACAAATGATAAAATTATATGTAAGCCTCATTTATATGTCTACAAATACGTTATTTGAATGAAAATACACCAACTATTGATATTGTATAATCTTGCAGATCTTATTATCGCTAAATTTATTGGGCCTTGGGCAAATTTTGATCACCAAATTTTTAAGAACTTCTTTGATCCCCTTAAGAAATGTCATATTGGAACCCCTTAAGAAAATTGAATTACGATTTAGGGTGACAGGATGGCTTAAGGGGATTTACGTCTAGTGAGGTCCTAGGAGAAAATGGCATGGCTCTAATGAATAAAATTTGGTGAAGTTGCCCAAGGCAACCAAATTTCATTAACAGCCTTTCAAGAAAAAATGATGGCTTTAGGGTTTAGGGTTTAGACTTTAGAGTTTAGGGTTTAAGGTAATAGGATAGCTTAAGGGGATCTACATGCTGCAAGATCCTAGGAAACAATTACATGGCATAAGGTAATGAAATTTGGTGGAGTTGCCTAAGACAACCAAATTTCATTAAGAGCCTAAGAAAAAATGATGGCTTTAGGGTTTACGGTTTAGACTTTAGAGTTTATTATTTAATTAGCTAAAATCCCCAAATCCTAACTTTTAATCAACCATTAAGGGGATAATCATGTCACATCCATAGCTTAAAATTAAAATAATTCCAAATCACCAATCCAAACTCAAACTAATGTAACTTACTTCCACTTCATCAAATCTAAAATGAAATTAATAATCTATCCTAGCCATCAAATTAATTAGACTAATCATAGCCATTCATTTCCAACTACCTTCAATCCAAATTCAAATTAGCATTCAATTATTCCCATCTACCTAATCAAGTCAACACAAGCCCTCCATCAACCCAACCACCTACATTTAATTCTCTCTTCCCTCTCAAATTCAAATTCAAAAATTCTCTCATGATTCTAGTCCTCGATTCCAAAAAAACCTAGTCCTCCATTCCTTTCCCCTCAACTCTATAAAATAATGACATCCCCAAATGTTTCCATATGATAAAATTTGTATGTATATGTTATCACATTAGAGAACCAAAGAGCAACATCAACACATACATTTAGAGCCATAAAAGAATGTTATGGAACCTATTATGCTTCTCTAATCTTTCATTATTTTATTTACCTTTCATTAGAAGTAGAGTATTGAGTTTGCACTTGCATTCTTGGTCTAGAATTTCTCTTCTACACTAAGTACAAAAATATAATATTGGATAGCTTAGTATATATTTCTCTTCTAATATATATTCCCTAGTTCTCCTTATCCATATTTGAGTATCTTAGCATATGTGTAACATGACATGTTAATAATATATCTCATATAAATGTAGGGATGTGTCGCTAATGTCATCTTCAAACATATTTAACCAATAGGAGATACTATAAGGTATCTAATATAACTATACAACCTATACAGGTATGACATATGGTGACCTTTGGCTTTTTTTGATATGTCAAGGGTAGTTTTGCAAAGATTAGTTTCTAGTGCTTTTGTGAGTTTTCACCACTTGTACTTATTAAGCTACACTTTTGGGTTTTCAACCTAATAGGGATAAACCTAGTAGATTTTTTAGCTTTCCAGCCTAATGGAGATAAATCAAACCACACTTTTTGGTTTTTAGTTGCACCTATCAAGTTATTTGTTAGCTATTAAATTTACAAACATTCTAGGATTATAAGTCTACTATAAAATTTGATGTAAAATAGATTACACATTGAGCCCTATAATTTAATTACAACAATGAATAAATATAGCAACATTTAGTAGACATAATGAAAATCAAGCCATGATAGTAATATAGAGATAATATACAATGTTTAATATAGATAAGTTAAAGAATCATTTTAAAAATATATATCTATATATTCACATCATTTTTGTTTTTTCTTTAGATTTCAAATATATCCACCAATCCTCCTTATCTTACATTTTAACATAAACTCAAAAAACATAGTGGACATGTACACACATATAAAACTACATTAAAATAGTGTTAGATCTTACAATTTTTCAAGGCTTATTTCATCCTCTTAGACGATCACTCTTACTAAATCATTGGCATAAATTAGATGCACACAATGGCACATTATTTAGGTTTATTCCTCATGTTGGATTCCCTATTTTATATAACTATATCTTTATTATCTAATTTAAATATATCTAAGCACAAATTTCTTTTATGTAACACATTGATAATTTCAACTCATTATAAAAACCAAATACAAATTTAAAGGGGGTACACTATATTTATAAATACGTTCGATTTAAATACCATCCCAATCTCCATGGTGTGTCACTTGTTCACTAAAAAGCCCTTACATAAATCATCTACTTAGGTCAATCTTATGTAGATTTTTCTTAAATATTAATATTCATAAAATATGGCACAAAGCATATTGATGCATTTCTATCCTTCCACATAAATCTATATAGTATCAAAATATAGGTAATTTTATGGTTAAATTGAATCTCTCTTAATTGCTAAATAATCCATTATGATTGAGGATGGGTGGATTATTATCTAGGATCACATCTTAAAAATCCTATAGAGGTCATGTGCTATGTTTTTCTTAATACATATATTCACATACAAACCTCTTTCCATGTATTATCAACTCGCCTATATGATAGACACCTTCCTAGATTTAAATTTCATACGATATATATGTACCCAAGTGTTTCCAATTGGAATTGCTATAATTATACTTTTATGGCATTCTAGATATTTAAAATAGTTTTCATAAATCTACCAAATAGACCCATTCTTGACATTGAACCTACATAATTTTAGGTATGTCCAATGAAAGATTAGGGTCTAGGGTTCATAAATTTCAAATGCTTTAGTGTTATGGGTTTAGATTTTACAGTTTAGGGTCTAGGGTTTAGCAAACTTAGGGTGAAGTTTGGGTGGCCCTTGGCATAATTTAGAGTTGCAAGTTAGTGTCAATTGGAATCGATTGTACGTGTTTAGATTTATGAATTTGTTAACTAAATTTGCAAACAAACATCAAGATAAACTTTATGAATTTTAACCATTCTTTAACATATTGATTTCTAATCTAATTATAATTTAAAATTGAAACTAAAGTTTAATATATATCATTTTTTCCATACAAAGCAAATAAAATTTAAAACATTTAAGCAATGTGAATGATTTTTTGTTCGATTCAAATTTAGGGTTTTAACAAATTTTTTTGTTCCAATTCAATTTAGGGTTTCAGTTTTAAACAATTAGGGTTTTTAATGAAATTTTTTCGTTTCAATTCAAACTAGGGTTTTCAAATTCAATTTTTTTCGTTTGATTTGAATTCAGGGTTTCAAAAAGCTCGATTTGGATTTGTAAATGCGATGTTTTTATTTCATTTCGATTTCTAGGGTTTTGAAATGCAATTTTTTTTGTTTTATTTCAATTAGGGTTTTCAAAATCAATTTTTTTTGGGTTTAATCGAACAATTTAAGATTTAAAAGTTAAATTTTGTTTCTAAAACACAATTCAACGTTTTTTTTTTCATTTTTATCAAAAAACATTTAAGTTTCATTGCAAGTTTTTGTCTATTTTTACAATTATTGAATTCTACTATAACAATTAAAAAAATGATTAAAACGTGATAAAAATTAAAAAAAATACATGCTAAATTAACGTATTTCATTTAAAATTTCAATTCAAAAAAAAAAATGCAAAGAAATGGTGTTTAGGTGGGGTACCTGTAGCTAGTCATGGGGTCGTTGTCGCCAATTCACTCGGGGTCCCGTTCGTAGAGCAGTGAAAAGTGTTCTTTTTAAAAAAATAAATAGCAGTATAAAACGGGATCCTGATTTATACAACTCGGGATCCCGATTTATACAACTCGGGATCCTGTATTTTATAAATCGAGATCCCGTTTCTTATAAATCGGGATCCTGTTCCGTGTCCATTGGTTTGGAGTCCGCAGGGAAACGGGATCCCGATTTTTAAAAAGCGGGATCCCGTTTGATCTCAAGCTCGGGATCCCGAACCGTAACGGGATCCTGATTTTTAAAAATCGGGATCCCGTTTGTTCGATGCCGATTTCAATTTTTTGTCTAAGGCAAAAAATTCCACGTTTCGTGGACTCAAATTTGTGCACTTACCCAATTAGCTAGGATGATGATTAGGATGAGTTTGACCTCTTTGACTTAGATATTTGATTTATTTAAATCAGAAAAGGAGAAATATGAAGTGGATTTCAATTAAATAAAGTCTTGATTTATTTAATTAAATGGATGATGCAAGATAAGGGTTGAATGATTTATGAGAGATGAAATGGTATTATCTGATTAAACCTTTGGATTGACCTATATGCATATTTTGCGTGTCTACATTTTGCCCCTCTTTGAAGCAATGTACTTGTTGCATTGGTTCAAAGAATAAACTTTTTGTGATCAAAATTAAAAAATTCTTGATTTTTTTGGATGCCCCAACAGAAAGAAGTACATTGGTACATTGCTCCCTCGAGAGATCAAGTGAAAAGATTTGATTTGAGGGTCGATCTCATGATAAAGAGGTTCAAAATGGATGGTTATGGATGATGATGCAAATGAGATGATTTTAAGATGCTTAGAATAACAAATCTATATTATCCTAAACAACTTAAATGATGATATGATGTGAGATGGATGAGATTGATGATGTGATATGTTGTGATTATGTAATGGGTGATTTATGCAAATGCTTAGACTAACAGATCTATATTATGATGATGATGCAAATGCAATGTATGTGAAATGGTTGATGTTTTCTATTATGTATGATATGAATGATATGTGGTATGCTGATAGTTTTCTGGATGCAGGATGGATGCATGATGGATGCATTGGTGATGTTATGTTAGCGCGGAAATGAGATGATGACAAGAGGATCCAACAAGTCCATGATCTGACGAGACTTTATTAGAGATAATATGAGGATGATAGATGATGATGATTTTCTTATCAAGGATTGGGATTTTAAAAGGGCTACTTACCTTATGTTTGATAACACACATAGATATGATGCATCAAGGTATAAGGAACCAGGATGGTGTTGTACCTAGTGTGATGGACTTTGACTTGACAAGCAGATAGGAGTATTCTTGTTCACACTTGACATACAGAAACCTTGCTAGGACATACCTAACAAAGCAAGTATTCACCAAGTTATTTTACAAGAACATCCAATAGGCATAGCAAACAAAAGATAATGATCGTTGCCCCATTCCTATCTCTCTAAATCCTTCGTTTGGATATCATCAAGAGGTCCTTGGAATGAGTGCAATAAAATAAATCAAAAGAAAAGATCAAGTATGCAACCAAGCCAATGTTCTTCATATCACTAGCCAAAAGGATTTGTTTTGATAGGATAAGGATCCAGGGTGATATCCAAAATGATGCCCATTGTCGGAACGATATATCCTAGGACATGCATTGTATAGGATGATGATGGCTTGATAAGTTGATTGATAGGCTGTTGATACAAGGTTGATTTACATGTTTGTGAATGATCAAGAGTTTGATTTTGTTTTAAAGATATATTGTTTCAATTTTGATTTTACGATTGAAGCTTACTTTTGTTGATTGTTGTGATTGTTTCTTTTTATTTTGCCAAAGGATGAAGATGACAATCAGTTTATTATGGATGCTTGATTATCGTGGGTGCAAGCGAGATAAGATGGATGGATTTTTTCAAATATTTGGATGTTTCTGATGTTTTGGAATATTTTGAGGCTATTTTTGGGTTTTTGGATTTTTCAAATGTTTTGATTTTTTATTTTTGCGATGTTTTGGGATTTTTAGAGATTTTATGAATGTTTTTGGATTTTGATGTTTTTTGGATGTTTTTGGATTTTGATGTCTTGGGGGTTGATCAAAGATTAGCCTTGCCTACGTTTAAGCTCAAAGACAATGTAGTTCAGATTCCAATGTTTTTGATGTTTTCTAACTTTTTGAGTATTTTTTGATTTTTTGATGTTTTGGATGGTTTTTGATTTTCTGATTTTATGATGTTTTTGGATTTTCTGATTTTTGATGTTTCTGGTTTTTTGCTCGATTTTGATGATTTAGATATGGATATGATATCAGTGCTTTGTTTGAGATTTTTGTTGAAAACCAAGCTAAGGTTGGCTGATTGAATCGATGGATTGATGATGATGATAACATTGTTGAGGATACACAAAAATGCAAGGATTTGATTGATCAGGATTGATGATGATGATGACATTGTTGAGGATGCACAACAATGCAAGGATTGATTGATCAGGATTGATGATGATAACATTGTTGAGGATGCACAACAATGCAAGGATAGTGTTAAGAAACACAATGATTGGGAAGGATATCCCAAAATTATGGATTGATTGGATTTGATTGATCAAGATTGATGAAGCTTGATTTGGAACAAAAGTTTTTCAAATGATTTGATGTGACGTTTGAAGCATGAATTTGATGCCACTGGTAGTGATTATTTGGATCAATGTTAGATAAAAGATGAAGACTGATAAGGAACATCCTCTTGTCAAAATATGCCATGGGCTAGTGATTTGGTTTTGGATCGCAAATGTTTTGACCAATTTGGTTTCACATTTTCTAATGTTTGGATCACCACATAAGGTGAAGGATATGGACCAAGATTTATTCTCGAAGCAAGATGTAAATATCTGCCCCCAATGTCTAGCAATGTATGGAATGTCATGGATGGATGCTTAGATAGGTGTATGGATGGATGGATATGGATTATCTTGCGATAAGATACAGTGTTCAGATAAAGAGTGCTCATTTGGATAATGTTGCATAGCTCATATAATGTTGGATAGGATAGGATCAATGAAAATGACCCATGTCAAGATATTTACCACAAGCCAGTGTAAAGTGTGCCCCAAAATTTCATCAAGATCAAGATAACTTGGATGATGGATGCAAATAGATGAAAATGGATTAGATCAATGGTTTATGGATGAATGGATTTATTATGGCTGAGATGGATGTCCAGAATGCTTTATTTATTACAAATGGGATAAGATGCTTTCACCTAAAGTGGCATATGTAGATGCTCGATTCTACACAGGATGCCCGTTTGCCAGGTTTTCGTCATGGTCTTTCCCAAAGTGCCGCACATGCAGTTTTCACTAGAGGATGATTTTTATCTTTACTATTTTCAATCCTTTTTCTAATTTTTTTGGATTTTCATATTTTTTGATTTTTTGGTTTTTTTCTAAAAGATTTTAAAATCATGCTGAATCACAAAGTGTTGCTGATGTAGATGCCCCTGTCATACTGTGCCATCGATATCCTACTTGAAGAAGTTTCTTTGATAAGATACGTGCACTTGAATGCAACTGTTGAGATTCTCGATCTGCTTCATTGATACCGGAGTTGACTTTGTCTTGGTTCATACATCACGATAAAATGCCCTCTAAATCCTTATGATGAAGGGTCATTTCCAATACATGGTCAATGTGAGAATTGGATATCATGTGTGGAGGTGTGGATGGAGTGTGTTTAGGGATAAGAGATGGATTGGTTGATAGCTTGGAATCTTTGATTCTCCAAACTTGGGAAGATGAACAATGATGGGTGGATACGAAAGTGTGCATGGAATTAGGACCAACTGCTTGATATACCTTGTACATTGCTTGAAAAGCTTGCTTTTTCTTTTTCAGACATCCTTGATGGATACTTTTCCCTCTTTTATCTTGCCCCACAGTTTCTTTGACTGATGGAGTTTGATAAGGATGACTTTTCTTTGTATTCTTTGGTATCCATATGTATTTGATTTTTCCATTATGCTTCTAAGCTTCTTTTGCTTTGATAATGTTCTTTGTGCTTTGATTCAAATCTTTCCTTCGAAGTTGGTCCCAATTCATGGATGGGGTGATGGGTGGATGAAGATTCAAGGTGTGGATGGTTGTAGTATTGGCATCGGTTTCATCAAAAGGATTCTTTGTGCTCCCTATGTTGATGTTTGCTTGAGACGAAGTTGCCCCCAGTATGGTGATGGTAGTACCTTCATGCTTTTATTCCCCTTGTTTTGAGGGTTCCTACTTAGAATGCATTTTCTGATCAATGATCACTGTAGATGACATTATTTCCATTTGTTGCTCTACTAACCTTGGAATATCCTATTCTATCTGACTTGTTTCCTTGAGTGGATAATATTGGATATCTTTATTTATGATGTCCTCAGTCTGAATTTGGGATATATTTGATTCTAATGTTGACAACTTAGTTTGACTGTATGAATCAATAACCTAATTTTTTATGTAATAATATCAAGAGTAAAGGAATCCTATTCTGAATGAAGATCATCTATGTGTCCACCCACAGAAAGCAGGGTAGATGGAGAAGAATGTTCTACATGGATATGATCATCTTGCATAGATAGGAGAGTGTCCATTAGATTATTGTAGTATCTTGAAGATACCAATTCTTGATCTTGAACGATTTTGGGGTTGCTTTCAACATGCTTTGGATCAAGTTCTTGACATGGGTCAGTTCCAAAGGATGGATTGCTTAAAAAGGGTTCTTGGATGCCGTCATTAGACATGGTAAGTGGTTCAATATCCTCAAGTGTTAAGGTCAAGGTTCCTTCAGTATCTGTACCCATGAGGTCAAAGGAGGTCAACATGTCTTGGAAAGGACCATTGCTAGACTTTGGTGAAATATGTTGATCTTGCTTGGGAGTAAATTCTTGAGATATGTCCCCTAACTCATAAGGTGATGTAGAGACATTTTTGTCATGATCATTGGTCGATGGATCGTGCATTATGTCAATAGGATCAAATAATCCTAACACTCCTTAAAATAGATCACTAAAAATTAGCTCTTGATGTATGGTGAGTTGATCATTGGATGGGGTAGAAACATCCTCAATGTGCTCCTTAATGGATATATCTTGATCCTTGTTCTCAATAGCTATCATTTTTTGTGTTTGTCCTTATGTTTCTTGGGTAGATTGAGAGACTTGGGCAGCTTGGGTAGCTTGAGCGGCTTGAAGCACTTGTTGGTAGGCTTGATGTGCTTTCAGTGCAATGTTACAATATTGACTTATTGCACTTGGTTTTGGTGGAAGTGGTGGTGGATTTGGAATCATGTTGGATGTAGTGACAAGTGGTTGAGATACACTTGGAGTGATCATGGTAGTGAGGGGTTGAGATGTGATGGGTTTGACCAAGGTGATAGGAATGGTCGAAATGACCGCTCGGTGATAGGTCTTTGGGAGACCATATTTTGATATGTCGGGATTGATGTTGTCATTTGATTAGATACCATCTATTGGTGTGATGTCGATGGTATACTCAAAGGATTTGATGTGATGGATTGATTGGTGTTAGGTGGATTGATTTGGATGGAGTGATTGGTGCTAGGTAAAGGGGGAAGCCCTAAACTAAGGAATGATATAAGTAATGGTGGTGGAGATTTCCCTTAGCACAATGAATCAACTATTTTGGTAAGTGTAGCAATTTTATCTCACAAAAATTGTTCTTGATTTTGATCTTGACTCCCTTGATATAGTTGATTTGGCTTTTGTTTAATCAAATTTGGAGTGTGTACTTGTGTTTGATTTTGGACAATGTTTTGATTTGGGATGACACTCAGATTTGGCATGATAGGTTGAAATTGACCATTGTTCATGTTTGGAATATTCATATGATTTGCAAATGTATCAATCCCAAAGTTTGCTGGATTCATATTTTGAAAACTTGTGCTTGGTACATTCTCATTTGGCTTGTAGGGATTTGGTGGGATGATGTTGTTCGTCTAAAGGCTCATGCTTTGATTGTTCAGTTGAGAGACTTGTAGTTTTGGATTTAGATCTACCATTGGGAAACGTGTTCCAATCTTTGATTTAGGGATACTCACACTTGTTGTGCCATTGAAATTTGTAGAAGGTAATGATCCCATGTATGGATTGTATAAGTGTGAGTGTTGATAATCAATCGGCATTGTAAGGCTTTGAAAGTTCAATTGATTTGGATTACTCATGATGTATGGATCAAGTTTATATTCCATGTTCCTCTTTTGTTTTGACCTTGTTGCAAAAAATGACCTCTAAGGTTCTTAGGACTAATGATGAGATGACAGACGAAAGGTGTAAATGATGAGTGATGAACATTTAGAAACTTTGGATCAATGCTAGACTTAGGGCTTGATTTTGATTGGTTTGGTTGGATTTGGATAATGAACTTGTAAACCCTAAGATGTAAGATGTTATCTTAGGATGAACTTGTTCAAAGTATTGCCGATTTAATTAGAGGTATGAGAAAGGATACATTCCCATATTCCCAACTAAACAAGGTGATTTTTTGTTTTGATGATTTACCCAAGTCTAGAATGATGTTTCCAAAGATCTAAAGTTGTTTGGTGGGATGAAGAAGATAAATGTTTGGAAATTTGGATGAAGTGTTTGAGTTTCTCCTAAATGAACCTAGGAAGAACTTGTTCACTTGGCCAAGATAGTGAAGAGCATGCCTTTCTCTAAGAGTAATTCAAAATCAAAAGACCAATGTTTGCATGAAAACCATATGACCAAAAGATGCCAAGCACATGTGTGGGGTTAATTGATTTAATCTTTGCTTAATGGATTCTTTTTACCACAAACACACTCTTGATTAGGTTTTCAACTAAATTTCTAATGTCCTAATTACCTTTCATCCCACAAAGTGCATTATGCAGAAATCGAGGAAATCAAGGCAAAGGTTGCTTAAAGTTGACTTTAGTAGAAGCAAATTGAGATGAAATCCAAATGTTTAGAAGCATCTAAGGATACAAACCCTAAGGGAAAGCAATAACATGTGAATTATTTCAAGGATATTTGCCTCTCCTAAAGGGTTTGAGATTTGATGCTTATGTTGAATGTTAGTTTTCAAATGTTTTTGATAAAAAGCACTGTGTTTTCAAACCACAAGCAATATGACGTCCTAGCTCAACTAGTACATTTTTCTTGGTGGGCTTGTCTCATGCTCTTCGTAGTAGAAGAGATGATTTTACATGCAACCAAGGAAAAAATATAAAGGTATGTTAAGAATGAAGTCTTAACCTCTATATTTCAACCAAGATCAGACATGGCAAGTAACTTCTTGGAATCTAAGTTCCAATGCACCACTTTGATAAACTCATTGGATGGACTAGATGGTAACTACAAACAAGGTTCTTAATCACACAATATCAAGGACATGGCACCTTGCGAGCATTCAGCAAGCCACTAAAGGCTTTAATCAATTCTACTAGGGGCTCTTATACGTTTTATGGTAGTACCCCATTCTGAAAGACACTGTACGGCTAAGGCCTACATACCATGAGGACTTGACAGTTTAGTCTTATCCATTTGTATACCGGCCTGAATGAAAAACTAGTTGGAGTCACCTTCAAGTTCTCCTTTTGGATGTGTCTCTTAGGTAGGCCCCTCTAAAGGTAAACAATAGTGAGCAAGAACATCCATAGTTCAATCGACCTTCATTTAGAAATAAAGGGAGAACACACGCGGTATACCTAACTCACACTCGCAAAGTGTTTTGTTCAATTTTAAATCCAAATCGAAGTGTGGAGGCAATATTTTATGCAGCTTAATGTCATCAAAAAGACTTTTGGTTCTCAAGATCGCCATGAAGTGCGAGAGAACTGCATACACCTTTTTAGATGAGATTACTTTGAATAAGAGATTACAAAACATGAAAAACACATGTTCATTTTAAGCCTTAAAGCAATGATGAATTCGTTTTAAGCACCAAAGGAAAGATGAAGATTTGATTTTTTCAATTTGTTTATCCTTAAATGAAATCTAGTGGATTTGTTCTAAGATTCATTTTAAGCCCCTTGCCATGAAAATCAAAATGTTCTTTTTAAGATCCCAAAAGAGGTGAGAAAAATACAGCGGGAAATGGACACTCTAGATTATTTCAATAAGCATTTAAAAATGCTTTTGTCAAGTTCAAGTTTAACGATCAAACTTCAAACTCCAATTTGGTTTCTTTCGCTTGACTTCAATGCTTGATTCCAATGTTGATTCCATTGTTGACCTATAAAAACACAAAGTTAGATTTTCTTTTAAAAATCATAATGATATTTAAGATCAAGAATATGCCACAACAATAAATCACATTTGTCATGCAAAGTTTTGTAGAATAATGTTGATAGTGTTAAAAAAGAACAAAGTTATATTCTAACCAATTTTGAAGTTGAAAGTTTCAATCACTCATCAAATATTCAAAACTTGCAAATAGCTAGGCATACGTTAATTGATTTTCAAAAGAGTGATAAACATTAATTGATTTTGCACACAATGATGGAGTTATTGTGATCCACTAGCTGAAGCATTAAAAAAAAAGGGGTAATAAGCTTTAAGTGTTTCAGAAAATACTTATTGTCAACAAAGATTTTATTCAATCTTAAAGCTTACAGCTATCCACCTTTATCAAATCGGCTTTGAAATTACTTTCATTCCCATTCACTTAACCTGTAGGAAATAAATGAACTACACCAATCAAGAAGATTCCTACAAAAATTCATAAATGAGTGATACCAGCCAAGAAGAGGTTGGTCTTTCACATCCTTCATAAATTATCATGGTGTAAGAAGTTTGTGACATTTTTGTTCTTTGAACATAGACTGAATGTGATGTCAACCCTGCCTCCAAAAAGATTTTGCTGCCACTAGCAAGATATGCAAAAGACAGAATGTGTTTTTCAAGGAATTAAGTACAAATCTTTAGAGAACACGCTTTCTCGCCAATGAATTAATGTTCTAGTCAAAAGAAATACCAATTGTTATTATAAAATACTGAGAAATTCCTTCCACCTCAAATACCAAAACTCAGGATAACATGTATTTCCAAGAATAAACAAAATGCAACAGAATACTTAGCCTATGGCATCCAATCTGTTCACCTCTCTTCACCTCCAGATGACCTACAGGGAGAAACATTTAAATATCATTTTAATCAATGTAATCAGCTTGTCCCTGGAAAGTGACATTTACTTCAACTGTAAAATTTCTTCAACACCAGTGGTAACATGAACGGTGGAAATGTATCGAGCATAAAGACAGGGAAAGGCTATTTTATCAGATGTTGTAGTTGCAACAACACAGGTAGGTGTACATGCAAAATGTGGAATGGTTGATCGAGATAGCTCTTGTTTTTACTGACCATCCTCCCATGAAATCTCATTCATATTTTAATCTTACATGATCTTCTCATAGTGAAGGTGATTATGACCCATTGGTTGTGGACCTTTTGCCTGCGCCAAAATGGAAGCTTTTCTAAAACTAAGTATGGACATCCATCAAGGTGTCAAGGATAAAAGAATCTTGTTAGATGTTGTCGCTGAAACTACCTCCAAAAGATTTCACTACAAGGTTGATCTCATTCATTGGTTGGTCCCTCGCTGCATCTTGGCCTAGAGAGGGAGCCCAAAAAATTCCACAAACCCATAAAAATCATGGTTGGATCTCCAGCTAGCTCGTTGAACGAAGAAGAGTCGGGAGCCCTTTTTGAAGACTCTAATGGGGCACTTATTGATCAAGATGATGTTAAGAAAACTCCTATTGAGAAGCTTGGTACACAGGATTTTAAGCTTCTAAAGGTCGTTGGTCAGGGTGCATTTGGTAAAGTATTCCAGGTGAGGTGAAAGGGGAACAACAAATGATATATATGCCATGAAAGTTATGAGGAAGGATAAGATTATTACAGGGAATCATGTAGACTAACTGTAGACTAAATGAAAGCAGTGAGGGATATCTTATCAAAGATGGACCACCCCTTTATAGTTCAACTTAGTTATTCATTCTAGACAAAATAAAAATTGTATTTAATTTTGGATTTTATCGACAGGGGATTTTCAGTGAGGATTTATGACTCAGATTTATATAGCAGAAATAGTTTATGCTGTGACAAATCTTCATAAGAATGGCATTGTACATCAAAATCTAAAACCTAAAAACATTCTTACGGATGTTGAAGGATATGTGATGCTGACTGACTGATTTTTGGTCTGGCCAAGGAAATTGACAAATCAATGTGATCCAATTCTATGTGCAAGGCACACTGAAAAAAGAGACAAACACATTCAATACAAATATATAATACGCATTAAAAAAATGGAAAACATTCAAAGAATCCATCATTAACTATTTAGCTTGCCTTTTCTCTATGCATACTAATCACAAAACACATATGTAGAGGTGTGGATTCTTCACTCACATATTTCTTTACCAGGAAAATATCAACGCAACTCGTAAGAACCAAGTATGATGGTGTATCTCTAAAGTTATGGATCCAAGGCAAACATAAGTTTAAAGTGACAAAGATGAAAGCAATCTAACAGGGAGTCATCTAGACATTTAAGATTATGGAAATAGGTTGAGTGTAGACTGAATGTAGATAGTTATGAATGAGGATAATCGAATAGTGCACACCAACCAAGCATGGACAAGGTGATTTATAGCTGACCAAACATGGATTTGGGATGCCACATATAGGGCAGTCAATGCGTGGTAATGAAGCGTACAACCTACTGAATCATGTCATACCTATTATTAAATTCAAGACACTCAAAGCCCTGAATACCCAAGATTATTTTACGTAAAACACACTCTAACTAGTCCAACACTCCATGTAAGCTATTAAAAGCCAGTCAGATATCAACATATGATAGTAGTGGGTGCATGTGAAACCATAATCATTTAAATGATGTGTGCTATACTTATTCAAATCACTTCAAATACAGTGAAAGAAGAAAGAAAAAGACAAACATATATGTGTATATTGATAGGGATGAAGTTAGTAATCATTTTAAAGCCACGAGATCTAATGATGACAGCATTATAAGATTATATTTCCCTCCTTCTAGTGCCAAATGTGGTTGATTTTTTCTGCAAATGGTTAAACCTTAAAACATACATTAGCATATTCAGTTTAAAACAAATCAAAACCTCAACAACCATATGAAATGAGTCAACATGATTTAATGATGCAATCAAAACAACAAAAAGGATTAAATAAACTAGATGAAAGCATACAATAAATCATGAAATAAATAATATTCCATAGTGGATTGGTGCTATTGTTGAAAATAGCCCTTTCCCAATCCTTGATAGATAAGCTAAATGATATGAAAATGGAGTAAGATGGGAAAAATCAGTTCTCAAGGAGAGTGACTTTGCAAGAGATTGTGGAGTTGTGGAGGGTTTGCTTGAAGATGAAGCTTCTCATTTATAGATTATCAAGCTGAAAGAATGCCAAACATGGAGGATGTGGGACTAAAACCAAGCCAATGAGAAAAGGCCACTTGTCATCTTGTGGGTGGTTGATGCATGTGCAAGATTTGGGAAATGTGTCCAAGAGAGGGAGTTTCAAATTCAAATTTGATAGTTAATGTTGAGTTTGACTTGCAAGGGACATGTAAGAGCCATGTAAGAGCTCATAAATGAATTGTTGGATGTACATGTCCACTTGTTTTTGAATTCAAATTCTAGGGAATATGCCATGTTGAGTGAAAATGCTGATTTAATAAGTCAATAAATTGATTTATTGGTGCAAGTGGCAAAATCTAGAGAATGCAAGTGGTTAGGATTATCATTTAATCAAGATTAATTATTTAGGATGATGATTAGGATGGGTTTGACCTCTATAACTTAGATATTTGATTTATTTAAATCAGAAAATGAGAAATATGAATTGGATTTCAATTAAATAAAGTCCTGATTTATTTAATTAAATGGATGATGCAAGATAAAGGTTGAATGATTTATGAGAGATGAAATGGTATTATTTGATTAAACCTTTGGATTGACCTGTATGCATATTTTGTGTGTCTACACTAACCATACAATTATTAATGCATATCTAATTACAACAGTAAACGAAAGCATGAAAGGAATCATATCACATTGACACTAAGATTTCTATGTGGAAAAACCATGGTGAGGATTAACTCACAATATATTATAACTAGTTACAAGACATTACAGGGCTCACTACTAGGACTCAATGTCCTTGAAAGGCTCACAGCCTAAATACAAAATGGATTATTTCTAAGATACAAAAGGTATGGCTCACTGCCAAAAGTACACCTTCAAAGTGGTGAGATTAGTTCTGGTTAAGCTTTGAAAACTAAAAATCTTGTTTCAGTTGTAGGTATACAATGATTATCAATAAATTTTCACTCTTACACTTGTCACATTGCTCACATCACATACTATATCATCTATATCATCTATATACATATACACAACTATATTTTCCTTCATCAGTTAGGTCGGCCTAACTGGATGTGAACACACACAAAATTCAAAGTGACTTGGTAGCCCAATTCAAAATTATTTTTGGAGCACAAAAAAAAATGTCATCCACAAATTAGGTTAGCCCAGAACTAATAAGGAACACTTTAAACATTCTTGAGACAAGAATTTCTTAACCTTTTTGACCAAAAGAATGTCAAACTTCTTTCATTTAGATATCTCATCCATATCAACCAAAATTTCTAAAAACTCATTCATAGTTGTAACTGATACTCCTAAGAAACATATCAAAAACTCATAGAATCATCTTTTACTGAGAGAATTTTTGGATCAAGAATTTAATGGATCAGTTTAGACACATAGTTTACTTAGCCAGTTGCCAAACAATGTTGGCATCAATGACAACAAATCCAAAGGTCACCTTCTTCATTCTTCCAATAGTTAAGTATATTAGAGATCCGATCATAGACCTATAAAAAAATTGGTCAAGCTTTGGTGACACATCATCCTTACTCAAATGGAAACTGGTTATCATTGGAGTACTTCCTGGTTTACAATCTTC
This sequence comes from Sequoia sempervirens, assembly GCA_007258455.2. NCBI lineage: Eukaryota > Viridiplantae > Streptophyta > Pinopsida > Cupressales > Cupressaceae > Sequoia > Sequoia sempervirens. Next base: position 339,381,185 of record VDFB02000017.1, read on the forward strand.
CATACCAAACTTCTTTAGCATATCCTTAGCATACTTTTCCTAAGAGATAAAATTCCATCAACTGATTGCATCATTGGATTTTTGGTTGTTCCTTTAGGTTGACCTACAAGTCTTTTCTTGTAGTAGAAGGATCTACCACTATAGTTGTGACAATGGAGCTAGTGTATGTACTTGTAGTATTTGTCCCAACAAGAATATTCAGTTTAAATTTTTAATTATTAGGAGTAATAATAGGTTGATAGGTAGTAGTGGGAAAGGGCTCTTCATCAACCATCAATCTCATTCTTTTTACCCTTCTCCTCAATTTATCCCTCTCAAATATAGTATCCTTTAATTTCTCCTCCTCTTTTGTTTGTTTAGATCTTAACTTTTCAAGCCTTAAGGATTCCTCCTAAAGTGCCTTCATATCTTAAATTAACTTCTCTATATCCTTCAGAGTAGCCTCTAAATCTAAATTCTTGGGAGTATGGTTTTTGATGTTCAATACTTCCCTTTTGTGTGAAAGGGTCATGGGTTTTACTATGAGATCTTCTATTTGGTTCAAGTCCCTAAGTATTGCGAATAGTAGTAGCTCTAGGATTTGACCTCTGAGCTACCTATCCCAAAAATTCCATGGCTCATATTCTTTTGAAACCTTAGGATTTAGACTTGGCTAACTAGTAGTAGTAGCCTCTTTTGTAACAATATTTTCCTCATTTTCATGGGGCATACCATATTCATACACATTACTTTGAATAGCTTTATTTAAATTTACAGATCCTATTACAAGAGGATTAAAAAACTTACTTTTTTCAACATTCTTTTGCTTCCATGATGGCATTGTATTGTGATGCAATTCTCCTTCTAGCTTTTATTGAGGATTGAAACAAAAAATATATATGTTGTTACCAAAATAGCAGTACGAACCACTTAGGGGCCTATTTCTCCTTCTATTTCATTAGGAAATGATATCCACACAATGAAATGAATATAAACCCTTAGGTGAATCAAGTCAAAGTGTGAATCTACAGATTTTCTTGTTGTCCAAGGACAGAGGTCTTGGTTAAACAATACTTTGGGAAGAAAAACTAAAACTAGTAAATCAACACCAAAAATCAATCTAACACTTAGATCTAGTAGATTAAGCTCAATACTAATGGAACCAAAAATTATATCATAGATCAGAGAAGGGCATAATGGTGTTTACCAATTACCAAAAGTGTTTTTCTAAAGCTAATATGGGACTCATTTTCCCAGGGGAAAATGGTTCTTGACTTAGGTTTTTTCTGCAACTTTCAAGAGCCTCTACTATAGATCTGTGTCTTGTAATTTACCTAGGTTTCGGGTTTGAAAATCCATAAATATATTTTTTAGATGAGTTTCCATGAGAAGATGACAACTTTGACAACTTTTTACAACTTTCACAAGTTCTCCAATTTTTCTCATCAAAGGATCTTCAATATTTCTCCCACCTAAATCTACAAACACAAACCAAGAGAGAAAAATGTTTTAATTTTGGTGAATAAGGGTCTTCCTTGGTTAAACATTTTTTTGGTAATTTAACCTTGAAATGAAACAAAATAGCATGAAAGGAATAATGAATGAACAACTCAATGTAACAACTCACCATTTACACTTGATCAACCTTGGAATGTAAATTTGCATCTTGCATGAAATGGCTTCAATGGATGTGGATCTTGAACCTTGAATCTTGATTTGAAATGATGCTTTGAATACTAGAATAGATCATGAAACCAACATAACCATATTAGCTCCAATAACATGCATGATGCAAGAATACTTTAATATGATAGTTCGATCATGATTGTTGCAATAGATCTTCAATAAATCTTCCCTTGAATGCCTTGAATTACTCTTGAAATGTTGTTGAATTCTATCTTGATCTCTTGAAAACTTTCATGAAAAAATCTTATAGCTTGAAAACCTTAGATTGCTTAGATCAAACTACTAGGTGAAACATAATGAAATAACATTATATATATAGATATGTATCCTCAATTTCCAAAAATTCAAATATCACAGGCCAACATTGAAATATAGATTTAAAATCACTAAAATACCACCAAAAACATAATTCAAAGTTAGGTCCTAGGTCTAAGGCAAGACCCATTCACCCATGGGTGAATGGGTCCTAGGTCCCTATACTAGGAGACACATTGCTCAATGAGAAGTGCTATGCTAAGGCATTAATGAATGTAAGGTTTCCATTTTGAAAAATATAATTAATTAGGCTTGGAAAGTGAATTAAAGGGACAAATAAGAAATATTAAGCTCAATTAAATAAAAGAGCCCTAAATAAGTGTGGAAGTGTAAAGAGATACATTTTACAAAAATAAAATAAGACACAATTAAGTCCAAATTAACATTAATTCCAAATTAAGTGTGAAAATGTAAAAGAAATACCTTTTTCTACATTAAATTTAGCCCCCACTTTAGTGAGAGGATGACCTTGTGTCAAACTTACACTAAAGTAGACATTCAACATATATGCATTCATGAACAACAAGATTATTAATCATACAACATCAAATACTTAAAGAAAAGGTGAATACAAAAAGGAAAATCAAGCCTTAGTTGTCCAATGCGATGTGGAACACACCTCAGATGTTTGTCCAAAAATGTTCACAAGCAGAACTCAATGTCCACTATGCAAACAACATGCATTCTCACTCCAGGCTAATGGAACCTTAGGTCATCAACTACATGAGGCCCCAAGGGTTGGAAATGAGAGAATATTTTTAGGCTCCCATACCATATGAAATCTATCCCCCTGACAACTTCAATAAGGCACCACAAAATAAAAATAAAAAAAAAATGAGCTTGATAAGGCCTAACAAGTTGTGTTATGCTAAGAACCTATGAACAAACAAGGAAAGGTCCCACTGGAAAGAAAAGTGTGTTATGCTCGGTGGCCTTGAAAAGGTTTCAAGCTTCATTAGGTTAGCAAGTTGCATTATCCTAAAAACTCATGAACAAAATATAAATAAACATGTTCAAAGGGATTTTTCTTAGTTCATGTAAGGTCTCCTCTTAGGGAAAATCATGCCTAATGTCTCCAAGAGAGGAAAAGTCACTTGTAGCAACTACTTATTTGTATCCATTGTAGGATTTGTACCTATAAGATTTACCTATATAACATCAGCCTATAGCAATATCTTGTAGCTCAATTAGTATAATTTCTTTTATGAATTAATTTTTATTTTAATACATTTGATTTGTATACTCATATTCCTAGAGAATTCCTTGAACTCCTTAATTGTACATATAATACTAGTATCATCTTAAAAATCATCACTACTTTCACAATTAAATGTAACCTCTTATGACTAGTGATATCTTGATAAGGGATGACTCAATACATCGAGTAGATGTGCATGAAATATTGTTCCATATTATTCGTTGACAATGAAAAACATGCAATCACTTGCAAGGCTCAAACACAAGCTAGGGGCTATGAATTTGACCCCTTTAACCTTTAAATATTTTTAATTAAAAACCACAAAACTTAAAAATTTCAAATAGTAATGATTATGCAGAAGTTGTACTTTGATGACATCGACTAGAATATACTTTGTGCAAACCCAATATTCTCTAGGAATCTACCAATCAAATGTGCCATTATAATATTCTCTATGATAGGAATACAAAGCATTGACACCAGCGTCTAGACACAACATAAAAATCCATACTATATGGATTTCATATGACTATTCTAACAAAATTTTTCTAACTTTTTCTCAAAAGGACAAAATTTTCTAATCTCCTAAATATCAAGCTTTCTCTATGAAAATAGGGTTTTTAGGCCTTATAGACTCAATGATGAAGTCACTTTTCTAGTGTTCTATGAGGATGCCTCCCCCCCAAAAAACCCCGCATTTCCTAGACGAGGACATCTTGGAGACTTAGGGACATGCAAGGGACGTCCCCCCACCAACCCACCACTAGCACCACCATCCCATAACTAGTGTCACTATCTCCAAGATGCCGCTAGGACTTCGAGGATGTTGGGGTGTCCTCAAGGCATCTAGGGGACTCCTAATTGTCTCCAAGATGTATAATTTGCATACTTATACATCTAAATTTATAACTATTTTTCAATTACTATATGTGTTTCAACACCCTATCGCCTCCTGGCTACTGTCCCCATGTCGTCCCCAAACTTAGACCCCCCATCCCTTCACCCTTAAATATGTCCCATATCATCCCCCTATCCCCATCCCCAAAACCCCATGGAACATTGCACTTTCCCAAAGTTCTCCCAAAAAATATCATGCCCAAATCACCCGCAAATTAGAGAAGGGGATTTATGGATTTTCTACCTTGATATGACTCAAGGACTTAAGCTCCTAGGGTCACTTGTAAAATAATAATAACCTTAGATACAAAAGAGAAAAGAAAGAGCATAAATTTTCAATAATGGGTGAAAACTATATTAAATCTAATGTAATCAATGATATGGATATGCATGCAATACAAAATGTACAAATGGGATATTGCTTATATAGAAAAAATTTAGAGGTAGGAGAAACTAGGATGAAGGCAAGTGTATTAAACCTATGTCACGTGACATCTAGAAGATAATACCACATGATTTCTAGAAATATTGATAGCTTATTATGGAAACTTATCATGTGAAGAGATGTGAAAATATGCTAATTAGAAACTAGGTAGATAATATACCTTATTCACACTACAAAGGGGAAACCGGATAAGAAATACACCCGTTCACACCAACAATATTGATACACATGCAAAAATTGAATGAAATATACATGGAATCCCTTGTATGTAGAGGAAAGAAAGCAGTCAAGGTAAGTGACTATGCCACATGTGTAAATTTAGCAAGTGTGAAAATATATTTCATATACAAATGATAGGAGATGAAAAAAAAGAGTATTTAAATATGGTTAAGTAGCTAGGTGTGAATGTGAATCACTAACTAGCTAGCTAAAATTAACTAGATATAAAATGGTTTTTTTGTACCAACAAAAGCAACTAAAGAATTGTCAAAATTCATTGAATATGTGATGGATTCAATTGTAACCAATTTTATATGTCCAAAATTATTACAAGGGAAATTTTTGTGTGAGATATGAACTATTTGCATTATTTCAAGCACAAAATGTGTTCTTGTGGATATTATTGGTGATTTTAAGTGAATAAAGATACATATGAGTATTGGATTGCATAATAACAATGTACATAGTATCAAACTTACTAACCTTCAAGGCCATCTATATTCAACATATTATTCATTACAATATACTTACAAATTTTCTCACATTTCCAATCATGGCATTCATGCAACCACACATCCCATGTCATGCTTCATATTTTCTCTCCAAAATAGAGTTCAATACAAATGACAATAAACCTCAACCACTAAACATGTGTTTTCTTTTATTGATTCAAGATCATACAAAACCACTAAGTGGTATTGACTAAACCATATGTCTCAATACTATAATGTATAATAAATACATTATCATATGAATACTTGATTTTTTTATTTTTTATTTTAATAAAAGTGGCTAGGCCAATGAAATTTTATTGATAAAAAGAAGAATTTACAGTCCCTGGTTCAAAAGGAGCATACCAGGAGGAAAGAACCAAGGAAGAAAACCTCAATTTGTAGCTCCAAAATAAAGATAGAAAATCTAGACCTAGGACACACCCAAACCCAAAAGGAAAAAAAACTTACAATGTGAACAGATAGTCTTTTTCATTTTACCCCCCAAAGAAGCCCCCCACAAGATAAAAACCCATAACAAGATACAACAGCAAGTCATCTCTCCTTATCAAGTGGCAACATGGAACCAGCTTTGTAGTATGTGCAAAACAAGAAATAAATTTACACTTGCTGACATAACCTCAGGAAAAGGTTTCCTTGAGTTGGTTGTTGCCTGCAATAGTTTCCATAAAATTGTCACACATAATTCCTATCCAGATAAAACAGAAGAAAGTCTCCAAAACAACCGTTAGATAGAAAATCATTCTTGTGAATAAATCCAGTAATGGGAAAGGAGCCAAGAACTAAATTATACGAAGTTAAACATGAGCAGCCCAAAACGGCGATGTAAATCATTCTTAAACAAATTGAAACTCTTTGAGTCATTTACCACAGCCGACAGCAATTGTGTTGTAAATAAAAATACCATTGAAAACAACACTACTCTTCTGATGTCCTTTAAAACATGACCTTAAAAAAGCCATCCCATACCTTCTTAGAAACTTGGTAGAACATGTTGGAAAAGCGATATAATAGCAGCAGTGCCAACGCTATGGTAAACGCACCACCAAAATACAACACAATCCACTTATGGTTGGGGAGCACAACCACATATGCTGCAGCATGAAAAGTCAAAAGGAAGCACACCCCTGCTGCCCATAGACTGATGCGGACGAAGTATTCGATCTCTGCAGATATATGCGATACAGTGGCGACAATCATACCAACCGCCAGCGAAGCATGAAAAGCTACCATGTCCGCTACCAAGAATACTTTGAAAGCAATTGTGTCACACATAACAGCCCTTCCTACCTCGTTAACACCTCCCGGAACTGCGTACATCACGGCAAAGCTTCCTGCCGTGAACACCAACGACACTGTGACCTGAAGAACAGATTTACTACTATTTGTGACTGTAGATCGCTCTAGTCGGAGGTCTGGTGCCGTCGATTGTTTAGCCTCGATAAAATCTTGATTTATCTCATCGGACTCCACAACCTGCCCTCAAAAGAACAACACCAAATAGATATCTTTGAAAGATCGACATATTTAGTGTTGAAAGGAATTGTTTTCAACTTTTTTTAAAGAAAACAAGTAATGGAAAGGGAAAATGATAAACAGCGCTACTTGAAAGCAGCAAAAATTACAATCGGCTGATCTATATTTGGTGAAATTTAGCTTTAAAAATATTGAAGAGTACGAGAACGTATAGTCACACCTGAATATTACGAGGTTCAATAGGCTCAACAGTCCTCCGTCCCTCGTTCTCAGATCTCGTCACTGGCAATTGACCAACCACAACAGAAACTGAATCTTGTTGAGCAGCAGTATCAACATTCGACACCATATTCTATCCACCGAAAGAAAAACAGGCAACTCGTCAAAGACGAAAATTATTGAAAAATTAGGAGAAAATTGTAGTGTACTGACAAGCTTCCACAATCCTCCACTTTAATGGTGGATCTGTTTTCTGTGTTGAGTATACTTATACAAAAAGTTCGTTGTACATTCCCAGTAAGACACCATAAGATAGGGTCCACAATCCGATTTTTGGGTCATAAAATTTTTGGGGGTATCCAGATTAATTTTAGGATCTGGATACTTGGTCCCACCATGGCAGTCAGGTCCACAATCCGATTTTTGGGTCATAAAATTTTTGGTAGTATCCAGATTAATTTTATGATCTGGATACTTGGTCCCACCATGGCAGTCAAACACTCATTCAAACACTCCACAATCCGATTTTTGGGTCATAAAATTTTTGGTAGTATCCAGATTAATTTTATGATCTGGATACTTGGTCCCACCATGGCAGTCAAACTGCTCGCGTTCAAACGCCGGGCCATGGGCTGCCGTGGTTGGGATACCAAATCATAATCTAGACCTAAAAGCCCATGATATCTTTATAGTAATTGTCTTACTGGGCGAACGCATTCGTACAATGGAGAAAATCATTACATTGCTTAATTGTGCTTGCAGAACCCCACTGGCCGCTGGGGTTTTTCTTAGAAGTATCCTTGCCACGCACATTGTAGTGTTTCTTATTTGTATATTCGGATCTAAGTCTTCTATTCTTTATATGTTGTACTATATTTTAAATTAGTATGGAAGCTAAAAATGACTATCTAACAAAAGCTATTTTAAAATAATAATTAAAATTTATATCTTGAAAAATATGTAAAATCTGGATGAATTTAATCAATATTTATATTTAATTATTTGAAAAAATTATATATTAGAAAAAATGTTCAAATTTAAAATCTTTAGAAAATTTATGTATTCAAATCCAAATATGTTAGAGTATGTGGGTAGAAAAAGAGGTGCTTGACTTTTATTAGATGATGCATAAAATGGATAAGAAAGATTAGACACATTTAGATGGAGCAATCAAGAACTAATGGGGAGATCCCATTAAAGAATTGACAAAGAAACATAACCAAGCTTGGGTTTCAAAATGGCTAACCAAATTGTATTAAACCTTTATAACCATATAGTGGCCATGGATTGCAAACCCCATATGTTATTGAGACTTTAAATCATAGGAAATGTGAAGAAAACCATGAATAGCCTTTGCAAGGCTTATAATTGCATAAATAAGTATCGATAAACCATTTCCACTCTTTCCACTAAGGCTTATAACTCAACAAGTATATGAAAAGACTCAAAATATTGATTAGAAACTATATATTTAAATGTGGCTCCAAGCCATGATAGCTAAATTTTGGTGGTTCTATAAAAAAAATCTAACATGAATCAAATCCCTTAATATAAAAATTGAGAGAAAAAATCCTAGGGAATCTAGCTAAAGATCAATCCTAGAAAGTGATCATGGGAGACCACTAAAGAGAGTGTTGTTGATAAAAATCCCAATTCTAAAATAATTCATATTCCAAAGTAGCTAAGATTTAATAGCTTCAAAATATTTCCTTATGCTTTTGGCTATAAAAGTGCCCTAAATTTGTACAAGTTCCTTCTTAATGAGAATGGATTAAAAGCTAAGCCATTTCCAAGCTTATTTGGCATGTGGAACCCCAAAATAAATGCAATATCAAAATAAAATAATTTTGCAAGCCTTATTCCCTCCAAATCGTTTGATAATCAATTTAGCACATAGGGCTATACCTTGATAATGAATATAAATAAGAACATACCGGGCTCCAAATTCAGAATGAATGAAACATAATTTTTAAAAGAACTTATGGAAGCCTATTCCTTACTTAGAATTGAAACATAGGAAAGAGAACCCTAGGTCTAATATGTAAACTTGGGATGAATTTCTTCATTTTTCTATGGTTTCATTAAGATGCAGATCAACAAGGTTTTTAAATTAACTTTCAACCATGAAGATAAACCAATCAGACCTAGATCTAATTAGACTATGTTCCCTTGTATGAAATTTGCAAGATCTTGGCAACTAACAAACTGAAAAAGAGTTTTGTAAGAAGATAAGGGAAGGACAGAGGGTTGTGTACTTGTCCTAAAATTTTGGTGTCAATCACTATAGGAGCACAAAGTCACCCATGAGCATTTAGGTCCTTGTAGGGGAGCCCTGCTCTAGTTTTGTAGTCCTCTAATGTCAGATCTGAGATCCCTGTTTTTGCTTATAGACTTGGTCGATCACTATTCAATAATTTTGTAGGTGATTTTTTGTGAATTGAGAAGGTGTAGGGATTCAAATGAAATAATGGAAAATGGGTCTTCAAACTTCCTTCAATCCTCTTCAAATTTGAAGTCTATACATTCACAAAGAGAGGAAATGATGTGCCATTTAGGAGCTTTCCTTTGTCAAACCCTATGTTAGTGTTTTCACTTCCACAAAGGTGATATCAATGATGAGAAAGATAAATGATAAGAAGGAATGATGAATCAACAAAGTGCTACAAATCACCACCCTTCAATAGCTTCTTCGAAGGGCTGAAGTCATACACATCACCTCAAGGCCTTAAATCTGCTTGCTTGATTAATTGAATTGCTTTGAGACCTAGAGAAAGGGTTAGTGTTCACAAACAAAAATAACATGAAAATATATGATTTTACATAAGATTTGACATGATGCTTGGATCTTGAATTGTTCTAATAAACCTCTAAAAATGTCACTCTTGACTTGCTCTTGACAATATAGTTCTTTCTCATAAGTTCTTTTAGTTTCAAATGGTGAAAAGACAAGGTATTTATAGGCATTTATTCAATTTTTCAAAAATTAGATCTCGATAATCGACCTTTGCAATTTGAATTTCAAATGTTAATATGTTGACAACATATTCAAATTTGGATCTTGCTAAAATAGGGGGACTGGGATGCCCAAGTACATCTCAGTCTTGGCCCTATTTTTGAGTACTTAGGGTGTCAAGGGAAAAACATTAAATTAATGCATTTGTTTAATGCTTGTCATTTCTCAAAAATAGTAAAAATAGGCTATAAAATACATAATTTAGGAAATTAGGGACCCAATTAAGCTCAATAATTTAGGGGGGACTAAACATAGTGTGAAATTGTCAAGGTTGATAATTTACAACGCAAAATTTAGTCCCCAATTTAGTGAGAGTATGAACTTATGCTCAGACTCACATTAAAGTAGACGATCTATGTCAGTGGGGGTTTGATTATCCAAATGTTGAAGAGATATGATGACTAAGGATCTAATGGGAGTTCACAAGCCCCTAAGATCCAAGATCCCATGGAAAACTAACATAAGCATAAGGAAAACAGACATGTATGAAATGTAGCAAGACAATAAACACAAACATATAATTTCAGAAAACATGAAGTATACATGATTAAAATACATGACATGACATCATATAAAAGACAAAAAAATAAACATAAACACAATGAAAACACAATGCAAACATGAAAAATACACATAAAAAACATAGGGTTAGTATTAAAGGGAGTCGAGTCAGTAAGGCGGAGAGAACTCGGTCTTAAATTGTCTCTCATACCAAACATAATCCATCAAATAAGTGCTAGTTAAAAGAGTTTTCTGATGAGGATTATCAAGCTCCATTATTCCAAATCATTCATGAGCCACGTGGATCTACTAGCTAGCAAGCCATGTTATCCTAGGTTTCCATGCAATATGATAGGTTCCATAAGGCTAGCAAGTTGTGTTATGCTAAAAACTCATGAAACACATAGCTCCACTAGAAATCAAGGTGTGTTATTCTCGGTGGCCATGTTAAGGCATTCATGACTCACATAATAGAAAAGTATGGTATTTTCTAGGTGAATCACAAATTGGAAGATAACATGAGCTAGCGAAGTCCAATCTTTAGTAGGTGAACCCCCAAGATAAGGTAGCAAAATGAGAAACACAATAGTTCTAGTGAAGGTTGATATCCACTAGGTTTGCACCAATTAAAAACCATATCAAGAGTTATACTCCCTGATAACTCTAATAAAGTGCAATAAAAATGATCAGGATGTTATGACAATGCATCACTAAGTTCAATGCTTGTGAACAAACTAAAGTCAAAAGTGTCAAAATCATCTAAGGAGGTTTACAAAGTTGCCTAAGGAGGTGCAAAAGTGATGAAAATATGTCCAAAACCTCAAGGGGTGTTATAACAACACCACCACAAAAGGTTATTTACAAAACAACAAAGGGGATTTTCTCAAAATATGAAAGTTCACACCTTAGGGAATATCACACATGACATCACCACCAAGAGAGTACTAATCATGGAATAGAAGACTCATACCTTAGGGCATAGTAGCTATAGAATTACCATCAAGGGGAACGTCATATGCCAAGAAAGGTCACATACTTAGAGGACATCAAGCCCAATATCACCACAAGGGAGACACTAACATATCTATTGAGAAGGCCATACATTTCTTTCCAAGGTCACACTTTCTACTATTGTCAATAAAAAGGGACCATTTCTTTATGCAAACAATGAGCAAGGGACTATATTCCCCGCTTAAAATGTTAGTGTACTTGCTACACTAATGTTTTAAGGAGATAAATAGGGATCCCTTGCTAGAAGGAACACACCTAGGAAAAGGCTACTTAACCCCTTCCCTTCCAAGTGTAGGGAGGAAGGAGATCCAAGATGAATTATGATATGTTTCTCCCTATGAAATGAAATATTATTGGATAAAGCCTAGTTTATACCCCCATGCATGGTAGTGAGAATTTTTTATACTACTACTACATGGCAAGGAGTAGCAACTAATGCTATTTGTATCTTGTATGTATTGGGATAGAACAAATGAGATGATTTAAAAATATACAAGAACATTGCTTATATAGGTAAGGTGAGAGGAGTTTGGATAACTATAACAACAAAAATAGGGTGCCCCACATTTTAGGAGATAGGGTTCCTACTTCACTATTGTTTCATTCAAGGACACCTTAGAGATCTCAATCCAAGGATGAAGTGGGGGAAAGAGATCTTCCAATAAGGTATCCTAGGGTGTGATTAAGGAATAAAAGAGGGTTCACCACCAAGCTAAGCTTGTAAAGACAAGAAATGAATATAACATGCAAATTACCATGCAAAACCTAACTAAATGACCTAAATAAAATTGAAATGCAGAATAAAAGATTGAGAAAGTATAGAGGTGCACCTAGAAGAAGGATGAGGTAATCCTGGAACATGCTTCAAAACTCTGAAATCTTATTGTTTAATGCCCAATGGGACTCATACGCTAGTCTAGGCAATTTAACTAGTCCTAGATTAGGGCTTCTGTGCCAAAACTAGAATCTCATAGTGGTTGATTAGAATTCACTAAAATCTGTAAAATGTGCTATACTAGGACTCATACACCACTACTGGAATATCAATCCCACTATGCTTTTTTAGAGGATCAAGACATGAATCTATTCTCCTATCTCTGCTCTTCCTTCCACTCTTCGTTTCCAAATTTAAAACCCTGATTTGCAACTTGTAGATGACTTTTCATGAAGATAGCAACCTTGTGACAACTTAAAAACTTTCTTTAACCTTGAAACCTAGTCTTCAAAGAATCTCCAAGTATCAAGACACCTTGACTTGGAATCACACATGTAAAGAGAGAAAATCTTATTAATTGCTAAGAAATAGGGGTTTTCCTTGGTCAAACCCTATTTAGGTAATTTAACCTTGTGATGAAACAATGAAATATGAACATGAAACATGACATATGAAACATGAACAATGATACCTTAAATGATGTATTGAGATGTAAATCATCAATCTAACATGAAGTGGTCATGTAGAATGTAGATCTTGATCTTGACTTGGATATGAAACAATGCTTGCAAATGGATCTTCAATGCTACATCACAACACAAGCTCAACAACATGCTTGATGCTTAATGACCTTGACATGATAAGGGATCTTGAATTTCCACAATAAATGATGAAGAAATTTTCTCTTGAATGCCTTATAAATGCTCTTGTAAACTCTCTTGATGCTCTTGTGAAGTCTTGGAATGGTTAACTCTTAATAGCTTAGGATGATATCATGAAGGCTTAGTGAAATAATGATTTGAGACCTTTTTATATAGGCAATCAATCTAATTTCTAGTTTATTAGATCCCACAGGCTGATATTCATGAAATTTGAATTTAAAACCCTAATTTCCCACTCAAAACTGTAAAAGGGGACAAAATGGGACTCATACACCACTTTTGGAATATAAGTCACATCTAGATGGGACTCTTACACCCAAGGTAGTTTATGGGTCACATCAATCTTTTTCAAGTGGAGGAAATGCCGACGAGTTGAGAAATTAAGTGTATTCGATGTCTATGTCAGGATTTCAATTAAAGTAAGCCTCAAGATGCATAATATAGGGTCTTAGGGTCCTATTAATGATAATATGAAGGTCGTAAATTCTAGAGGGCCCAAAACTTAATGTGAAAGTGTAATAAAAAACACTTTAGAATATTAAATTAATGCAAAATTAGGTCAATTTAGCTTAGAAAGGCCCTAAATCCAATGTGAATATGGAAAACATATTACAACATTAGATCAAGGAAACATTAGGTCCATTTTAATTTTAATCATTCCCAAATTAAGTGTGAAAATGTAGAGGGATTCATTTATGTCATTACATTTAGCCCCCACTTTAGTGAGAGGAGGAACTTGCTTTAAACTCACACTAAAGTAGACATTCAAAAGGGTTGCACATGTACCAATGTGGATGGTCTAGGATAGCAAGGATCAAAGGAGGTGATTAAGTCACCAAGATTTGATATCCTACATCAAACCAAAATAAGCACAAAAGGACACACAAAAGGTGTATAATATGCAGCATCAAGATACACAAACATGCAATGTCAATGACTAAAAGAAAGAAAGAAAAAAAACAAGCAAAAATAAAAAGAGGTGGATCAAGGCTCGACCATTTGTCCCACACATTTGTTAGTGTAGGTTTTTTATTCCTTATTATAATGTTTTTACTACACATTTATTTAAGCTTTCTCAGGTTAATAAAGCATGTTTAATTAGGTGAGAGGATTATGAGGTGTCACCTTCCTACATGTGAGCATCCATTAGCTATCTTGGGAAGATACTTTACTATCTTTAGTACAATAGATGGTTGCTCCTCATTGGTCGGTGTTGCCACCTCCTCCCTCTCTCTAGTCTATATAAACATGCTACCTAGCTTGTTTATTCATTCAATATTAGAGATAGTTATCTGATGCTATTTTTCCATTCAAGCATTTCACATCAATCTCTTGGTATCGTTGTTATGTTGTTTCAATTTCTTTTACATTTACAGTTTATGTTTCTAACTCTTTCAATTTATTTTGGGTTATAATCTATTTTACATATTTTAACATGGTATCAGAGCAAGTTTTGTAAGGTTAGATTCTTTATAGAGATCTTGTAAAATCTTGTATACTCTTCTCTTTCTTCTTTTTTTATCGATCTGGAGGATTGGAAAGGATTTATGAAGATCTAGTAATCTTGTTTTTGTCAATCGGCTTGCATACTTTGTGTTTCAATTAATATTATAGGTTGCAGCATGCTTTTCTTTTTTGGTTGTTGGAGCCATTGTTTGTTGCTAAAGTCATTTGATTTACATTGGATCTACATCTTCTATACATAATTAGGAAAAATGCCTTCTAGGACCATCTGGGTATCTTCTAATTTTTGCATGCAGCTTATATATTTTGCAAAATCGAACTTAGAAAGCTACAACAAACCCCCTCTTTGTTAGCAGTTTCAAATTTGAAGACAATTTTCAAATGCTTCGTTCTTGCTCATATAGACTCAATTTTTCATGAATTGTTTTCCGGTCTTGGCTATTTTTTCATGCTCTATGCACCAGTGTAGTCATTTTTTGATTTGGATGCATATATTTTTTAGAAATTACAGATTCTCAGTCGTGACACTGCGCAGTCCTCATTTTGGGAACTTCGAAGAGGCATAACTTTTGCATAAAACCTTAGATCGAGGTGATTCTTGTTTTGAAAGTGAATTTTTTTTGTCTAGCTTGTAGTGGTGTTGTTTATTTTATTGGGTAATGTTCCTAAGTTGTATTTTTAGTATATGCTCCTTTTGAGGATCTATAATAGCATTGAGATCAAGTCCACTCAATATTTCTTGCTGGTGGTAATTGTAAATGCACTAAATATAAAGTGACAAATCAATTTTTTTGGGGGGGGTTCTTTGCTTGAGTGAAAAAAGGGGGGGTGCCATTTGTTCGTGCATCTTTTCTTTCCTCACAAACAACAATAATATAATTCTGCATTAAAATGGATCAATCAGTAGTACCAATACTCACACCCTACAACTACTATGAGTGGAAGTCCAAGATGACTATACAACTTAAGAAGTTAAAGGATTGTTTTGAGTAACTATGGGTATTGAAACTGAACCATCTCTAATTGCAGAAAAGCCTAAATGGTTTAACAAACTTGATGAATCTTTTGGAACTCTATGTATGTCTGTATCTCCATATTTAATTTTTCATATTGAGTCTTCTACAACACCAAATTATGTATGGACTACTTTAGAAAACCTCTTTGGTGCACAAGATGAACTTAGAGGTCATTTATTGGAGAATGAGATGATAGGGTTAAATCCATGTAATTTTTATACAATTCAAGATTTCTTCACAAAACTAAAGGCTTTGAGATTACAGTTGAAAAAATGTGGGATAGAGAAGAAAGATAGTCAATTGATTATAAGCATTTTTTCTAAACTTGGTCCTAATTACTCTCTATTTGTTTCTACATTCTATGACACAAAAAGTGCCTTGGGAACCACATATAAGATTCCTTCTTTAGATGATTTTTCTAATGAACTCACTAAGAAGCAAGAAAAATTAGTTCAAATAGGCACAATTAAGCCCTCTAAATCTCATGCCTTGGCTGCAAATTAGGGCACTAAAGATCAGAAGGGGGCTGCTAAGAAAGACAAGAATCAGAAGAACAAAGAAGAAAAGAAGCAAGAACAAACATCAGTTTCTTCTAAAGCAATGAATAATGCCTCTTCTTCAAAAGGTGGAAAGCCTAAGAAGGAGAAAATTCAATATTCCTATTGCAAGAAACTTGGCCATGATGAACATAAATGCTTGAAGAAACAGATTGATCACCTGTCACATCTTCTTGAGAACAACAATATCCAAGTGCATGATTCTATCAAACAAGTCTCATCAGAAGGGTCTTCAAAGAACACATAAAAGAATAAGGGGAAAGGAAAGGGCAAGGCCTTAGTTGCAATAGCTTCTCAACCAGATTCTTGGGTAATTGACTCAGGGGCATCTCACCACATGGCCAATAAAAAGGAAAGCTTCTCATCCTTGGAGTCATGTTTTATGCCTGATATTCTTATGGGTAATGATACACCAGAAGAAGTTCTTGGGAGAGGGTCTATTGACATTGGTGATGGGACATTCCATGATGTACTTTGTGTGCCTTCTTTGTTAATTAATCTCCTATCTGTCTACCAGATCACCCATACAGGTTCTAGCAAGAGAGTTGAATTTACACCTTATTATGTGGTTATCAGTGATCTGCACAATGGGTCTATAGTTGCTATAGGAAAAGTTGATAACCATTCTCAGCTCTATCACTTTTCTCATTTTGTTCCCGATTCTCCTTCACTAGCATTTCTCACTCACTTAGATGAGGTGAGTCGTTTGTGGCATCAACGGTTTGGGCACTTGAACTATTGCTACTTGCAGCAACTCAGTCAGTATGGCATGGTTACAGGGTTGCCTTCTATTCGATTATGTGATGGATTTTGTCAAGGTTGCATTCTTGGAAAGCATCTTGAAGAAAAATTTGACAAAGGCAAAGCATGGAGAGCCACATAGCTCTTGGAGTTAGTACACAGTGATTTGGCTGGTCCATTTCAACATGCTTCATTCAGTAGAGCTAGATATGTATTGACCTTCATTGATGATCTTTCCTGATACACCTTTGTATATTTCATCAAACAAAGGTTTGAAGTCTTTGAGTCTTTTCAGGACTTTAAAGCTTTTGGAGAGAAACAGTATGGGAAGGTTGTCAAGGTTTTTCACACCGATAATGGCGGGGAATATGTCAACTAGAGGTTTGAGTAGTTTTGTGCCTTAGAGGGTATTAATCTTCAACACACAGTTCCCTACAGTCCACAGTAAAATGGAGTTGCAGAAAACAGAATCGATCATCGAAGGAAATGGCCAATTGTATGATCCACTCCAAATCATTGGCACCTTAGTATTGGGTAGAGGCCATCAACTTTGCATGTTATATCCAGAACTGGGTTCCTCACTGAGTTGTGAAGGGGGTAATTCCTTTTCAAGCTTGGACCGGTCGGAAACCCACAGTCAAGAACTTCCAAGTGTTTGGGTCTCCTGCATGGGCCCACATTCTAGCAGAGAAATGCAAGGCAATGGATTTGTAGAGTAGGCCATGCATATTTGTTGGCTATCTAGATGGTGTCAAAGGCTAGAGGCTACTCCACCCTACCACACATGAGCTCTTCATTGAGAGGAGTGTTTAGTTTGAGGAAGATACTTCTTCTACCACTTCTCCATCCTTCATTCCCATGGAGACACTGCGAATTCATGATGATAGTTCTTCTAAGGATCTTAATTCTCTCGAGGAGTCTTCTTCATCCACTTCAGATGGCGATGATGAGGGTTCATCTTCCTCCTCTCTTAGTCATCATTAAGAGGATGATGATTCTCCTCCAGATTCTCCTGCGATTAGGCCTCTTTGGGCTCATCAGACTTTGGAGTCAGCAGGTGATTGGATTGGTGATCATTCAGATGTAAGAAGAACAATGTCATAGTTTGAGTAGGTTCCTCATCTCTTCTTTGCTTCAGCTTCTGATCCACAATTCTTTAGGGAAGCTTCTGGTGTCCCCGAATGGGATGTTGCTATGCAGGAAGAGTTCAATTCCTTGGAAAGGAACCATACTTGGTATTTAGTCCCACTTCCTAAGGGAAAAAAACTTGTTCGATGCAAGTGGGTCTATCAAACAAAATTTGTTGTAGATGGGTTGGTTGACAAACATAAGGCTCGCTTGGTCGTAAAAGGATTCTCCCAAGTTCTTGGGATTGACTACTCTAAGACTTTTGCATCGGTTGCTAAGATGACTTGAGTCCAACTTGTCCTTGCCATTGCTACAGCCCATCACTGGGAAGTTCATCAGATGGATGTGAAGAGTGCTTTTCTTCACGGTGACCTTCAAGAGGAGATATATATGGAGCAGCCACAGGGGTTTGTCCAGGATCCTCCACTTTTTTGCCGACTTCAGAAGTCTCTCTATGGCCTTAAATAGTCCCCACGAGCCTGGTATGCCAAGATGGACTCCTTTCTTCTATCAGTTAGGTTCACTTGATGCCATTCTGATCCAAATGTCTACATTTTGTAGTAGGATGATACTCTCACTTTCATTATTTTCTATATTGATGACTTGTTGATTACAGGGAGTTCCTCATCCACCATCAAGGTAGTAAAAACTGCCCTTCATGATCATTTTCTGATGTCTGACTTGGGTCTTCTTCACTATTTCTTGGGCATTGAGATTACACAGACTTTGGCTGGTATCTTTCTTTCTCATCCCAAGTATGCTCTTGATATGCTCTCCAAATTTCGCATGGTTGATTGTAAGCCTGCGCTAACTCCATTTCTATTAGGGGTGAAACTTGAGGCTTCTTATTCTTCGCCTTTGGTAGATGTTACCTTGCATCACAAAGTGGTTGGAAGTCTCATATACTTGACTCACACAAGGCCTGATATTTCTTATGATGTGGGCCTAGTCTCCAAGTTCATGCAGGAGCCACATGAGCTGCATTAGAAAGTAGCTAAGCAGATTGTTCACTATGTACAAGGCACTCACAATTATGGGATTCATTATGCAGTAGGAATGGCCATTGACTTGGTGGGATACATAGATTCAAATTGGGCAGGTGATTCTCAGGATCGCAAGTCAACTTAGGGTATTGCTTCTCTCTTGGTTCTGGTCTGATTTCTTGGTTGAGCAAGAAGGAGTCTACTATTTCTCTTTCATCTATAGAAGCTGAGTATCAAGGAGCAGTTAATGCTACTACTGAGGCCATTTGGCTTCAACACATTCTCATTGAGTTTGGCATTTCCTTCTGGAATCCTACAGTCATCTTTTGTGGCAACTAGAGTGCTATTCAGATCTCTCGCAATCCATTCCATCATTAGCGGACCAAACACATTGAGATTCACATGCACTACATTCAGGAGTTGATTCATGAGCACATTCTTGATCTTCAGTATTGTTTGACATCAGATCAGACATCTGACATCTTCACCAAAACCTTCACTAAGAGCAAGTTCATTCATTTGCGAGCTTTGCTTGGGGTGTGACAGGTGTCCTTTCTTTCTCTCTCTATTCTGGGGGCATCCTCTCTTTTGTGGGGGAGGGCTACTTCTTTTTGGGGGGGGATTTCATTGTACATGGGTACCTCATCAGGCTTGATTTGTCAAGACCCATCTCTGTACCCACCTAATCTATGCTTAAGTGGGGGTGTTAGTGTAGGTTTTTTATTCCTTATTATAAGGTTTTTACTACACATTTATTTAAGCTTGCTTAGATTAATAAAGCATGTTTAATTAGGTGAGAGGATTATGAGGTGTCGCCTTCCTACATGTGAGCATCCATTAGCTATCTTGGGAAGATACTTTACTATCTTTAGTACGATAGATGGTTGCTCCTCATTGGTCGGTGTTGCCACTTCCTCCCTCTCTCTAGTCTATATAAGCATGCTACCTAGCTTGTTTATTCATTCGATATTAGAGATAGTTATCTAATGCTATTTTTCCATTTGAGTATTTCACATCAATCTCTTGGTATCATTGTTATGTTGTTTCGATTGCTTTTGCATTTACAGTTTATGTTTATAACTCTTTCAATTGATTTTGGGTTATAATCTGTTTTACGGATTTTAACAATATTGTGGATCATATCTAAGATTTTTTGTCTAAAATGCATGCTCACTCTGAGGCAATGGAACTTTGGGTTTTTCACTAGGTGAGTATCCAAAAAAAGAGTGGCTTAGTGAAAAATTCATGCCTCTTTATTGGCTTCTCACCAGACAATGAGAAAATCATGCCCACGTTTAGGCTTCTCATCATATGCTAAGCAGACCAAAGCTATATGTCCCAATAACTTTGACAAGGTGCCACAAAACAATGAAATTCAAGGTTCATGAAGCAAGAAAAGCTTTGTATGCTTGAAACTCATGAACAAACAAGATGGCACCATAGACAAACAAAGTGTGTTACGCAATGTGGCCATATAATTGATAAATTGTAAATGTGAAATAGTGTAAGGTATGTTCAAAGAGATTTTACTTAGTTCATGTAAGATCTCTTCTTAGGGAACATTGTGCCTAATGTCTCCAAGAGAGGAAAAATAAAAGAAATATCATGCTCTTGGAGGTTATCAATCCCAATGACACCATCAAGAAAAGGATGCATCACAAGAATAAAGAAAATCATGCAGTGAACATGCAAGTCAGCTTAAGGCATGCTATCGACATCCCAAGATTGCTCTTATATGTACATGAAAGGCGGTAAACTAGCCAAAAGAGATAATGACAAGTGAGATACGAGGACAAGGCTACCTAACCCCTTACCCCCACTTAGTGCAAGAAAAGGGTGAGTCGAGATCATTGATGGGAAACATGTAATCTGAGTGAAAATCAATATCAATTAGAGGAATTAGGTGCCTCAACATAAGGAAGAGCACCACACTCCTTAAGTCATTTAATTTTGTTACTCAAAGATTTACATTCATTAGTAGAATGACCATGAACTCTATGATATGCACAAAATAAAATCTTGTAGTAGAATTTCTTTCATGTTCTTGGAGGAAGTGATATCAATCAATCTTGGAGGAGTCTCGACAAGTACCATCTTGATCAAGGGTATGTGCAAGATCATGATGGGCCAAAAAGTGGCAATATGATGGGTATGTGTAGGGTATGTGGCTGACGACTTTTTCTTTACTCAAAATTGATGAAATAAAAAGGGTTTTTAAAGGATATTCCTAGCTTTCCACCAATATAAATTATGATTTACTTTGAATTTAATAAATAATTATTATTCATTTTCTATTTGAATTACAACTAAAGCCCTAATTGATAGATTGATTGAAAAACATCTATAGCTTCCAAATGGTATCACATTTTTTCAATCCAAAACATGCATCACATTCTATGTTTTGCATACTATAGGATTAAAAAAATTCATGAAGTTTTGACCAAGTTAAGGTGGTTAGACATATGAGTTTTTTTTTTTAAAGTTGGAATAAAAAATTCGTAATTAATTATTTACTTGAAAAAAAATACAAAAAAATATGCATCACATCTGGGCATGATTCCTCTACTTATATCTAAAATCTTATAAAAAAATATTATCATTTTATTGTGGTTAGGGTGGTTAGACATACACCTACTTCTTATTTTTTCCTTGAAATTTAAGTACTACTACATTGAAATTTCAAAATTTTACCAAATATATATATATTTTTTAAATAAACCTAGTTGTTTAGAAACTACATTCAATTTTCTATAGATTCTATTCTTACATACTTTTGAAATAATGTAGATAAATTATTCAAAATTTTACGTCAAGTTTCCTAACTCTGATTTTTCTAAATTTTTTGCCACTTAAGAGCCTATTTTTTCCATGATGATCCTACACATACCCTCAATAGTAGAGGATGTTCCTTTATTTGCACAAGATGTCATACACACACTAAATGATAAGGCCTTAGATGAAAATTAACATAAAGGTGGTAAACCTAGATCTTTCTTGAAAGATTATGGTGTATTAGTTTGCTTTGTGTGTTCATTGTATCCATGTTTAGGATGGATTTTTTCATCAAGACCATAACAATATTTCAATTCAAATAAATGGGGTTTATGGTTCTAAGAAGGATTGGCTTCTTCATGAGAACATAAATCATTTTTAGGTTTCTTAAAATTATGCATCATCCTCTCATGAGGGGTGGGAGTTAAATAGCTCCCATCACCACCATGGGGTAATGTTGTTGACGTAGAATGAAATTGAGCAAATGAAACACATAGTTGTTTTGGTTTAGATTGTGATATTTTGTACTCTCCAATAAAGGAGAGTGTAAAACCTAATGAACCCCAACCATCACTAGAACTTGTGTCTGAAAATGAATTATTTGTATATCACTCTTTGGACCTTAAGGGTGATATTTTTTATTCTTTATTGAAATGAGGCATAAAATATAATGATCCCTAATTATCACTAAAGAGTTTCATTGGAGTTGAGAGATAATTGGGATTAGCATCAACTTTTATAGGTTCAACTTTTGATTTTGGAATGAATGTATTCAGAGTGTTGTTATCATATGATTTATAGCTTCGTTCATCTGCTTCAATTGTGTATATCTGGTTGTTGTAGTCAAATTTCACCTGATGGTGAAGAGTAGATGGTACTCCTTTCATAGCATGAATCCATGGTCTCCCTAGGAGAAGATTGTATGAAAGATTTCTTGGCATGATATGGATAGGGATCAACAACACTATAGGTCTGACCTCAATAGCTAATGTGATCATTCTTGTGGCAACAAAAAAGTATCCCTTTATTTTTCCTTCATTGTTTAGACCCTCCTTGTTAAATTAAGCATTAATGTTGCCTTGATTTGGTGTTGTAATGTGTTTGACACATTCACATTAGGTCTTGGGCCCTTGTGAGATAAATTAACTTAATTGTACCTTATTCAGATGTTGCAAAGTGTTGTAACACACTTTCACACCTTTCTAGGGTTTTCATAAATAATTGGACTTCTTTATGCTTTAATTGGCCTTATTTTGCATCCACAAGCCTCATTTAATGCATATTTTCAAGGATAATCATGACATAATCCAACATCCAATCATAATTTAGATGTTTCTAGGTTGTGTGGCCCAAATTTAGTGATTTGGGGCTCATACTCCACCTTGGGCATATGAGTCCCACCTATGTTTTTGGATCCCAATGTCTACTTCACATCATTCTAAGGATTTTATAAAATTTTCCCATAATTAATGCCTAATGGGACTCATATGCCAATTCTGGAGTATGGGACCCATGTGGCCCAAAATAAAATTTAATTCAAATTCTTAGCAGGAATTTATTGTCCTAGATATGATGTCAGCTTGTAGTGTTGTAATTTTGAGAAATTTGGCATAAACAAGTATAAATACAAGCTTCTTTCACTCATTTTAACCCCAAGCATTCAAGTATTCATCCTTGTATCAAATTGGAGTTCAAGAGAACATTCAAGAGAATTTAAGGGATGATTATCAAATGTTTTAGTGCATTATTCAAGCATCAAGCATCATGTCAAAGTCATCATGGATCATGTTTGTCTTTGAGCTAACAATTATGATGTAGGGTTTCATGATTCAACCTAGCATTCAATTCAAGATCTATCACATTCAAGCAAGAGTCAAGATCTACATGAACTAAAGCCACTTCATACATGTAATACTTTATTACTAGGGTTTGGCGAGTGGTAAAATTACATATTGTTCATGATGGAGCCTCAAATTTACATCTTGGGTTTCCTTCAATTATTGGCTAGTCTTGTTTATCCAGATGGTACCTAGGGCTAGAATTTTTGTTTTGCTTTAATGAATCCTTGGTGTGCCATCCTTAGGTTGGGTCTTTTCTGTCGTTACCTTTTTGAAGAGGTTTTAAAACAACTTATGTCCCATTGAATTGTCTAGGCCTGGCCCTCTTAAATAAAATGTCAAATATTATCGTTGGCCTCCTTTTATTTACTAATGTCTAAGTCGGTCCGTGCCCTATGCTTTTAAAAAAACAACATTGAGTCATCGACTGTCGTTGCCCTAGGCAATGTCCCCTCCCTTTATTTTCCCCTAAATAATTTTAATGTTTAGCAGTGGTTATTTGTTAACTGTTGGTTTCCCCGTGGTTGATCTTGACAGCTCCCCACGATCCCACGATGACATCACTGCTGGCTGCTTGGTGATCACGATATAGCTGGCGGGTGCCACGTGTCCTAGGTTGCCGATGCTGCAAAGCAAATAAAGTTTTAATAAGTATTAGACTTTAGTGCATTATCAAGTGAGTTACTAAATCACATGGGCGATGCATGTGCTTATAATCAATGGCGATGTTTTAATCTTGATGAAAAAGCTACTCAGCGGATAGGTATTGATACTATTCCTTGTTTTGTATGATCATGATCACTGATGCAAAGAATCAACGGTTGCCCACCATCGTGTGATCCTAAACT
The DNA here is from genome assembly GCA_007258455.2 of Sequoia sempervirens. Lineage (NCBI taxonomy): Eukaryota > Viridiplantae > Streptophyta > Pinopsida > Cupressales > Cupressaceae > Sequoia > Sequoia sempervirens. The sequence goes on from VDFB02000017.1 coordinate 339,405,599, forward strand.
AAGGGAAGTTTAATGATCGCGATATCACAGGCAGGCGCCACACCTATTTTCTTGGCGCTATGTATTATGGTAGGCCCTTGAAGATGATGTGGAGGTGTTGACAGCCTTTTTAAGGAGGACTGTTCGATGATCTGATAGAAACAAGAGAACGATGGTGAAGATTTAAATTTATGTCAAATAGAAATTGAAGTCGTTGGCGTTGTATGCAAGTAAGCTTTAATGGCGGACTAGACGTCTATGGGTCATTTTTTATAATATAGAAGAGTTTAATTGTAGATTTCTTTCACCATTAAGGCGTTCAAGCATTTTCGAAGCTGTCCAGAGCCAAAGATAGAGTTCTCAAAGAAACTATAGCAAGTGTTTGTTTTCCTGTAGAACGTGAAATTTCGTGAGTTAATTTCTTTATCACTATTCTTTTCGAGTGTGATTCTTGCGAAGGGTTATGTTGTGTTGATCAAAAAAATTCTGGATTAAGATTCTAGGGTTACTATTTCTTTTGAATTGTGGGAAATTGCAATTTCTACTGTAATTTCGTTTTGGGTAGCCCTAGTTGTTCATAATTTGATCTTAGGAAAACCCCTAGTTGTTTGAAATGGTGCCAACAAAACAACATTCTCGCCACATTCACTACTTGCAAAGGAACCTATATGACGATTTCCTAGACCAATTCCCTTTGTCAACCAATGACAAGAAGAGGGGTTTGGTTCTAATGAGAGGGAAAGTTTTAGATGCAGGATTGAGGTATAAAACCTATAACATTGCAGATGCTAGGGTACCAGTGATAGGTTTGGAATTATTTAGAAGATAGTATGGCCAGCGGAATGCACCTCATCCTTTTTCAAATAGTTGGAGGTATGATATGGGAAAGCTTGTGGTACCAAATGTGTTTCTTGATGTTGACCTACTCAGGGCAGTGGCTGCAAGATATGATCCTATCACAAGAATTATAAGGGATAATGATGGAGAGGTTTTACTAAGTCTAGATGCAGATGTGATTCAGCGGGTTTTTGATTTGAGTGAATATAGCTCATTCTTGGTCCAGATAGACCTTAAGGAAATGAAGCAGAAATATGCCAATACACAACCTCTTTTCAGATCAAAATTGCCTCCCCCTCATCTAGCCAGGGCAGGCACTTCAATGATTCATATCAACCCGACTGATCAGGAACCTTTCAGGTTAAGTTGTTTTGTTGATCATTTCTTGGCAACTTTTTATTCACTTTTCCAAGTTTTAGGTTTTAGCCCTAGTACTATGATGCCCATTGCCTATATGTTTATGGGGGCTCAAATCTAGCATCCCAATTTTTCTGTAATATATGACTATGCTTCTTTCCTTGCTGAAAGGATACATGAGGGTTTGCTAAACTTATATGTGGGGGACACTAGTACTCCTTTCTTTTGGTACTCTTTATTAATGCACATGTTCTTGTATGAGAATTCTGACTTCTTCTCAGAGAAAATGGAGTTAAGGTAGGAGGTGAATGGAGAAATATTACCGATACAGGCTTGGAGTGCAGACCTATCTTGCAACAATGGAGGTGCTAGTTATGTGTAGTTTGATAACTGCTTTGCTTCTAGGCTTAGGGCTGGACTGATGGTGAATGTACCAAGAATTCCTGAGGATTTGCACAATTTCCTCTGACCTAAAGAAAGAAAGCCTGAATTGAAGATATGTCATAATTTGGATGACATCATCCCATACCCTGTAATCACTATCTTAAGGGTTTATGGATTCCAAGGAGCGCCTCATATTTTCCCTTACAATGTACCTTCAAGGATGGGATTTGCAGAGGTCTTGTGGCATCTGGGCTACATCCATGAGGATAACTTGATAGGAAGAGGAAAAGGGACTTTGTTCCCTGATTATACTATTGTCTCAGATTTTATATTTTCCAACGGAGGATCAGTTCATTTTGATAAATATTTTGATGATTACCATTTGAAGAGTGGATCTGTGATGCAGCATAACCCTGAGAGATTCTTTGCTTTGTTTAGACAAAGAATTAAGGGTGGTGAATTTGTCCATGTTTTCAATTTTCCTGAAGATTTGATTAGGAATGAGTTTGATTTGAGTAGGCAAGAATTAAATAAAGAGAAATGGATTGCCTATGAGAAAATGATGGCTTTGGTGCATAAGTTGGATCCTAAGTATGATCCACTAATGGAGTTCACTCCATTTCAAAAAAGGATTGACTTCCTGATGAATAATTTTAGAGAAATTATGAACACCCTGAGAACTAAAAAGATAAATTTGGAAGTGGACTTAAAAATTTAGGGATTGGAGGTGCGGCCTGAGGAAGAAAGACCAACTTATCAGCCACCAAGGGATAGGCCTTTATACAGAAGGAAAAGAGATGATAGCAGTGATGAAGAGGCAAGAGACAGAAAAGGAAAACAAATAATGAAAATATCATCACAATCTGGTCATGTGATCAAAAATCCTGGAGGAATAAAAATTGTGGATCTTGATTCACCACCTAGGGTGGTGCAGGAGCACCTAGGCTGACCTCCACCAAGTTCGTGCTCAATTTTGGCTTGTACCTAATCTTGGCCAAATCAGGATTTCTAGTGTTTGTTTTGGACCTTAGAAGGTCTTGCATTTGTGTGTTTAGTTAATCTTTAGGATTAAAGTTCATTAGGTTGTCAAAGTTCTTAAATTTTGGGTTTTAATTAGCTATGGACAGTTTGGATAAACCTTAAATGTTTACCCACTACTTCTTCGTTGTTGGAAAATGCCATAGGACAGTTGAAGTGTTGTTGGCTCGAGATCAAGGAGTCAATAATCCTAAAATAAAGGATAATGGCGGAGTGGTAACATTGCATGGTGAAATTGGAAGTCTGCATGCTAATTTTGTTTGGTTGCATGCATTGGGAATCCCTTGAAAACAGGGGAAAACTCGAGCAACTCCCCTAAAACGGTGGAAATGGCATCTAAATGTGAGTTATGGCTCGAAGACAGTCCGTTGGTGCATGGTAACAAAAATATTTCGCTGTGAATGGAAGACAGTTCAGAGTTTTTAAAGTTTTCTGTGTTTTCTAGAAAACATTGTGTGTTTTCATAACAGAATGATCTCATGTATTAATGCATTGATTTGGGTATTGAGATGCGTGTTCATAGACTGGTTAGGATACTTTTAATTGTATAGACAGTTTTCCATGTGTGTTGAAAGTGTTTAGGGTTCATAGGATAGGTTAAAAACATTTTTTACTTCTGGTTTTCTGTGTCTTGTGAGTTACCCGCATGTATGGAGGAAAAAGCGATTTAAATGACTTTGTTATTACCATTCTATCACTATTATTAGGTTTTTTGAATAGTGTGCAGTAAATTTCATTCGGTAGATAAGAGTGGAGATTAGTTTTAATGTTTGTATTCATAGTTTAGCGTGGTAGAGTTTATTTCTGAAATCTCAGTGTGTTTTGCAGCAGAGTTGTTATAGGCACTTATTGATCAGACTTAGCACTGTATCCACGTTGTTGTAATAGATTAGAATCAAATTTTCTTTGTGTTAACAGTGTGAGCAGAGTGGGAACATTCATTTAAATCCCTAGATTAGGAATCAGAAGTTAGCAGGGTTTTTATTGTTTTTCTTTCTACTGAACAATTTGTTTTAAAATGGCTCTCCCATAAACACTGTCCACGGGGTTTCCTGAGAGTAGGTGAATATGGGAGAAGAGCCATTCCTTTGTACATATTTAGTGATACGGAGCTTTGAGAACCCAGCAAGAAACCACAATACCAAACCCTAGGCGAGTGTGGACAACCTGGTTAGGAGTTTGGAACAGTAAAAGCTGAGAACTTGGGCAGGGATGGAAGTTGAACATCAAGAAAATGGATCAGTTAGCTTACAAAGAGCATGGATATAGAGTATCTAACTTCCCTGCAAGGATTTCAAATCAGATGAAGGATTTGGCACTTAGAACCTTCTAAGTCCAAGGAAGAGTGATAGTTGCAATAAGGTGTGGGATTTCCAAAGGTAAGGCACTAGTGGAGAACTCTTTGAGAAGAGTTGGAGCAAGACTATGATAGTCTTTTGAGCTCAGTAAGAACCCTCAGTAGCATGTTCTAGATGGGAGACAGTGGAAGGTCTTCAACCAGACAGTGCAAGCAACCTTTGGATTCAACTTACACCATATTGGTATCAGAGCCAGAGTTGGATTCCAGGCTTGTGATTAATGAGCCAAGCCACTGAGTTAGTAGGAGAGAATACACCAGAGGAAGGAACCATGGTGACAAATGCAGAGTTAGCAAATAAGGTAGAAGAGCAAGAGGAAGATAACCGGTTGCTCAGAGAGAGGATATCTCAGATGGAGAAACTCCTAGATGAAGTCCAAGAAACAACAGACACTATGAAGGACAAGATAAAGAAGAAGGAAGAGCAGGAAGCCAAGGAAAAATAGGTGGAATTGGAGGAGGAAGCTCCAAAGCCTGATCCTATTCTTGCAGAGGAACCATTCTTGAAGGCATTGCAAGCCTTGAGTGGTAAGGCATTGGATGGTGTGCCACTTTTTAGTGGACAAATGGATCCAGATTCAGTAGTAGATTGGATTGAGAGCATTGAGAATCACTTTGAATGTGATGGCATTACAGAAGCTCAAAAGGTAAAGGTAGCCAAGTCAAGATTGAGAGGAGCAGCTCTCACATGGTGGAAGTTTGTGCAATCAGAAAGAGAGAAGGAAGGAAAAGGTACCATAGTTTCATGGAAAGGAATGGTGACTAAGATAAGGCAAACTTATCTCCCAGATGATTATGAAGTCCAGTTGCACAGGAGAAGACACAATCTGAGGCAAAAGGACATGGATGTCCAAACATATATAGAGGAATTTCAAAAATTGTGCCTTAGATCAAAGGTGGTTGAAGATGAAAGCATTAGGTTGGCAAGGTATCTTAATGGACTCAAGTGGTCTATTCAAGAAGATATGAGCTTGGTAAACTTCAAAATAGTACGCCAATGCTATCAGATGGCTTTGAAAATAGAAGAGAAAGGAAAAAAGAAGCAGGAACAAAACCCCAAAGGTAGAGGTAAAGGCAAAGACAACAAAGGACAAAGAGGAACCTATAGTGGAAGAAGCTCAGAATCAAGAACCCAAGGAGAAGTCAGATTTTATGATCAGCAAGAAGGAAGCTCCAGTAGAGGTGGTAGAGGAAGAGGTTTCAGCCCCAGAGGAAGAGGTGGTGGACAAGGAAGAGGTAGTTACTTCACCAACATGAAATGTTATCATTGCAACCAATTGGGACACCCTGCTTATAGATGTCCTGACAAAGGTAGCATTTTTCATGGAGGAGACAAGAGAACTAATTTGATCCAAGATGAGACAGATGGAGCAAATAAACAATCAGAAGTACCCTTGAGCTCAGAGGAAGGGGAGAATCTCATGATGAGAAGGACCTTAATCAAGGAACCGGTCAAAGAAGAGCCAAGCCAAAGAAGATCTTTGTTTAGGATAAAATGCAAGATGATGGGAAAAGTATGCAAGGTGACTATAGACTCAGGTTCTACTAAAAATATTGTGTTAGAGGAGGCAGTCAGCAAACTGAAATTAGTAAGAATACCTCATAAGAATCCTTACAAGGTCACATGGCTCAACAAGGGTTAGCATGTCTTGGTGAATGAACAAGCATGGGTGGAGTTTTCAATTGGCAAGTACAAAGACAAGGTATTATGTGATGTGTTACCTATGGATGCATGTCACTTGCTCCTAGGTAGGCCATGGCAATTTGACCGTCAATCTGTGCATGATGGAGCTAAGAACTCATACACCTTCAAGAAGGACAATGTAACCTACAAGATTCAATCTTTGTTGGAAGATACTAAGGTGCAGACAGCAGGTTCTAAGTTGTTGATAACTGGTGAAAAAGAGTTCTTAAAGACTTTAGAAGAAGGATAAGGAGTTGGCTATGCAATAATGATCAAGCCAAGAGAAGGCAGCTGAAAAGCAAGAATTACCAAAGGAGATTCAAGACTTGTTGCAGACCTATGAGAACATAGTAAGTAGTGGTCAACCAGCAAATTTACCTCCCAAAAGAGCCATAAGTCATAGGATAGACTTGATACCAGGAGCCACCCTTCCAAACAAAGCAGCCTACAAGATGACACCTCAACAGAATGAGGAGAAAGCCAGGTAGATTCAAGAATTGCTTGACCAAGGTCTCATTAGGAAAAGCATTAGTCCTTGTGCAGTACCCACCGTCTTAGCACCCAAGAAAGGAGGAGAATGGAGGCTTTGTACTGATTCCAGGGCAATAAACAAGATAACCATCAGGTATAGGTTCCCTATCCCTAGGATTGAAGATCTCATGGATTGTCTAGGTGAAGCTAGGTACTATACCAAGATAGATTTAAAGAGTGGTTACCACCAAATTAGAATACATGAGGGTGATGAATGGAAAACAGCCTTCAAAACCAATGAGGGTCTTTATGAGTGGCTAGTAATGCCATTTGGCTTGTCTAATGCCCCCTCCACATTCATGAGACTCATGAATGAAATTCTCCAGGACTACAATGGCAAGTTTGTAGTAGTGTATCTTGATGATATACTGACTTATAGCAGAACTAGAGAAGAGCACCTCCAACATATTGAGCTGATTTTCAAGAAGCTACAGGAGGAGAAGCTGAAAATTAATCTGGAAAAGTGTGAGTTCATCAAAACAGAGCTGGTGTACCTTAGTTTTGTGTTGTCACATGGCAACTTGAAGATGGACAGCAGCAAGGTAGAAGCCATTCTTAATTGGCCTACTCCCAAGATAGCAACAGAGGTAAGAAGCTTCCATGGTCTTGCTCAATATTATAGGAAATTCATCAAACAGTTTAGTGCAATTTGTGCTCCTATGTTGGATACCATTAAAGGAGGAATGAAAACTAAGTTTGTATGGAATGAGCAAGCTAACAAGAGTTTTGAGTTGCTGAAGGAAAGGATAGCTACTCAACCTATTTTGGTGTTGCCAAGTTTTGAGAAGTTATTCACCATTGAATGTGATGCAAGCAATGTAGCAATTGGAGCTGTTCTCAGCCAAGAGGGCAGACCGGTGGCTTTTCATTCTGAGAAGCTAAGTGAAGCCAAGAAGAAGTACTCTTCTTATGATCTGGAAATGTATGCATTGGTCCAAGCACTAAGGAAGTGGACGCACTACTTGCTTCCCAAGGAATTCATTGTGTACTCAGACAATCAAGCACTCAGTTTTCTGAATTCACAAGAGAAGTTGAGTCATAGGCACATGAAATGGGTGGAGTACTTGCAAGCTTACACCTTCAACATCAAGCACAAGAAAGGAGCTCTCAATAAATTTGTTGATGCATTGAGCAGGAGAGTTCTTACCATTCAAGAAATTCAATTGAAGAGCATGGGAATAGATCATTTCAAGGATCTATATGCAGATGATGAAGATTTTGGAGAAATTTATAAGGTATGCCTTGAGTTTAAAAACCATTTCCATAGCAAGTATGCTGAATATACCTTGCAAAGTGATTTGTTGTTTAAAGGCAATCAGATTTGTGTTCCTAGAGGTTCTATTAGGGAGAACTTAATTCAAGAGAAACATAATGGTGCATTGAGTGGTCATTTTGGGATCACCAAAACTCAAGAGCCAGTCCAAAGGTTTTATTTTTGGCCTAAGATGAACTTAGATGTTAGAAAATATGTAGAGAGTTGTGTAGTGTGTCAAAAAGCAAAAGGCACTTCTTAAAATGCAGGCTTATACCAGCCACTGCCAATCCCTTCTAGGCCATGGGAATGTTTAAGCATGGACTTTGTAGTTGGTTTACCCAAGACAAGGCAAGGAATGGATAGTGTGTATGTTGTGGTTGATAGGTTCAGCAAAATGGCTCACTTTATACCCTGCAAAACAACCAATGATGCCAGTCAAATAGCCTCACTTTTCTTCAAAGAAATAGTTAGGATTCATGGCTTACCAATCAGCATTGTATCAGACAGGGATACTAAATTTATGAGTCACTTTTGGAAGACTCTTTGGAAAAGAATGGGCACCAATCTGTCCTTTGGATCGGACCGAAGTTGTGAATAGGACACTTGGAAACCTTCTTAGATGCTTGACCAAGGAGTATGGTCAACAATGGGATCAGATTATTGGGCAGGCTGAATATACATATAATGATACAGTGAATAGGTCAACAGGGAAGAGTCCCTTTGAAATTATTTATGGCCTACACCCTAGAGGTGTCTACGAGCTAACAGAGCTGAAGGATGGAGTCAAAGGAAGTGGTTATGCAGATGATTTTGCTTGTGCAATGCAAGAAATTCATGAGACAGTCAGGAAAACCTTGGCAGAAAATACTATCAAACATAAAGCCAAAGTGGATGAGCATAGGAGAGAGGTTCAATTTAATGTTGGAGACTTAGTGATGGTCCATTTGAACAAGGCTAGGTTGCAGAAGGGAGTTCCTCATAAGCTGCAAATGAAGAGGATAGGTCCCTGTCCTATCTTGGAGAAGTATGGAAATAATGCAGTCAAAGTATGATTGCCAGATGAAAGTGGATTGTCCCCTATTTTTAATGTTGCAGACCTTGTACACTACAAAGGACCATCAGTCAACTTGGATCAGACCTTCCAAGAAGTCAGTCAAGATGTTGAAGAACTCAAACTGCCCTCCACTGCAGTCAAGCAAGCTGATAAGGTATTGGATACTAGTGTTTATAAGAAAACCAGGACAAAGGAATATAAGGAACATCTGATCCAAAAGACCAGGTCAAACTGAAGTGGATGCAATCTGGATTAAGGAGGCAGAGTTCAAAAAGTTGGGCATTGATCCCAACCTGCTCAATCCAAGGATGGCTTGAAGTTTTCTGTTTTGGGGAGGATGGTGCAGGAGCACCTAGGCTGACCTCCACCAAGTTCGTGCTCAATTTTGGATTGTACCTGATCTTGGCCAAATCAGGATTTCTAGTGTTTGTTTTGGACCTTAGAAGGTCTTGCATTTGTGTGTTTAGTTAATCTTTAGGATTAAAGTTCATTAGGTTGTCAAAGTTCTTAAATTTTGGGTTTTAATTAGCTATGGATAGTTTGGATAAACCTTAAATGTTTACCCACTACTTCTTCATTGTTGGAAAATGCCATAGGACAGTTGAAGTGTTGTTGGCTTGAGATCAAGGAGTCAATAATCCTAAAATAAAGGATAATGGCGGAGTGGTAACATTGCATGGTGAAATTGGAAGTCTGCATGCTGATTTTGTTTGGTTGCATGCATTGGGAATCCCTTGAAAACAGGGGAAAACTCGAGCAACTCCCCTAAAATGGTGGAAATGGCATCTAAATGTGAGTTATGGCTTGAAGACAGTCCGTTGGTGCATGGTAACAAAAATATTTCGCTGTGAATGGAAGACAGTTCAGAGTTTTTAAAGTTTTCTGTGTTTTCTAGAAAACATCATGTGTTTTCAGAACAGAATGATCTCATGTATTAATGCATTGATTTGGGTATTGAGATGCGTGTTCATAGACTGGTTAGGATACTTTTAATCATATAGACAGTTTTCCATGTGTGTTGAAAGTGTTTAGGGTCCGTAGGATAGGTTAAAAATGTTTTTTACTTCTGGTTTTCTGTGTCTTGTGAGTTACCCGTGTGTATGGAGGAAAAAGCGATTTAAATGACTTTGTTATTACCGTTCTATCATTGTTATTAGGTTCTTTGAATAGTGTGCAGTAAATTTCATTTGGTAGATAAGAGTGGAGATTAGTTTTAATGTTTGTATTCATAGTTTAGCGTGGTAGAGTTTATTTCTGAAATCTTAGTG
>VDFB02000017.1:339415442-339462799 GCA_007258455.2 Sequoia sempervirens
AGGGTGGTGCAGGAGCACCTAGGCCAAACCAACCCCAACTTGATTTGCACAAATTTTGGTTTTCTAAAATTTTGGCTTGTACCTGATTTTGGCCAAATCAGGATTTCTTTTGGTTTGTTTTGTGTTGAGTAGATCTAGCATTTATGGGTGAAGAGTTGGTCATTAGGACTAATATCTTCAATAGTTCATCATTTAGCATTAAATGTTGTTTTATCAAATTTAGGACAGCATAGTTTAAATTCTATGAAAGTGTTAATTTTTGCTTTATTAAACTTTGTCTTAGCCATTTCCTCGTTATTAGAAGATGCCAAGGGCAGTTTACATCGTGGTTGCTTGAGATTGAAGAGTTGGAGATCCTAAAAAGAAGGAAAGAAGGCGAGGTTACAAGAATATTGCATGTAACTGTTAGTGGTCTTGAGATTCCCTTAAAATTAGGGATATGGAACGAGCAATCCTCCCTTGCATGGTGGGAAAAGACCTCAAGATAAGGGAATGGTTCGTAACAAGCAGGATCGGATCATTGTAACCAGTGTGTATGGAAGAAATAGAGAACGGTAGCAGATTTGAATAATTTTCTGTGTTTTCTGGAAAACACAGTGTGTTTTTGCGCAATGACTTTTTAGGCGTTGTAAATTGATTTAGCCTTTTGATTTATAAATACAGAGCAGTGTTAATGTTGTTCCTGGTAAATAACTTTTATTTTGAGTGTTAGTAGTGTTTGGTTTCCAAGGTATAGGCAGTGAAAGTAATATAACTCTGTTTTTTTGGCAAAGAATCTACAAATTCTGAATCTGCCCGTGCTCTTTGAAAACATCGAACTAAAAGGTGTGGAGCATGTTAATTTGCCACTGTATAAATGCTTAGTACTTAAGACAGAGTGATTTTCATTTGGTCTTTAGGTTTTTTAGAATAGAATAGTAGTTTAGGCCTCATAAATTATAGTTTGGAAGCATTTCTATTTCAGTTTGAAATAGTCATTTCTTTTAGAATGCCTTCCCCATAACCATTTGTCTGCGGGGTCCTCTTGAGATAGGTGGAGTATGGGAGAAGAGATAGTTAATTGTATATATTTGATAGTAGGCAGCATGGAAAGTAGAGCAGAAAGCATTAAACCCAAACCCTAGGCGAGCTAGGACTGCCCGGTTAGGGAAATAGGGTGAAAACCAAAGAGCTAAGGCAGGGGAAAAGAACATTGTATGAAATTCCTACAGTCCTAGGAAGGGCAGGATAGGATTCATGCATTCTATAAGGTTTGGGGTTTCCATTAAATCATTTGGAGGTAGTTGAGACTCAATATCCAGAAAAACCCTAGATGCAAGTTGAATTAGGTCTCCTCTCCAAGAGTGTTGGAGTCCAGTGTACGGTATAGTCAAGGGCCTAAGAATTGATGCAAGATTTAAAACCCTGAAAAGGGTATCTGAAAGCATATTTTGTTTGGCAGGTCATTTAACAGATAATAGAGAAAAAGTCAGAATACTGACTGGTAAGGGCTACAAGGGATAGCCCCCTCCAAAGGCTATCTTTTGAAATCGGTAGGAATGGTCTTTGAGGAGCTCACAAGATGGATTCAAATGGTTATGAAATGCATCAGAGAAATGTCCCTAACTCCCCTGCAGGTATCCAAAGCATGGTGTTGAAGATAACATCTAGACTCTTCTAGGTGTTGAAAAGAGGCAGTAATTTCCAAGAAGGTGTTGAAAAGAGGCAGTAATTTCCAAGAAGGTGTTGAACCCTCCAAAGTGAAAGAACAAGTAGAAACTCTTAGGACATAATTGTAGCAAGGTTCAACTATTGAACCAAGTCAGTACAGAGCTTAGATCATTGCTAGGTTCTTGGTGAAAGCAGTGTAGTGTCTTCTTGAGGTTTGGTGCAAGCAAGCTTTGGAGGATTTTTGTATTACACCATATTGGTATCAGAGCTGAGAGTAGATTCAAGGCTTGTGATTAATGAGCCAATCCACTGAGTCAGTAGGAGAGAATACACCAGAGGAAGGAACCATGGTGACAAATGCAGAGCTAGCAAAGAAGGTAGAGGAGCAAGAGGAAGATAACCGGTTGCTCAGAGAGAGGATATCTCAGATGGAGAAACTCCTCGATGAAGTCCAAGAAACAGCAGACACTGTGAAGGAAAAGATTAAGAAAAAGGAAGAGCAGGAAGCCAAGGAAAAAGAGGTGGAATTGGAGGAGGAAGCTCCAAAGCCTGATCCTGTTCTTGCAGAGGAACCATTCTTGAAGGCATTGCAGGCCTTGAGTGGTAAAGCATTGGATGGTGTGCCACTTTTCAGTGGACAAATGGATCCAGATTCAGTAGTAGATTGGATTGAGAGTATTGAGAATCACTTTGAATGTGATGGCATTACAGAGGCTCAAAAGGTAAAGGTAGCCAAGTCAAGGTTGAGAGGAGCAGCTCTCACATGGTGGAAGTTTGTGCAATCTGAAAGAGAGAAGGAAGGCAAAGATCCCATAGTTTCATGGAAAGGAATGGTGACCAAGATAAGGCAAACTTATCTCCCAAATGATTATGAAGTCTAGTTGCATAGGAGGAGACATAATCTGAGGCAAAAGGACATGGATGTCCAAACATATACAGAGGAGTTTCAGAAATTGTGCCTTAGATCAAAAGTAGTTGAGGATGAAAGCATTAGGTTAGCAAGGTACCTAAATGGACTCAAATGGTCTATTCAAGAAGACATGAGCTTGGTAAACTTCAAATCAGTACGCCAATGCTATCAAATGGCCTTGAAGATAGAGGAGAAAGGCAAAAAGAAGCAGGAACAAAACCCCAAAGGTAGAGGTAAAGGCAAAGACAGCAGAGGACAAAGAGGAAGCTATAGTGGAAGAAGCTCAGAATCAAGAGCTCAAGGAGAAGTCAGATTTTCTGATCAGCAAGAGGGAAGCTCCAGTAGAGGAGGTAGAGGAAGAGGTTTCAGCCCTAGAGGAAGAAGTGGTGGACAAGGAAGGGGTAGTTACTTCACCAACATGAAATGCTATCATTGCAACCAGTTGGGAAACCCAGCCTATAGATGTCCTGAGAAAGGAAGCACTTCTCATGGAGGAGATAAGAGAACCCATCTAATTCATGATGAAGCAGCTGCAGCAAATAAGCAACCAGAAGTACCTTTGAACTCAGAGGAAGGTGAGAATCTCATGATGAGAAGGACCTTAATCAAGGAACCGGTCAAAGAGGAACCAAGCCAAAGAAGATCTTTGTTTAGGATAAAGTGCAAGATGATGGGAAAAGTGTGCAAGGTGATCATAGACTCAGGTTCAACTGACAATATTGTGTTAGAGGAGGCAGTCAGCAAACTGAAATTAGAAAGGATACCTCACAAGAATCCTTACAAGGTCACATGGCTCAACAAGGGTCAGCATGTCTTGGTGAATGAACAAGCATGGGTGGAGTTTTCAATTGGCAAGTATAAAGACAAAGTATTGTGTGATGTATTACCTATGGATGCATGCCACTTGCTCCTAGGTAGGCCATGGCAATTTGACCGCCAAGCTGTACATGATGGAGCCAAGAACTCATACACTTTCAAGAAGGACAATGTCACATACAAGATTCAATCTTTGTTGGAAGATAATGAGGTGCAGACAGCAGGTTTTAAGTTGTTGATAACTGGTGAAAAAGAGTTCTTAAAGGTCTTAGAAGAAGGAGAAGGCATTGGCTATGCAATCATGATCAAGCCAAGAGAAGCAAGCAAAGAGAAGGCAGCTAAAAAGCAAGAGTTACCCAAGGAGATTCAAGACTTGTTGCAGACCTATGAGAACATAGTAAGTAGTGGTCAACCAACAACCTTACCTCCTAAAAGATCTATAAGTCATAGGATAGACTTGATACCAGGAGCCACCCTTCCAAACAAAGTAGCCTACAAGATGACACCTCAACAGAATGAGGAGATAGCCAGGCAGATTCAAGAATTGCTTGATCAAGGTCTCATTAGGAAAAGCATTAGTCCTTGTACAGTACCCACTGTTTTAGCACCCAAGAAAGGAGGAGAATGGAGGCTTTGTACTGATTCCAGAGTAATCAACAAGATAACCATCAGGTATAGGTTTCCCATTCCTAGAATTGAAGATCTCATGGATTGTCTAGGTGAAGCTAGGTACTATACCAAGATAGATTTAAAGAGTGGTTACCACCAAATTAGAATACATGAGGGTGATGAGTGGAAAATAGCCTTCAAAACCAATGAGGGTCTTTATGAGTGGCTAGTAATGCCATTTGGCTTGTCTAATGCCCCCTCCACATTCATGAGACTCATGAATGAAATTCTCCAGGACTACATTGGCAAGTTTGTAGTAGTGTATCTTGATGATATACTAATTTATAGCAGAACTAGAGAAGAGCACCTCCAACACATTGAGATAGTTTTCAAGAAGCTAAAGGAGGAGAAGCTGAATATTAACCTGGAAAAGTGTGAGTTCATCAAAACGGAGCTGGTGTACCTTGGTTTTGTGTTATCACATGGCAATTTGAAGATGGACAGCAGCAAGGTAGAAGCCATTCTTAATTGGCCTACTCCCAAGATAGCAACAGAGGTAAGAAGCTTCCATGGTCTTGCTCAGTACTATAGGAAATTCATCAAACAATTTAGTGCAATTTGTGCTCCTATGTTGGATACCATTAAAGGAGGCATGAAAACTAAGTGTGTGTGGAATGAACAAGCTAACAAGAGTTTTGAGTTGCTGAAGGAAAAGGTAGCTACTCAACCTGTTTTGGTGTTGCCAAGTTTTGAGAAACTATTTACAATTGAGTGTGATGCCAGTAATGTAGCAATTGGAGCTGTTCTTAGTCAAGAGGGCAGACCGGTGGCTTTTCATTCTGAGAAGCTAAGTGAAGCCAAGAAGAAGTACTCTTCTTATGACCTTGAAATGTATGCATTGGTCCAAGCACTAAGGAAGTGGAGGCACTACTTGCTTCCCAAGGAATTCATTGTGTACTCAGACAATCAAGCACTCAATTTTTTGAATTCACAAGAGAAGTTGAGTCACAGGCACATGAAATGGGTGGAGTATTTGCAAGCTTACACCTTCAACATCAAGCACAAGAAAGGAGCTCTCAATAAAGTTGCTGATGCATTGAGCAGGAGAGTTCTTACCATACAAGAAATCCAATTGAAGAGCATGGGAATAGATCATTTCAAGGATCTATATGCAGATGATGAAGACTTTGCAGAAATTTATAAGGTATGCCTTGAGTTTAAAAACCATTTTCATAGCAAGTATGTTGAATACACTTTGCAAAGTGATTTGTTGTTTAAGGGGAATCAGCTTTGTGTTCCTAGATGGTCTATTAGGGAGAACTTAATTCAAGAGAAGCATAATGGTGCATTGAGTGGTCATTTTGGGATCACCAAAACTCAAGAACTTGTTCAAAGGTTTTATTTTTGGCCTAAGATGAATCTAGATGTTAGAAAATATGTAGAGAGTTGTGTAGTGTGTCAAAAAGCAAAAGGCACTTCTTCAAATGCAGCGTCTATACTGTACCACTACTAACTTCCTTCTTGTGCCATGGGAATGCTTGAGCATTGACTTTAGTTGGTTTACCCAAGACAAGGCAAGGAATGGATAGTGTGTATGTTGTGGTTGATAGGTTCAGCAAAATGGCTCACTTTATACCCTGCAAAACAACCAATGATGCCAGTCAAATAGCCTCACTTTTCTTCAAAGAAATAGTTAGGATTCATGGCTTACCAATCAGCATTGTATCAGACAGGGATACTAAATTTATGAGTCACTTTTGGAAGACTCTTTGGAAAAGAATGGGCACCAATCTGTCCTTTGGATCGGACCGAAGTTGTGAATAGGACACTTGGAAACCTTCTTAGATGCTTGACCAAGGAGTATGGTCAACAATGGGATCAGATTATTGGGCAGGCTGAATATACATATAATGATACAGTGAATAGGTCAACAGGGAAGAGTCCCTTTGAAATTATTTATGGCCTACACCCTAGAGGTGTCTACGAGCTAACAGAGCTGAAGGATGGAGTCAAAGGAAGTGGTTATGCAGATGATTTTGCTTGTGCAATGCAAGAAATTCATGAGACAGTCAGGAAAACCTTGGCAGAAAATACTATCAAACATAAAGCCAAAGTGGATGAGCATAGGAGAGAGGTTCAATTTAATGTTGGAGACTTAGTGATGGTCCATTTGAACAAGGCTAGGTTGCAGAAGGGAGTTCCTCATAAGCTGCAAATGAAGAGGATAGGTCCCTGTCCTATCTTGGAGAAGTATGGAAATAATGCAGTCAAAGTATGATTGCCAGATGAAAGTGGATTGTCCCCTATTTTTAATGTTGCAGACCTTGTACACTACAAAGGACCATCAGTCAACTTGGATCAGACCTTCCAAGAAGTCAGTCAAGATGTTGAAGAACTCAAACTGCCCTCCACTGCAGTCAAGCAAGCTGATAAGGTATTGGATACTAGTGTTTATAAGAAAACCAGGACAAAGGAATATAAGGAACATCTGATCCAAAGAACAGGACAAAATGAAGTGGATGCAATCTGGATTAAGGAGGCAGAGTTCAAGAAGCTGGGAGTTGATCCCAATGTACTCAATCCAAGGATGGCTTGAAGTTTTCTGTTTTGGGGAGGATGGTGCAGGAGCACCTAGGCTGACCTCCACCAAGTTCGTGCTCAATTTTGGATTGTACCTGATCTTGGCCAAATCAGGATTTCTAGTGTTTGTTTTGGACCTTAGAAGGTCTTGCATTTGTGTGTTTAGTTAATCTTTAGGATTAAAGTTCATTAGGTTGTCAAAGTTCTTAAATTTTGGGTTTTAATTAGCTATGGATAGTTTGGATAAACCTTAAATGTTTACCCACTACTTCTTCATTGTTGGAAAATGCCATAGGACAGTTGAAGTGTTGTTGGCTTGAGATCAAGGAGTCAATAATCCTAAAATAAAGGATAATGGCGGAGTGGTAACATTGCATGGTGAAATTGGAAGTCTGCATGCTGATTTTGTTTGGTTGCATGCATTGGGAATCCCTTGAAAACAGGGGAAAACTCGAGCAACTCCCCTAAAATGGTGGAAATGGCATCTAAATGTGAGTTATGGCTTGAAGACAGTCCGTTGGTGCATGGTAACAAAAATATTTCGCTGTGAATGGAAGACAGTTCAGAGTTTTTAAAGTTTTCTGTGTTTTCTAGAAAACATCATGTGTTTTCAGAACAGAATGATCTCATGTATTAATGCATTGATTTGGGTATTGAGATGCGTGTTCATAGACTGGTTAGGATACTTTTAATCATATAGACAGTTTTCCATGTGTGTTGAAAGTGTTTAGGGTCCGTAGGATAGGTTAAAAATGTTTTTTACTTCTGGTTTTCTGTGTCTTGTGAGTTACCCGTGTGTATGGAGGAAAAAGCGATTTAAATGACTTTGTTATTACCGTTCTATCATTGTTATTAGGTTCTTTGAATAGTGTGCAGTAAATTTCATTTGGTAGATAAGAGTGGAGATTAGTTTTAATGTTTGTATTCATAGTTTAGCGTGGTAGAGTTTATTTCTGAAATCTTAGTGTGTTTTGCAGCAGAGTTGTTATAGGCACTTATTGATCAGAATTAGCACTGTATCCATGTTGTTGTAATAGATTAGAATCAAATTTTCTTTGTGTTAACACTATGAGCAGAGTGGGAACACTCATTTAAATCCCTAGATCAGGAATCAGAAGTTAGCAGGGTTTTTATTGTTTTTCTTTTTATTGAACAATTTGTTTTAAAATGGCTCTCCCATAAACACTGTCCACAGGGTTTCCTGAGAGTAGGTGAATATGGGAGAAGAGCCATGCCTTTGTACATATTTAGTGATAGGGAGCTTTGAGAACCCAGCAAGAAACCACAATACCAAACCCTAGGCGAGTGTGGACAACCCGGTTAGGAGTTTGGAACAGTTAAAGCTGAGAACTTGGGCAGGGATAGAAGTTGAACATCAAGAAAATGGATCAGTTAGCTTACAAAAAGCATGGAGATAGAGTATCTAACTTCCCTACAAGGATTTCAAATCAAATGAAGGATTTGGCACTTAGAACCTTCTAAGTCCAAGGAAGAGTGATAGTTGCAATAAGGTGTGGGATTTCCAATGGTAAGGCACTAGTGGAGAACTCTTTGAGAAGAGTTAGAGTAGGACTATGATAGTCTTTTGAGCTCAGTAAGAACCCTCAGTAGCAGGTTCTAGATGGGAGACAGTGGAAGGTCTTCAACCAGATAGTGCAAGCAACCTTTGGATTCAACTTACACCATAGGGATGACCTTGTGGAGCCATCATCAGAGCCAAGCCCTAAGAGGCAAAGAATTGAGGAATCACAAGAGGCTCTATTGGATGATATAATTGTAACCGATCAGTACATGTAGGTTGGCATCCCCTCCCCCCCTAGATCAACACAATTGGTGGGGAGTGAATCAATACCTAACAGATCTGACTAGGAGAATGATGATGAGGTCAAGGCCGAATTGATGGAACAATTCAAGAATATCACTCCTAATGAAGGAAGCAAACTTGTGTCTCAGGCTGGTGTCTTACTTCTCCCTGAATGGGACATAGCTGATGCTATAGTATTCAATGCTATCATGCAATCCAAGCATCCTATGTAAGGTAGTGAGGAGGAAGTCAAGGCTGCCCTACAAGACTCTTCCTTTAGTGAGGAGTATGAAACTTTAGCAATATGGGCATTCACACCTCAAGGTAGAAAATTGAATGTGGCTGATATCAGTCCAAATCTAAGGGGTGGGCTTATCATCAAGAGAGTCTCTGAAACCTCAATGACAGAGGCCACAAGCTTGACACTGAATGTGGCCAAATTGGCCCAGAAGACAGCTGAAAGAGATGAGGCTAAAAAGAAAAGCTTGATGGAGAAATACAATGCAATAATTGGGGAGTATAGTAGGATGCAACAAAGAAATGTTGAATTGCAGTCTGAAGTAGATAGACTAAGGTACAGGCAGGTGGGAGAATCCTCCAGTGCCCTTGTTGCTAGAGAAATACATACTGCTTCAGGGTCATTACCCCTTGTTGTTCTGGTCATTTCTATTCTTGGGTCCCCAATTCAGACACATGTTGATAACCCTGCACTAGAGGCAGTTGAAAAAGAGGTCGAGTATTCTATGGATCCTATCGAAGGGCAGATGATAAATAAAATTATAGAATTGAAAATTGCCCTAAGGGAAATTGAGGATGATGCTATGGCCAAACACAATGAGGTGGTTGACACTATTGTAAGGCATTTAAATGAGAAGGTTGATTCTAAGCTGTCAGCTGTACATTCTTTATATTCTTTATTCTTGGAGGGATTTCAAAATATTAACAGAGATAGGGAAGTAGTTCTACCCTTGGTTGAGAAGTGGATCCCTAGGGCCACTAATTTAGATATTATGTTTAAGGCTTCTAGATTTGATGTAAATAATAGGCCTCAGTCATTAAAGCCTACTCAAATCTTTGTGAAATCATTGAAGTGATTCTAGGCCTTACCTGATGATTTGAGTAAGAAAATTAGACAATTAATAAAGGGTTTTGATGATTGGAATGACACTTTTCTGCCAGATATAATAGATACATAGGGAAATGTTAAGACACCGCAGTAATGGTAAGAAAGGGTAGAAGAGGTTATTGATGCACAAATCAAATTAATCTGTGATGACTCAGATCATGACTTGTTGGTAAGTAGCATGGACAAAATAATTAATACAAGTATGTTCTTAGAGTCATTTGAGAGGGAGGCCAACCAGGTTGCAGTGAAATTCACACCTTACAGTACCAAGATGAGGGAGGTGTTGAACTTTAATTGGCCAATGGATGAAGAATATCAAAGTTGGGTTAATAAGTACTTAACTGAAGAGGAATGAAACGGTGTATGTTACTGGCAGCTGACGGTTCATCGATTATTTTGTAACTTATTTTGGTTTTGTTCCATGAAGGCTTTGGGTAGAAGTTTTGAGATGCAACAAATGTTGTGGCTATTTGGTGATGAGTAGAACCAACAAAAAGATGCTCCAGGACTTGGTGGTTTTGGTTTCAGTTTTCAACTCGCACATAGCGGTCCAATTGATCGGTGACTTGTGTAATTTCTGGCCCGATGCTTGTTGCTCCTTCGTTTTCTATAAGAAGGATTTCAAGGCTAGAAAGGTGGTTGGCAAGTCAGATATTTTGAAGGTCGAGTCTAGGTATAGTTGCAGAGCAAATTGTAAGAACTTTTTGAATGTTAAGGCAATTTAGGTTTGGGATTATTTTGTAAAAGGGTTTTAGACTTATGAAGATTGGATGTTTCATAACATTACTAGCATTTAAGCTATGATAGTATATCTCGAGCTCAAGTCTCTCTTATGTACAAACATATCATAATTTTGAATAAAATGATCAAGGATCATAATGTTCATCTCATCGCTCTAATGTGTGTGTTTTCTGTTTTAGCTTTAATTCAAAGAATTAAGTAAAATGCTTGGATGGAATCATGGATGGGTATGTTTGTAAAGGGATTCAGTAAGAAGTATCGGGTTGGGATAGAAATTGATACTATTGTAATGCAATATTGTCAGGAATCATATGTGCTAAGTATTTCAATCTATTGTTGAATCTTAAATATTTGTGAGTTTGACTCCCCAATGGTATATGGCACTGATCTAAATCATGTAAGTTTGTAAAACTTTGTGTCTGGGTGTCTTTGCTTAGTTCTTGCCACCAAATTGCAAATAAAATGACTATCTTAAGTTATGAAATAATGTTGTAATCATCTCATGCTCCAAGTAGCTGATATTACTGGTGAAAGGCCAATTCATTTTAGTGGTATCCTATTCTGTTGAGCCATTTGTGGGATTTATGTGAATTGTTAGTAACTGTTTATGAGTTTGGTGTAGAGATCATAAACACATTATGGGGACCACCCTCCTAGGTTTTGCAGAGCCCAAAGTGTAGGAGGTTATTATTAAAATCCTTGTCAGTTGGTCCAGGTCCTCCGAGCTGCCCTTAATTGGAATTGGAAATTCCATAGGTAGATTAGGAGACAAACCTGGTTTACAAGAAAAAACACCAACAAAATGGCGACTCTGCTAGGGAAACTAGCTTGAATGTTTTTTGTCAGTAGGTCAGTTATCCATTTTGCATAGAGTCTACCATATTATTTCTGTGATTTGAAGGTTGAGCAATTGGGCGTTGTGTTTCTTTATCCAATTAAATGTGTTATTTCACAAGTTATATATACCTCGTTTAATGCATCTTGTGTATTGTCAGTATTATAAGTTCTGAGGATCTTTTAAGGAATTGTCATGTGTTTTTGAATAATGGATATTCCCAAGATAATTGGGTGGAAAATCTGAAAGTCTCTGCACCAGTGTGTACTTTATTTGAAGTTTTATACAAGTTGAAAGATTTTTGAACACACATAGAGGAATGAAAAGTACCAGGTCATTCATGAAGAATCACCTCGAATCTAAGTTGGAAGGTGAACTTCCTAAAACAAAGAAGAGAGACTGGATTAAAAAGAAACTAGAAACTAGCAATGTCACTCCTGCATCCCATAATACTGTACATCAAGGTACAAGTAATCCTTTACATCCTATCCCAGAAACTTTTGAACATGTATCTAGAAATTCTGAATCAGATAGCTATGGATTTTTTGATGCATTGTTTAATACACCTATTCAAGAGGATGTAACATGTCATAATAAAGAGCCTGTTAATGTCCAATATATTAAGAGAAGAGGTAAGAGTAGAAGTCGAGGTCATCACATAGAACGCACCAGTGATTTTCCTCCTCCTGCTCATGATGATGGAACCCCTTTATTATCTAGACAAAGGGGAGCAGATCTGATAGACTTAAGTGAGACATCAGGTTCTGATATAACTTTACCTAACCCCGAAGATGTTTTTGGGGATGTTAGTTCTTTAAGAAGAGAAATCCAAAAATAGGTTGAGCTTAGGATAAAGAAGGACAAAGAGAAGGAAGCAGAATTGATGAGTGTTGTTATTGAAAGGGATAGGTTAATTAGGTAGTTGGCGACTATGAAACTCCTGAACCAAGTAAACCAGACCGAGAAGAGAATGGTCCTATTGTACAACAAATTGTTGATAAGGAAGTAAAGCCAATGTCTAAAGTGGATCTGAAGGGTCAAGCTAAGTTCCAACCAAAGCAAGTAGACCTAAAATCTTTGAACCCTATGGTGTCAAAATTAGATAATCCAAATCTTGAGCCTGTTAAAGATAAGGGAAAACACAAGGCTAAAGGGATCAAGATAAATGAAAGGATGGTTTCCCACCAGCCTAAAAAGGATCCCCTCCCACCTGTATCATCACAAGTAGAGACTGCTTTACAAGAGGCTAGAAGGGAAGGGGAAGCTTTAGCAGAAGAATTAGAGAGAACTGAACTTGAGGCTACAAATGCAGAAAAGAGAAGGAAAATAAGTTTCCTAAAAATGACAAGTTTGGTTGAAGTTCCACAAGCCACAACTTCATTAGATCATCAAGAGATTGCGAAAATTGATCCTAAACCTATCCAAAGGAATATCACAAATAATTTTGACCCAAGGGTTCAGGCAACCCAATTTGTTAATTCACATCAAGATGGTTCTAAACCTCAGAAAGTTGATGGACTACTACAAAGGAGACCTATACAATTGGAAAGATATAGGCAACTATTTTTTGATGGTATTCCCGGATATCCAAATCCTATCCCTGATGGGTTAAGGGAAAAGATGAACAAATTTGTTGGAAATAATGCCTTCTCAGTAGAGGAGCATTTGAAAGGTTTCATGGATATGTTAAATGATTATGAGGTAGAACATGAAGATGTGATGATGAAATTGTTTGTCCAATCCTTGACAGAAGATGCAAGGGATTGGTACAGGGGTTTACCGAATGCCATTATTGATTCATGGGAGGAGTTTGAGAAATTTTTTAAAGAACAATATGGCGACAAGAAAAATGCTAGTTTTATGTTGAATGAGTTCAATACTATAAAAAAATTAGCTAATGAGCTTGCAACAGAGTTTAACCTTAGATTTAAGAAGGCAATGTATAAGCTATTTCAAGTGATGAGGCTTGATGAGAATGGTTGTCTGACTACTTATTTCAATGCTTTTGATGCCAAAATGCATATCTTCTCTGAGAAAAGGACCCCCAAACCATGAGGGATGCTTTTAGAGCAACTATTAATATTGAAAGAAATAGGAAATCTTCTGGCAAGTATGGTAGAAGGGAATAACCTAATCCTTTGAAAAATTCTAGGGATAAAACTGAGAAAGTCTCTACTGCAGATATTAAAGATGATGAGAAATGGGATAAGGTTCTAAGTACTTTGAAGGATATAAAGCATACTATTGTTAAGCAAGAAAAGGGTATTGGAGATGATAAGTAGCTATATAATAGAAGCGACAAACCTCCTAGATTGTAGAATTATCCCTACAATACAAATTGGAAGGATGGAAAACCAATACCACCTGTCCAGAAGCCTAAAAATGATCAACAGATACCAGATCCTTTGCATAAGCATTCTATAAATTTGGTACAAGATAGACCATGGTGTGTGGTGTGTGAACACCCACATGATCAGAATTATTGTGGTGTTGCTTAGCTGATTGCTACTGAAGGAAAAGAAGAAAATGTTCATCAGCAGACTCCTGATTTTGAGCAAGATGATGTAGGTTGTTGTATGGCCCATTCATATATTGATGAGGTTGAGTTTTCTTCTGATGAGGAATTACAAGAGGTTGATGTGAATAGTCACTGATAGAAAAGTGACATGTACCATCAACAAGTCTTTTCTGATGAAGAAAGTGAATATGGCCATCATACTTGCAATATGGAACAGGCTGAGGATCCAGTATCCTTAAGAAGACCATCAAAAAACAATATTGCCCGGTTAACTGAAGAGATGGCTGCTCAAATGAGAAGTACATTACAGCTAAGAAATAGGACTGTGGGAGGTGAGTAAGGTAAACCTGTTGGCCTTTTTATTAAGGAACAAAAGGGAAAGAGTAAAGATGCTAAAGAAGATAGCAAAAATGATGCTGTCAAAATTAAGGATGTCAAGAATGACAAGATATGGACAAAAAGGATAAAGAGCCAAAGGCCCAGTGAAGATGTTGCTCCTCTATTGGTAAAAGCCAAAGTGATTGCCAAACCTGCTGAGTCAATTCTAGAGGAAAAACAGAGGAAACTTGAAGGAAAACAACATTTGGAGAAGAAAGAAACTAATGCTAGTATGATTCCTAACTTATCCAAATACACACCTGTGGATATGTTTTAAGTGTTGTCTCAAGTTAAAGCTACTGTACCTTGGCTCGAGATGATGAGAATAGATGAGCATAGAGAAAATACAATTGCCTTGATTATTGGAATTCCAAGCAGTAAAGTTGAACAAGAAAATTGTAAGGAAACCAAGGAAAAGGAAGAAATAAAATTAAAAGATTTGGAGGAAATTATAACTCAAATTCCCCCTGTATACCTAGGGAATTCTGTCAATATGCGCTTGGAGAATATCACCCCTTTTTTCTTAAGTATTGATATAAATGGGAGAACTCTGAGGAATTGCATGATAGACTCAGGAGCATCAAATAATGTCATTCTAGTAAAGATTATGGAAGCAATGGGCTTGACAGTTGATACTGCTCAAGGTAAATGTTATGCACTGGATTTGAGAGAGGTGCCTGTTATTGGGACCATCAGGGCCTTGCCTTATGTGTTGACCCAATATCCTGATAAGGTTTTGGCCATGACTGTTTTAGTTGCTGACATTCTTCCTCATTTTGGAATGCTATTATCAAGGAAGTGGAGTGCATCAATGGGAGGTAACATACAGTGTGATTTGTCATTTGCTACCTTTTACATTGATGGAAAAGATGTCAAGATTGAAAGAGAGTCAAAGGTGCCTCATATGATTGAGCATGGTCTAACTGAGGATTTGAATTTTTTTGTTGAATCTGGCATAAATGAGTTCAGGGCTGAAGAATCCCCTAATAATTGTGATAATTTTGATGCACCAATTGATACAGAAGTTAAAAATCTGTTAGAATCTGATGATGTGTGGACTATGTTTTTTTATGGTGCTAATTCAAAGGAAGGATTTGGTACAGGTGTGTTGTTAAGGTCTCCAGGTGGAAAAACTTTCAAATTTTCTTTCACCTTGTTATTTGAATGCACTAACAATGTAGCCTAATATGAAGCATTGCTGTTGGGTTTAAAATTGGCTCAAAAACATGGGATTAAGAAGCTCAAGGTGATTGGTGATTCTGAGCTTGTGATTTCCCAAGTTAGATCCCTATATGTGTCAAAGAATAAAAGATTGAAATAGTATAGAAATGTTGTTTGGGATGAATTGGAAAGTTTTGATGCTTTTGGGATAAATTGGATGGAGAGAGGTCATAATAAGGTGGTGGATTTGTTAGCAAATATCACACTGAGGCCAGATGACATGACTTATGCTGGAATTTCAAAGGTTGAAGTACAAACTAGACCATCTGTTCCTGATAATATTAAGCACTGGTAGGTTTTTGATAGTGATGATGATATATTAAGACTTTTAAATTGTGTGGACGAGTATGAAAATCAAGAAATAGATTTTGGAGCCTTTGTTGAAAAGATTGATGGTAAAGATACTGTGTTTGGAAATGAAGTTATTCAGTTAAAAACTAACACCATTCCTAAGGGTTTAGTTGTTCTTGAAAGAGTGTTTGACAATCGGGATAGGACTAAGGCTAGTTGTGCTGCTTCCCATCCTAATGACTTGGAGGAAATAAACCTAGGGACAAATGCATCACAAAAATTGGTGTATATTGGAAAGAAATTGTCAGCAAAGTTGAGAAAGATGTTGGTTGATTTTTTAAGAGAATTCAGACATGTGTTTGCTTGGTCTTATGATGATCTTAAGGCTTATAGGCAAGATTTGTTTCAACATGAGATTCCTTTGAGTACTGATGCCAAGCCTTTTAGGAAAAAGCAGAGACCTATTAGTCCCACCTTGGCTCCAAAGATGCAAGCAGAACTTACTAAGTTAAGGGACGTTGGAATCATCAAACCAATTAGACATTCATCTATCCAATCTGGTGCCTGTGAGAAAAAAGAATGGAGATATGAGATTATGTGTAGACTTCAAAAATTTGAATGTGTCTTCATTAAAGGATAATTATCCATTGCTGAATATGGAGGCTATGTTACAAAGAGTGATAGGCTGTGAGTTAATGTCCATGATGGATGGGTTTTTTGGTTATAACCAAGTCATGGTTAAGGAATATGAACAATTTAAGACAGCTTTCACTACACCTTTCGGGACTTATGTATACATGAGAATGCCTTTTGGTCTAACAAACGCAAGGGCTACTTTCCAGAGAGCTATGGATGTGGCATTCTCAGATTTCATTAATTTGTTCCTGGTGATTTATCAGGATGATTTAACAGCGTATTCCAAGAAGGAAGATGATCATTGTGAGCATCTTGAGAAAATATTCATTAAGGCATTGGAATATGGTATTTCCCTAAATCCCAAGAAGTGCACTTTTGGAGTAAAGGGAGGAAAATTGTTGGGACATATTGTTTCTAAGAATGGAGTTAAAATTGATCCAGAAAGGGTAAAGGCAATAGATAAGGTCTTGCAACCCCGAAATGTCAAGGGAATCTAGTCTTTCTTGGGGAAAATAAACTTTTTTAGAAGATTCGTTACAAATTTTGCTAAAGTGGTTCGCCCTATTTCTAAGATGCTTAAGAAAGGGGCCAAGGTCAAATGGGAAGAAGTAGCAGTATCAGCTTTCCATGATATTAAGCAGGCTATTAAGGAAGAACCCGTGTTAAGGACCCTTGAATTTTCCAAACCTTTGCAAATTTTCTCTTTTGTGTCTTTCCACACAATTGCAGCTATGTTATTACAAAAGAATGTTGAAGGTTTTGAGCAATCTATATCTTTTTTCAGCAAATCTTTATAGGCAGCAGAACTCAAGTATGATATAAATGAAAAATAGTCATATGCATTAGTAAAAGCAGTCAAAGCTTTTAGGCCATATTTGATGGGAGCTACCATAATTGCTTATGTACCCAGTGCTATTGTGAAGGACATTTGTACACAACAAGAAGTGTCAGGAAGAAGATGTAGATGGATTAATAGGATCCAAGAATTTAACATTGAAATTCAAATTACCAAGTTGGTAAGGGGACAAGGATTGGCCAAACTTATGACCCAAAGTAATCTTGAAGCAAATCAAATAAATTTACTTGAAGAAGAGGAAAGACCATACATATGTGACATGGAACATTCTGACTGGTACAAGGGTGTGGTCTACTACTTGCAAAAGATGAAATGTCCTGATGATTTGAGTGAGAATGAAAAGAGGACATTGAAGTTACATTGTATCAAGTATGTTATCATAATGGGAAAACTCTAGTGGAGAAGTGGAGAGGGTGTTATGTTAAAATGTGTAGACCAGAAGCAAGCAAAGGAACTCTTGAATGAAATGCATAGTGGAGTTTGTGGAGGGCATTATATGGCCAAAACTATTGCACACAAGATAATGAGGATTGGGTTCTAGTGGCCTTCTATTTTCAGGGATGCATATCAATTAGTAAAGATATGTGATGCTTGTCAGCGTTTCTCTGGTAAGTTAAATTTATCTAGTAACTTACCTCTAAAACTGATTGTAGTTCAATCTCCATTTCAAAAATGGGGTATTGATTTTGTAGGAGAGATAACATGCAAATCAAGTGGGGGCCATTCATGGATATTGGTGGCCACTGATTACTTTACCAAGTGGGTGGAAGCGATTCCAACAAAGAAAGCAACTAGTAAGGTGGTAATTGATTTCTTAATGAATAATATAGTGACTAGATTTGGATGTCCTGAAAGGATCATGTCAGACAATGCAATGTGTTTTAGATCTAAGGAATATGTGGAATTTTGTGGAAAATATGGCATCCAAGTCTCTTATTCATCACCTTACCACCCACAAGGAAATGGACAAGCGGAATCAAGCAATAAAAGCTTGATGAAGATTATTAAGAGGATCTTAGATCAAAATAAGAAGGCATGGGATTCTAAATTAAAATTAGTAGTCTGGGCAGATAGGATGACAGTGAAGAAGGCAATAGGAAGTGCTCCATTTGATTTAGTCTATGGGATAAATACAAGGTTTCCTCAGAATAATCTCATGGGAATGTATAGGTTTGTCCAGATGTATGATGATGCGATAGAAGATGAAATGCAATTGAGAGTGGAAGCTCTTATAGAGCTAGATGAAACTAGAAGGGAAGCTCAGATGAGAAATGCCAAATTACAGTTGTAGGTAAAAAAATTGTATGGCAGAAGGACAATTGCAAGAACTTTCCAGAATGGAGATATGGTTTTGATATGGAACGCTAGGTTGGAAAATAAAGGGAAACATGGTAAATTTGATGCAATTTGGCTAGGACCATTCTTGATAATGGATAAGTGGGGGGAGGATTCATATTTCCTTCAGGAAATGATAGGTGATATTCTTGAATTGCCAGTTCATGGACAATTCTTGAAGTTATACTTTAGTTGAGGTTCTATTTTCCATGAACAGTAGGTTTAGGTTTGTATATAGGTTTGTATATAGGTTTGTTTCTTTTGTTCTTCCTTTGGTTGTCTCTGCAATTGGTCTGCTCTACCTGAGATTCTATTTTTCTCGCTTCATTCTGGTGGAATGAACGTCCCCAACTGGAGCCACTGATGGAGCCTCAAATTTACATCCTGGGTTTCCTTCTATTATTGGCTAGTCTTGTTTATCTGGATGGTACCTAGGGCTGGAATTTTTGTTTTTCTTTAATGAATCCTTGGTGTGCCATCCTTGGGTTGGGTCTTTTCTATCATTACCTTTTTGAAGAGGTTTTAAAATAACTTATGTCCCATTGAATCATCTAGGCCTGGCCCTCTTAAATAAAATGTTAAATATTTTCACTGGCCTCCTTTTATTTACTAATGTCTAAGTCAGTCTGTGCCCTATGCTTTTAAAAAAACAAAATTGAGTCATCGACTGTCGTCGCCATAAGCGGTGCCCCCTCCCTTTATTTTCCCCTAAATAATTTTAATGTTTTGCAGGGGTTATTTGTTAACCGTTGATTTCCCCACGGTTGATCTTGACCACTCCTCGCGATCTCATGATGAAATCACCACTGGCTACTTGGTGATCATGATATAGCAGGCGGGCA
The DNA here is from genome assembly GCA_007258455.2 of Sequoia sempervirens. Lineage (NCBI taxonomy): Eukaryota > Viridiplantae > Streptophyta > Pinopsida > Cupressales > Cupressaceae > Sequoia > Sequoia sempervirens. Next base: position 339,434,591 of record VDFB02000017.1, read on the forward strand.
CCACATGTCCTAGGTTGTCGATGTTGCAAAGTAAATAAATTTTTAATAAGTATTGGACTTTAGTGCATTATCAAGCGGGTTACTAAATCACATGGGCGATGCACGTGCTTATAATCAACGAAAATGTTTTAATCTTGATGAAAAAGCTGCTCAGGGGACAGGTATTGATACTGTTCCTTGTTTTGTATGATCGTGATCATTGATGAAAAGAATCAATGGTTTCCCACCATCACATGATCCTAAACTAAGGGAAGTTTAATGATCACGATATCGCGGGTGGGTGCCACGTGTATTTTCTTGGCGCTGCATATTATGGTGGGCCCTTGAAGATGATGTGGAGGTGTTGTCAACCTTTTTAAGGAGGACAGTTCGATGATCTGACAGAAATAAGAGATCGATGGTGAAGATTTAAATTTACGTCAAATAGCAATTGAAGCCATTGGCACGGTATGCAAGTAAGATTTAATGGCAGACTAGACATCTATGGGCCATTTTTTATAATATATAAGTGTTTAATTGCAGACTGTTTTCACCATTAAAGTGTTCAAGCATTTTTGAAGTTGTCCAGAGCCAAAGATAGAGTTCTCAAAGCAACAAAAACAAGTTTTTTTTTCCTGCAAAATCCGAAATTCTGTGAGTTATTTTCTTTATCACTGTTCTATTCGAGTGTGATTCTTGCAAAGGGTTATGTTGTGTTGATCATAATTTTTCTGGATTAAGATTCTAGGGTTATTGTTTCTTTTGAATTGTGGGAAATTGCAATTTCTACTATAATTTCATTTTGGGTAGCCATAGTTGTTCATAATTTGACCTTAAGAAAAGCCCTAGTTGTTTGAAATGGAACCAACAAAACAACATTCTGGTCGCATTGACTACTTGCAAAGGAACCTATATGATGATTTCCTGGACCAATTCCCCTTGTAAACCAATGACAAGAAGAGGGGTTTGGTTCTAATGAGAATGACAGCTTTAGGTGAGGGATTGAGGTATAAAACCTATAACATTGTGGATGCTAGGGTAACTGTGACAAGTTTGGAATTGTTTAGAAGATGGTATGGCCAGTGGAATGCACCTCATCCTTTTTCAAATAGTTGGAGGTATGATATGGGAAATCTTGTGGTACCAAATGTGTTTCTTGATGTTGACCTCCTCAGGGTAGTGGCTGCAAGATATGATCCTGTCACAAGGATTATAAGGGATAATGATGGAGAGGTTTTACTGAATCTAGATGTAGATGTGATTCTGCGGGTTTTTGATTTGAGTGAATATAGCTCATTCTTGGTCTAGATAGACCTTGAGGAAATGAAGTAGGAATATGCCAATACACAACCTCTTTTCAAATCAAAATTGATTCCCCCTCATCTAGCCAGAGCGGGCACTTCAACGATTCATATCAGCCTGACTGATCAGGAACCTTTCAGGTTAAGTTGTTTTGCTGATCATTTCTTGGAAACTTTTTATTCACTTTGCCAAGTTTTAGGTTTCAGCCCTAGTATTATGATGCCCATTGCCTATATGTTTATGGGGGCTCAAATCCAGCATCCCAATTTTTCTGTAATATATGACTATGCTTCTTTCCTTGTTGAAAGGATACATGACAGTTTGTTGAACTTATATGTGGGGGACACTAGTACTCCTTTCTTTTGGTACTCTTTATTAATGCACATGTTCTTGTATGAGAATTCTGACTTCTTCTCAGAGAAAATGGAGTTAAGGGGGGAGGTGAATTGAGGAAGATTACCAGTGCAGGCTTGGAGTGCAGACCTGTCTTGCAACAATGGAGGTGCTAGTTATGTGCAGTTTGATAACTGCTTTACTTCTATGCTCAGGGCTAGACTGATGGTGAATGTGCTAAGAATTCCTGAGGATTTGCACAATTTCCTCTGACCTAAAGAAAGAAAGCCTGAATTGAAGATATGTCATAATTTGGGTGACATCATCCCATACCCTGTTAGCACTATCTTAAGGGTTTATGGATTCCATGGAGCTCCTCATATTCTCCCTTATAATGTACCTTCAAGGATGGGATTTGCAGAGGTCTTGTGGCAGCTGGGCTGCATCCATGAGGATAACTTGACAAGAAGAGGAAAAGGGACTTTGTTCCTTGATTATACTATTGTCTCATATTTTATATTTTCCAAGGGAGGATGCATTCATTTTGATAAATATTTTGATGATTACCATTTGAATAGTGGATCTATGAGGCAGCATGACCTCGAGGGATTCTTTGCTCTATTCAGACAAAGAATTAAAAGTGTCAAATTTGTCCATGTTTTCAATTTTCCTAAAGATTTGATTAGGAATGAGTTTGATTTGAGCAGGAAAGAATTAAATAAAGAAAAATGGATTGCCTATGAGAAAATGATGGCCGTGGTGCATAAGTTGGACACTAAGTATGATCCACTAATGGAGTTCACTCCATTTCACAAAAGGATTGACTTCCTGATGAATAATTTCAGAGAAATTATAAACACACTAAGAACTAAAAAGATAAATTTAGAAGTGGACTTGAAAATTTAGGGATTGGGGGTGCGGCTTGAGGAAGAAAGACCAACTTATCAGCCAACAAGGGATAGGCCTTTATACAGAAGGAAGAGAGATGATAGCAGTGATGAAGAGGTAGGAGACAAAAAAGGTAAACAAATAATGAAAGCATCATCGCAATATGGTCATGGGATCAAAAATCCTGGAGGAATAAAAATTGTGGATCTTGATTCACCACCTAGGGATGACCCTGTGGAGCCATCATCAAAGCGAAGCCCTAAGAGGCAAAGAATTGAGGAATCACAAGAGGCTCTGGTGGATGAGATAATTGTACCCAATTAGGACATGCAAGTTGGCATCCCCTCACCTCCTAGATCAGCACAATTGGTGCTGACTGATATGGATATAAAGGGGTAGTGTGTACAAGATGCAAGCATGGTGGCCTGCAAGTAATTCTTGGATGATGATGCCTTCATAAAAACTCCTATTTTCTTGCAATTGGTGTGGAGGTTGAAACTTGAAGAGTATCAAGAAAAATGAAAGAGGAGGAGGGAATCAAAACCTGACAGATTTGGCCAAGAGAATGATGATGAGGTCAAGGCCGAATTGATGGAACAATTCAAGAATATCACTCTTGATGAAGGAAGGAAACTTGTGTCTCAGGCTGGTGTCTTACTTCTCCCTAAATGGGACATAGCTGATGCTATAGCATTCAATGCTATCATGCAATCCAAGCATCCTATGCAAGGTAGTGAGGAGGAAGTCAAGGCTACCCTACAAGACTCTTCCTTTAGTGAGGAGTATGAAACTTTAACAATATGGGCATTGGCACCTCAAGGCAGAAAATTGAATGTGGCTAATATTAGTCCAAATCTAAGGGGTGGGCTTATCATCAAGAGAGTCTTTGAAACCTCAATGGCAGAGGCCACAAGCTTGACACTGAATGTGGAAAAATTGGCCCAAAAAATAGCTGAAAGAGATGAGGCTGAAAAGAAAAGCTTAATGGAGAAATACAATGCAATAATTGGGGAGTATAGTAGGATGTAACAAATAAATGTTGAGCTGCAATCTAAAGTAGATAGACTAAGGTACATGCAAGTGGGAGAATCCTCTAGTGCCCCTGCTACCAGAGCAATACATACTACTTTGGAGTCATTACCCCTTGTTGTTCTAGTCATTTCTATTCCTGGGTCCCCAATTCAGACACCTGTTGATAACCCTGCACCATAGGTAGTTGAAAAAGAGGTTGAGTATTCTGTGGATCCTACTGAAGGGCATATGATAAATAAAATTATAGAATTAAAAATTGCCCTAAGGGAAAGTGAGGATGATGCTATGGCCAAACACAATGAGGTGGTTGACACCGTTGTAAGGCATTTAAATGAGAAGGTTGATTCTAAGCTGCCAGCTGTACATTCTTTATATTCTTTATTCTTGGAGGGATTTCAAAATATTAACAGAGATAGGGAAGTAGTTCTACCCTTGGTTGAGAAGTGGATCCCTAGGGCCACTAATTTAGATATTATGTTTAAGGCTTCTAGATTTGATGTAAATAATAGGCCTCAGTCATTAAAGCCTACTCAAATCTTTATGAAATCATTAAAGGGATTCCAAGCCTTACTTGATGATTTGAGTAATAAATTTAGAGAATTAATAAAGGGTGTTGATGATTGGAATGATACTTTTTTTCTAGATATAATACATACACGACGAAATGTTAAGACACTACAGCAGTGGCAAGAAAGGGCAGAAGAGGTTATTGATGCACAAATCAAATTAATCTATTATGACTTGGATCATGACTTTTTGGTAAGTAGCATGGACAAAATAATTAATATCAGCATGTTCTTAGAGTCATTTGAAAGGGAGGCCAACCAGGTTGCGGTGAAATTCACACCTTACAACACCAAGATGAGGGAGGTGTTGAACTTTAATTGGCCAATGGATGAAGAATATCAAAGTTGGGTTGATAAGTACTTAACTGAAGAAGAATGAAATGGTGTATGTTATTGGCAACTGACGGTTCATCAGTTATTTTGTAACTGATTTTGGTTTTTTTCCATGATGGCTTTTGGTAGAAGTTTTGAGATGCAACAAATGTTGTGGCTATTTGGTGATGAGTAGAACCAGCAGAAAGATGCTCCGGGACTTGGTGGTTTTGGTTTCAGTTTTGAACTGGCACATAGCGGTCCAATTGATTGGTGACTTGTGTAATTTCTGGCATGATGCTTGTTGCTCCTTCATTTTCTATAAGAAGGATTTCAAGGCCAGAAAGGTGGTTGGCAAGTCAGATATTTTGAAGGTCGAGTCTAGGTATAGTTGTAGAGCAAATTGTAAGAACTTCTTGAATGTTAAGGAAATTTAGGTTTGGGATTATTTTGTAAAATGGTTTTAGACTTATGAAGATTGGATGTTTAATAACAGTACTATCATTTAAGCTATGATAGTATATCTCGAGCTCAAGTCTCTCCTATGTACAAACATATCATAATTTTGAATAAAATGATCAAGGATCATAATGTTCATCTCATCGCTCTAATGTGTGTGTTTTCTGTTTTAGCTTTAATTCAAAGAATTAAGTAAAATGCTTGGATGGAATCATGGATGGGTATGTTTGTAAAGGGATTCAGTAAGAAGTATTAGGTTGGGATAGAAATTGATACTATTGTAATGCAATATTGTCAGGAATCATATGTGATAAGTATTTCAATCTAATGTTGAATCTTAAATATTTGTGAGTTTGACTCCCCAATGGTATATGGCACTGATCTAAATCATGTAGGTTTGTAAAACTTTGTGTCTGTGTGTCTTTGCTTAGTGCTTACCACCAAATTGCAAATAAAATGACTATCTTAAGTTACGAAATAATGTTGTAATCATCTCATGCTCCAAGTAGCTGATATTACTGGTGAAAGACCAATTCATTTTAGTGGTATCCTATTCTGTTGAGCCATTTGTGGGATTTATGTGAATTGTTAGTAACTATTTATGAGTTTGGTACAAAGATCATAAACACATTATGGGGACCACCCTCCTAGGTTTTGTAGAGCCCGAAGTGTAGGAGGTTATTATTAAAATCCTTGTCAGTTGGTCTAGGTCCTCTGAGCTGCCCTTAATTGGAATTGGAAATTCCATAGGTAGATTAGGAGACAAACCTAGTTTACAAGAAAAAACACCAACATTTCATTCATCATTCCTTCATCTTATTTCATTTCATTTCAAGGTTTGATTACCAAAATGGGGTTTAACCAAGGAAAACCCCTTTCCACTAACAAAAAAATATTTCCCCCTCTATTGTGTGATTTATAGATATCAATTGAAGACATATTCAACAACAAGTTTGGAGAAAGTTGTCAAAGTGTTCAAAGTTGTCATCTTGCATTGGAGATCATTGAAAGATACCTACAAGTCACAAATTAGGGTTTTGTGTCCAGAAATCAAGTGGAAAGGATAGAGTAGATATTAAAGAGTAGAATCAAACTTTTAATTTCCATAACTCCTTAATTGGACTGATACACCACTTCTAGTGTATGAGTCCCAGTATAGGTCAATTTCTAGATTTTTTTGGATCCAAGATCTACACTAGCAGAAACTTGTTCCTACCCAAAAACCCTCATATAGGACTAAATTTCCCAATCTGACGTATGAGTCCCAGTCAACATTAAAGTCAATTTTTTTAGCATTTTAGAGCTCCATCCATTCCTCTTTAGGTTTCCAGATGCACACCTTTCATCTCCCATCTTTCTATTATGTTTTACGTTCTTTCCTAGGTCATTTAGTGAACTTGATTGCATTGAATTACATTTAATCATTAGTTATTTTATTTCATTATTCTTACGAAGCCCTAGCTTTTTCGTTAACTAGTCTTTAGTTTATAATCATACCCTAGGAAAAACCTATTGCAAGATCTCTCTCTCTCTCTCTCTCCCTCTCCTTTTCATACTTTAGATTTAGATCTCTATGGTTTTCCTTCAATGAAATGATTGTGAAATGTGTTTTCTCTATGTCCTCAACCATAAGTAGAAAAATCCCCATTTTTTGTTATTTCATTTTGGTGAACCTACATTTAGAAAATCATAATTCTGATTTGGGTGCATTATCATGGACTAGATCTTGTGTGCATTAACATTGCATTGCATTTTGCATTAATTAATTGACATTCTAGGGTTTATAAGACTTGCATTAGTTAAAGTGCATACAAGTTGCATTTTTGCATCTCAAATAAGTGAAAATAATATAAAATCTTCATTTTCATTTAGTTTACAAATCATACAAACTAAAAATCATAAAAATCACTTAAATTTTTTTAAAATTTTTGAAAAAAACACCCTCATTGGGACTCATATGCCCCTTTGGGTGATTTGGTCACATTGTAGATTCTAAACTACATTTTCTAGAATTTAAAACACTGTTTGTGTGCACTCGTTTTCTCTTTAGAAATTTCTATTTCCATTTACAAAGTTTTTGTTAACTATATTCAATTCATTGCATCTAGTTTAATTTGGTTCATCTTGTGCATTACTTAAATTAAAAATTGCATCTAGAATATTTCATCTTGTGCATTGCTCCTTCAACTCCTAATGCATATCCTCCTCATGATATTGACATCATTAGAGAAGATGATGACATCATGAATAAATTCCTAAATGATTTCCTTAACAACCTTGAAGCTAATGCATCCTTTTATCCATCAATTAAACAACCAACACCACCTATAATACCACCACCTGATATGTTTGGTTACTTACATCTTGAAATTGAGAAATGAGTTGAACCTAAGTTCCCTATAATAGGTAAACCTAGTTCCTCTAAGCAAGAAAACACTCAACCATTATATGTTAACAAAGTGACAGACACTCCCATCAACCTTGAAGAGACATATGGAAAAGGATTTATAATCTTGAGTAAACAAGGATCTAATACAACAAGTGAACATGAAATCCATCAAATCTTAGAGAAAATACAAAAGGGTTAGGATATCAAGATCCTCCTAATATGAAATTCTTCCTTCCTAAAGAACAACCTATGATTCGTAACAATGATAAGGATGAAATGATCATCTCAGGTCCCCCTACTCAACATTCAACTCAATAAATTGGTGAATCTAGTATGGAACAACAATCCTATATAATCAATTCCTTCCACCTTCCTTGTCATAGGTCTGAAAATGAGAAAGCATTGCAAATGCTTCTTTGTCATGGTTTCATAAAACTACCAACCCCTACTAATAGAAAAATTCCTAAAGATAACACAAAGTATTGTGCATACCTTTGAACTCTTGTACATAGTACTAATGAGTGACATGCCTTACAAAGGATAGTGAATCAATATGCTCCTCCCAAATATCTTGACTTTCTAATTGAATCGAAATTATAGGAATTATGCTCCTTGCCATCTAATTGTTGTAGCCTAGTATTCCTATTCTCACTATTACATATTATACACTTATTGTAAAATATTTCAAAATGCAAGGATCTCATTCCCATCTCCTATCTCAACTCACTCTTTTCTTGCACCTAGTGGGGGCAAGAGTTAGATAGCCTTGTCCTCGTAATGCATTTATCAGTCCCTTTGGCTAGTTTTTTTCCTTCGGTATACAATGACCACGATTGGGATGTAGATGACCTACTTTAGGTTGAATCACATGTTCCTAACTAGCCTTTTACATTATTATTTTATTTTTTTTTAATTTTGAGTGATTACATGTGTTTAATGTGATCCCTCATGATGTTTTGTTCTATCTCTCTCTTTGTGGCATTCCTCTATTTGTATCTTCCTTCTTCTCTATGTCACAAGAATTTTCATTTGTCCTATGTTTCCCTTTTGGGGATGATGCAAAGCATTGATACATTCATTTATCTTCCATGTTGACTTGAAATTTTTTGCTCTCTTTGTGTCATTCTTCCTATTCTATGAGTATTTTGGGAATGAGGACAGTTCTGAGCTATCTAAAAATATTGCAGCAAGAACATATTGACCCAAAATCCATAGATCCCTTATGTGTGTTTGGAGTTTCATTTTGGGGGAAACCTCTTGTTCTATTTCATGATGTAGCTTTAAATTTGGAAACATATGATTTTGCATAGGGCCTTCCAAGTTAGTTCTCGCGTCTCTTTTATTGTTAGCATTTATCATTTTCTACTTTAAAGTATATGCTCACAACATGGTGTTTATAAATTTCTTTAAAGTGGGGGCATAAATTGGGATTATTATTATTTTTTTTTTCTTTTCCATGTTTCACAATGCAATCTTCAAGTATTTAATGTGATGCATTTTTCGCTTTGTGGTGAAATTGGGTGTGATGTCCCTCAAGAGTGTGATCTTTCTTAGCATATTATATTCCTCTTAGTGGCTTGATGTTCCCTTAAGTTGTGAATCTTCTATTCTTTGATTGGCCCTCTCTTGGAGACATTAGGCACAATGTTCCCTAAGTTAAAGACCTTGCATGAAGTAAGAAAGACTCTTTTGAACATTGTGTATTTTGCATTTGCATTTTTAGTTATATAGCCACCTTGCATAATACACCTTGCATGCATATGGAGCCATCTTTTTTGTTCATGAGTTCCAATCATACAAAGCTTTGCTTGCCTCATGGAGCTCGAAGTTCATTTTTTCATGGCACCTTGTCAAAGTTATCATGAGGTATAGCTTTAGTATGGTTTGATGAGAAGTCTATTTGAGGAATGACTTTCCCTTAGCCACTCACATGTGTGTGTGAGCACATACCGGCTACATTTGTATGTGTCTCACCTTCTTGGATTACTCACCCAATGGACAACCTAGAGTTTTGTTGCCTCAGAGTGAGCATGCATTTTTCTAACAAATAGCCTAGATCTGATCCACATTGTGATGGATAAATAGTCAAAGCTTGATCCACCCCTTTTATTTTCCTTTTCTCTTTATCTTTGGCAGTTTATGTTTGTACCCTAATTTTCTCTTCATATCATTTTCATGTGTGTTATTTTGTGCCTATGTTGGTTTGTCATAGGATTGTGATCCTAGAGGCTTAGTCATTCCTCTTGATCATTTTTATCCTATCTTACCAGCAATGGTACACTTGGATCCCTCTTGATGTAAGTTTGTGTACTTTAGTGTGAGTTTGAAGCAAGTTTCTCCTCTCACTAAAGTGGGGGCTAAATGTGGCAATGAAAAAAGAATCCCTTTAGTTTTCCTTCCTTGTTTGTGCCCTCCTTATCAAATTAAGTAGGGTAAAATCACAAAATTGTGTCACTTTATAAAGGAAATGGCCCATGTTGATCCAACTTTTAAACTTGAATCACTAAAAAGTGGCATATATGTTTTGAATTTTGAAATGATGTAAACTAGTAAAATATGTTTTTTTTAGTATATTTTATGTTTGTATATTTTTAAAATATAAAAATTTAATTTTAAACTAGTTTTTAATAAATTAACACTATAATTTAGTTGTTGATAAAATGCTAAAAAATGAAGTTACATGAGACGACAAACTTTTTATAGTAATTTTTTTTTTCTTTCAATTTTTTGTGTATTTATAACTTGAAACTTTAGTGAATGGGTATATTTTTTTCCATTGATAAATATATATTTTTAAATAAATATTAAAATGTTCATGAATCAAGAAGCTGTTGTTTCCATTGGACGTCAACTTTCATATTAAATATTTATAGATAAAATGGAAAAAAATATACCATCTTGAAATAGATTCTTTTATCTAGTGCATCATATTTCTTTCAATTTCTTTTAATAAGTTTCAGTATTTTTCCTTGGCATGGTAGTCAACCTAATTTTTTTGTTGATAACCTACTTTAGTAAAAATAAAATATAAAATATAAATATAATTAAACTATTAAAATAAATATACTTTTGAAAACTACACTTATAGATCTAAAAAAGGCTACTTTTTATATATTTTTAAAAACGTTATTTACATTAGTAGGAGTTATTGAAACTTCAAGTTTTTCAATTTTTTTTTTGGTAAATTAGACTCAAAGTGGTACTCCATATATTTTTAGCCAAAAATTTTAGTTGAAATTTTTTGGAAGTATCTAACTTAGTTAGAATGAATCTTACTAGATAATATGTTTGACAAAAATTGATTTTTAGTTAGAAATACTTAAATTCAGTTGAGTTGATAAGTTGGTTGAAAGTGCGACACAACTTTGTGGTTTTACCCAATATTAATGTTTCCTTGATTTAGTGTTGTAGTGTGTTTGACACATTCACATTAGGTCTCATGCCCTTGTGAGCTAAATGAAATTAATTGTACCTTATTCAGAGTGTTGTAAAGTGTTGTAACACACTTTCACACTTTTCTAGGGTTTTCATAAATAATTGGGCTTCTTTATGCTTTAATTGGCCTTATTTTGCATCCACAAGCCTCATTTAATGCATCTTTCCAAGGATAATCTTGACATAATCCAACCTCCAATCATAATTCAGATGTTTTTAGGTTGTGTGGCCCATATTTAGTGATCTAGGACTCATACACCACCTTGGGCATATGAGTCCCACCTATGTTTTTGCGTCCCAATCTATATTTCACATCATTCTAAGCATTTTTAAAAAAATTCCCAGAATTAATCCCTAATGGGACTCATATGCCACTTTTGGCGTATGAGTCTTGTGTGTCCCAAAATTAAATTATATTCAAATTCTTGGTAGTATTTTATTCTCCTAGATCTGATGTCAACTTGTAGTGTTGTAATTTTGAGAAATTTGGCATAAACAAGTATAAATACAAGTTTCCTTCACTCATTTTCACCTCAATCATTCAAGTATTCATCATTGTAGCAAATTGGAGTTCACAAGAGCATTCAAGAGCATTTAAGGGATGATTATCAAGTGTTTTAGAGTATTATTCAAGCATCAATGATCATGTCAAATTCATCATGCATCGTGTTTGTTTTTGAGCTAACAATTGTGATGTAGAGTTTCATTATTCAAGCTAGCATTCAGTTCAAGATCTATCACATTCAAACAAGAGTCAATATCTACATATATTAGAGCCACCTCAAACATGTTGTAAAACTTTATTGCTAGGGTTTGGTGAGTTTTAACATTGCATGCTGTTCATTCATCATTCCTTCATCTTATTTCATTTCATTTCAAGGTTTGATTACAAAAATAGGGTATGACCAAGGAAAACCACTTTCCACTATCAAAATAACATTTTCCCCTCTTTGGTGTGTGATTTCAAGATCTAGTTTGAAGAAATATTGAAGAGCAAGTTTTGATGAAGTTTTCAAAGTTGTCATCTTGCATTGGAGATCATTGGAAAACATGTGCATGTTACAAATCGGGGTTTTAAATCTATAAATCAAGTTGAAAGGATATACAAACATTGAGAGTAGTATCATACTTTGAATTTCTAGAAAACCCTAATTGGACTGATATGCAACTTTTCGCATTTGAGTCCTAGTATAGGTCAATTTCCATATTTTTGTAGACCTAGGATCTACACTGCCAGAAACTTGTTCTTGCCCAAAAACCTTGATTTGGGACTAAATCGCCCAATCTGGCATATGAGTCCTAGTTAGCATTAAATTTAGTGTTTTCAGCATTTTAGAGCTCCATCCGGTCCTCTTCAAGTTTCCAAGTGCACACCTTTCATCTCTCATCTTTCTATTCTAGTTTACATGCTTCTCTAGGTCATTTAGTGAAAGATTGCATTGCATTAGGTTTAAGCATTTGGTATTGCATTTCATTAGTCTTTCCAAGCCCTAGCTTGGTGGTGAACCCCTCTTTAGTTTATAATTAGATCCTAGGACAACCCTATTGCAAGATCTATCTATCTTTTGCATACTTTAGATTGAAATCTCTAGGGGTTTCCTTTAATAAAATGATTGTGACATGTGTTTTCTCTATGTCCTAAACCATATAAGTAGAAAAATCCCCATTCTTTGTTGTTTCATTTTGGTGAACCTACATTTAGAACATCATAATTCTAATTTTGAGTGCATTATCATCCTAATCTTGCTTGCATTAACATTGCATTGTATTTTTCATTAGTTAATTGGCATTCTAGGGTTTCTAAGTCTTGCATTAGTAAAAGTGCATATAGGTTGCATTTTAACATCTCAAATGATTTAAAATCATATAAAATATGCATTTTCATTTAGTTTAGAGATCATACAAACTAAAAGCATAAAAAATCACTTAAAATTTTCTAAATTTTTTGAAAGAAACCCTCATTGGGAGTCATACGCCCCTCTGGGAAATTTAGTCCCAATACAAATTTTGAATTGTATTTTCCAGAATTGAAAACACTATTTGTGTGCTCTTGTTTGTTGTTGATAACTTTATGTTTCAGATCACAGAGTTTTTGTTATATTCAATTCATTTCACCTATTTTAATCTGGTTCATCTTTTCCATTGCTTAAATTCAAAATTGCATCTAGAATATTTCATATTGTTGCATACTTACCTTGTTTGAATCTGAAATTTTCACTTAATTTCATCATGGATATGTGTTTTGGTAAGCTTTGGATGTCCTTTAAGTCCTTAGTGGATGCACCAAGTTGTACTTTTGGAAATTACCCTAATGAAATTGAGCTTACTCATGCTCCTTCAACTCCTCATGCATATTATCCTTGTGATGTTGGCATCATTGGAGAAGATGATGATAGCATGAATAAATAACTAAACGATTTCCTTAACAACCTTGAAGCTAATGCATCCTTTTATCCATCAATGAAATGAACAACACCACTTGAGATGTTTGGTTACTTACATCCTTAAACTAAGACACATGTTGAATCTAAGTTCCTTATAATAGGTAAACCTAGTCCCTCTAAGCAAGAAAACACTCTACCATTAGATGTTAACAAAGTGACAAATAATCCCATCAACCTTGAAGAGACATATGGAAAAGGATTTACAATCTTGAGTAAACAAGGATGTGATACAACAAGTAAACATTAAATTCATCAAATCTTAGAGAAAATACCAATTGAAAAAACAAAAGGATTAGGATATCAAGATCCTCCTCCTAATATGAATGGCATCCTTCCTAAAGAACAACCTATGTTTTTTAACGATGATAAGGATGAAAGGATCATCCTAGGTCCCCCTCCTCAACATTCAACTCGATAAATTGGTGAATCTAGTACGAAACAACAACCCTATATCATCAAGTCCTTCCACCTTCCTTGTCCTAGGTCTGAAAATGAGAAAGCATTGCAAATGATTCTTTGTCATGGTCTCATATAACTACCACCCCCTAATAGAAGAAAATTTCCTAAAGATAACACAAATTATTGTGCATACCATTGATCTCTTGGAAATAGTACTAATGAATGTCATTCCTTACAAAGGATATTGAATAGATATGCTCCCCCCAAAAGTCTTGACTTTATAATTGAATAGAAATTATAAGTGTTATACTCCTTTCCATGTAATAGTTTTAGGTTATTCCTATTCTCACTATAACATGTTATACACTTACTGTAAAACATTCAAAATGCAAGGATCTCATTCCCATCGCCTATCTTGACTCACTCTTGCCTTAAACCTAGTGGGGGCAAGAGTTAGATAGCCTTGTCCTAGTAATACATTTGTCATTGTCCCTATGGCTATTTTTCCACATGTGGTATACAATGAACATGATTGGGATGCAAATGACCTACTTTAGGTTGACTCACATGTGCTTAAATAGTCTTTTACATTATTTATTTATTTTGTTTTTCTTTTGAGTAATTGCATGTGCGTAATATGATCCCTCGTGATGTTCTATTCACCCTCTCTCTCTCTTTTTGGCATTCCTATATTTGTATCTTCATTCTTCTCTATGTCATAGGCATTTTTCATTTGTCTTATGTTTTCCTTTTGGGGATGACCCAACACATTGAGACATTCATGTCTCTTCCATGATCACCTGAAAGGATTTTCATTTTTTTCACTCTCTTTGTGTCATTCTTCCTATTCTATGAGTATTTGGGGAATGATGAAAGTCCCAAGCTCTCTAAAAATTGTAGTAAGAACATATTGACCAAAATCCATAGATCCCTTATATGTTTTTGGAGCTTCATTTGAGGGAAACCCCTTGTTTTATTTCATGACATAGCTTTATTTGGAAACATATGACTTGGCACAGGGCTTTCTAAGTTAGCCCTCATGTCTCCTTTATTGTTAGCATTTATAATTTTCTACTTTAAATTAATTTCTCATAGTATGATGTTTAGCAATTTCTTTAAAGTGGGGGCATACATTGACATTATTTTTTTGCATTTTTCTCTTTTTCATGTTTCACGGTGCAATATTATTTCATGTGATGCATTTTTCACTTTCTGGTGACATTGGGTGTGATGTCCCTCAAGAGCATGATCTCTCTTAGCATATTATATTCCTCTTAGTGGCTTGATGTGATACATTACATCCCCTATGTTGTGAATCTTCTATTCTTTGATTTGTCCTCTCTTGGAGACATTAGGCACAATGTTCCATAAGTTAAATACCTTACATGAAGTAAGCAAGACTCATTTGAATGTTGTGTATTTTTCATTTGCATTTTCAGTTATATTTCCACCTTGCATGCCCCTTGAGCTATCTTATTTGTTCATTATTTTCAAGCATACGAATCTTTGCTTGCCTCATGGAGCTTGATGTTTATTTTTGCATGGTGCCTTGTCAAAGTTATCAGGAGGTATAAGTTTGGTATGGCTTGATGGGAAGCTAATCTGAGGAATGACTTTCCCTTAGCCACTCCTGTGTGTGTGAGCACATACCAACTACATGTGTATATGTCTCACTTTCTTGGATTACTCACCTAGCAGACATCCTAGAGTTTCATTGTCTCAAAGTGAGCATGTATTTTTTGGACAAACAACCTAGGTCTTATCCACATTGTGATGAAAAAATAGTCGAAGCTTGATCTACCCCCTTTATTTTTTTTTCTCTATGTTTGGTAGTGTATTTTTGTTCCTTGATTTTCTCCTCATATCATTTTCATGTGTGTTCTTTTTTCCTATGTTGGTTTGTCATATGATCATGATCTCAGGGGCTTGATCATCCCTCTTGATCATTATCATCCTATCTTAGCAACATTGACACACTTTAATCCCTCTTGATGTGAGTTTGAAGCAAGTTCCTCTTCTCACTAATGTGGAGGCTGAATGTGGAAACAAAAAAAGTATCCCTTTACTTTTCCTTTCTTGTTTGGGCCTTTCTTGTTAAATTAAGCATTAATGCTGCCTTGACTTAGTGTTGTAATTTGTTTGACACATTCACATTAGGTCTTGGGCCCTTGTGAGATAAATTAACTTAATTGTGCCTTATTCAAAGTTTTGTAACACACTTTCACACTTTTCTAGGGTTTTCATAAATAATTGGGCTTCTTTATGCTTTAATTGGCCTTATTTTGCATCCACAAGCCTCATTTAATGCATCTTTCCAAGTATAATCCTGACATAATGCAGCATCCAATCATAATTTAGATGTTTTTAGGTTTTTCGGCCCATATTTAGTGATTTGGGACTCATATGCCACCTTGGGCATATGAGTCCCACCTAAGTTTTTGGGTCCCAATTTAGATTTCACATCATTCTAATTATTTTTTAAAATTGTCCCATAATTAATTCCTAATGGTAATCATACACCACTTCTAGCATATGAGTCCCGTGTGGCCCAAAATAAATTTAATTCAAATTCTTAGCCAAATTTTATTCTCCTAGATCTGATGTTGTCTTATAGTGTTGTAAATTGAGGAAATTTGCATAAACAAGTATAATTACAAGTTTCTTTCACTCATTTTCAACCCTAGCATTCAAGTATTCATCCTTTGTAGAAAACTATAGTTCATAAGAGCATTCAAGAGCATTGAAGGGTTGATTATCAAGTGTTTTAGAGCATTATTCAAGCATCAAGCATCATATCATAGTCATCATGCATCATGTTTGTTTTTGAGCTAACAATTGTGATGTAGGGTTTCATGATTCAAGCTAGCATCCAATTCAAAATATATCACATTCAAGCAAGATTCAAGATCTACATCCATTGGAGCCACTTCATACATGTTGCAACACTTTATTGCTAGTGTTTGGTGAGTTGTAGACACTAAAAAATGTCCTAGGATTTCTAACACCATTTTCCCATTGTCTAGGGTCATATTTCTGCTATTAATTAAATAATTCTTAATTATTTAATTTCATTAAATTCATTTTTCCAATACTCTTGACTAATTAAATAAATTATATTTATTTAATTCCATCGTTAATATCTTTGACCTCTATAATTAAATAAATTTATTTTTGTTTTTTGCAAAAGTGGCAAGCCACTATAGATTATATTATATTTATAAATAAAATATTACAAAAACTTGGTTCAAAGAGCATACCAATAGGAAAGAACCAGGAAGAAAACCTTTGGTTGTAGCTCGATTAGATGCAAAAAACATTCTTATAAAATTGTCCCAATATTAAGGACCCATTATATAGTGTTACAAAAAATTAAACATCCAAATTAAATAAATTTATATTTATTTAATCATTTATCATTTTCCACTATAATTAAATAATTATGAAAATTATTTAATTATTCACTTTTGGCATCTTCCATCATGAATTAATTAAATTTTATTTAATTAAATGACTCATTGTTTCTTCTACTTTTTGAATTAAATTTCTATTTAATCAAAAATTTAACTCACATTTTCCTCTTGTAATGATATAATGTTTCCATTATATCATAATGTAATTTCCCTCTCAAACTAAAGTGATTTTTTGTGAAATCAGTTAATTTCCTTTTGCTCTTTTACTTTGGATCTTGCCTCATCTTGTCTCGATTAATTCCATCCACTAATTGCAATAAAAATCATCAAATCTTGACCGTCCATTTCGCATTCGGCTCTTTATAAATATCATTGTCATTTATCATTTGCATAATCTAGAGAATATAGGTTGCAATTCTATTGAGAAAACTTTGATATTTTTCTTTGTCTTAGTCATAGGCTTGTTGCATAAAAATAATTTTGAGGGCATTAATTACTTGGAAGTAGAATGGAGAAGGATAATGGAGGTGATGCAATGAAGGCGTAAATGTTATAGTAATATCGTTTCTTATATTTTGTATTTATGCACTCTCTTGTTATCCATTATTAGATTAGGAATTATAGGCTTGTTTACTATGCTTAATAATCTTAAAATCTGATTTTCCTAATCACATATGGTGAACCCAACATGAATACTTTTCTAGTCATTCCTTAAATAACATTCTAAGACTTCATGTTTTGCAAGAGAAAGAGAACTATTTTTTTTTTTTTTGCATTTGAGGAGAAGCTCATTGTGCTTTGATTGATTTTTTTTACATTAATTTAGTAGAATTAGATTAATTTTTGATTTAAATATAAATTAAGATTATATTTAGTTATTGATTTTATACTTTTTCCAAATTGCTGCAATTTGTCAAATTTCATCTTAAACATTTCAATCGACGGTGTTTTGGAAATATTTTTCATGCTAAAGTTGTTGCTCAATCTGAGTTGAATGTAATTACTAGGGAAATAAGGGAGGTTGGTTTATCTGAGACCTTGATCTAAGAGGAGGCTAGGGCTTTGAAAACCTTGGAAGATTGGGAGTTGCATGAGGAAATTTATTGGAAACAAAAGGCTTGAGTTGAGTGGCTTCAAGAAGGGGATAAAAATATTTCTTTCTTCTTCAATTTGGTGAAATCCAAGAGACATGGTAATTCTATTCCTATTCTTGTGAATGGTAGGGGTAAGCATTTTTCTTCCCTGCATGACATCTCTAGAGATTCTATGCAGTACTTTGCTTCATTATTTAGGGAGGATTCTTAGGAGGGCTCTACTGAGGAAACTTGGGTTCTATCTTGTATCCCTCCTTTGGTTACTAGGGAGATGAATGAGAATCTTATGGGACATATTTTTCAAAAGGAGATGGAGGTGATTTTTTTCCAAATGAAGAAGGGGAAAGCTCGAGCCCTTGATGTTTTTCCAATTGAATTCTTTTGTTATGAAATAACTTGCACAATAGAAGAATATGATATGAAATATGTTGCAAATACTTGATAATAGCTGAGAATGACAAGCCCCTTTGAGGGGGAAAACCTCCAAATATCTCTAATGAGAATACACTTCACAAATTGATGATGAAATAAGACTCACAACCTCCTATATATACCTATTTATGCCTAGGATATCACCTAGGCTGACTTAGACACACCTATATAAGTCTATCTTAGGCTGACCTAAACAACTAAATAACAATATACTAATGATAATATGACTTAATAGAGAGTTAAGATAGCCACAAGCCGACTATTCATAACCCGATGTACAATAATATTAAGGGTGTAGCATGCCCCCTTCTTCAAAGAAGCATTGTCCTCAATGCTAATCAAGTTTGGATACTTTTGAATGAAATCCTCGTCCTCCCATGTGGCATCTTCAACTGGTAAATTCTTCCATTGGTGAGAGTTCTATTCCTCAACTTCTTTGTGTGTGTTTGACGAATGCACTCTAGTTCCAAAATGAGTCTTCCTTCTTCATAAAGCTCTGGTAGTGTTGTTTGAGTGGGAATATTATTCCCAATGACCTTCTTCAAATAGGAAACATGAAAAACTAGATGTATCTTTGTTGTTGGTGGAAACTCGAGCTTGTAGGAAACACTACCGATCTTTTGCATGATTTGGTATGGACCATAATACCTTGGAGACAACTTATTATTCTTTTTTTGTTTCTTTAGTGATATTTTCTTATAAGGTTGCAATCTCAAGAAGACCCAATCCCCAACTTCAAAACTTCTTTCACTACGATGTTGGTCTGCCTTTGTTTCATTTGATTTTGTGCCATGGCTAAATTATCCTTGAGTCCTGAAAGTACTTGTTGTTGATGAAGCAAGTGGTCTTATATTGCCTAAACTCTTGGGGACACCTTTATTGATGATGTGATGGAAGGAGGATGATATCCATAAAGTTCCAAAAATGGAGACATTTTAGATGAGCTATGAAAAGAAGTGTTATACCACCATTCTGTAAGTGGTAGCCAATCTACCCACTGAGACGGTTTCTCTAAAGTGAAACAACATAGATATCCTTCCAAACACTTATTAACAACCTAAGTTTTCCCATCTGATTGAGGGTGGTATGATGAGATATGAGCCAATTGAGTACCCAAACATGAGAATAAATCTCCCCAAAAGTGACTAGTGAAGATAGGATCACGATCACTAACAATAAACTTAGGTGTACCATGTAGCTTTTGGATATTCTCCAAAAAAGATTTTTCCACTGCACTTGTTGTAAAAGGATTTGATAAGGCAATGAAATGTGCATATTTAGTGAGGTGATCAACTACCACCATGATGGCATTATGACCTTTAGATTTGGGAAGCCTTGTGATGAAGTCCATGGATACCTCTTCCCAACGCTGGTTAGGAATAGATAAGGGTTGTAAGAGACCTGGTGTCTTAATTGTCTCCCTTTTATTCCTTTTACAAACCAAACATTCAGCCACAAATTTTTGAACATCTCCCTTTATCCCTTCCCAAAAAAAGTCTTGCTTGACTTGATGATATGTCTTCAAAAATCCTAAATGACCACCCACTAGAGACTCACGCAACTTTGTGAGAATATTGTGTTTAAGAGTGGAATTCTTGCAGAGATACAAACGCTTTTTATACCAAAGAGTATCTCCCTTCCAACAAAACTTATCTGAACTACTAGGATCACTTCTTAATTGTTCGATGAGATTACTTGTCGCAACATCATTGTTCCACTCTACTTTGGCTTCCTTCACCCAATTTTCTTGTAATATTGAAAGGGCACACAATAAGGCTTCATCTTTCTCATCCTTCCTTGAAATTACATCTATGACAACATTTTCTTTCCCTTTCTTATAGACAATCTCAAAGTCATATCCTAACATCTTAGTGACCCATTTTTGTTGCTCTGCAGAAGATAGTCTTTGTTCCAAAAAATATTTTAGGCTATCATGATCTGTCTTAACCTTGAAATTTCTACCCAATAGATAAGGCCTCCATTGTTTCACTGCATGGAGGATTGCTAGCATTTCCTTCTCATAAATAGGTTTTAGTTGATTCTTACCTTTTAATTGACAACTCTCAAAAGAAATTGGTCGAACTTCTTGCATGAGCACTGCTCCTATCCCATTTCCAGAAGCATCACATTTCACAATGAATTCCTTGGTGAAGTCAGGAGTGGCAAGCACTGGAGTTGTACACATATCCTCCTTCAATCTCTCAAATGTTGTATTGGCAGACTTGTTCCAATGAAAAGAATCCTTCTTCAATAGAGTGGTGAGAGGTGTTGATATACGACCATAATTCTTCACAAATCTTCTATAGTACCCTGCCAATCCCAAGAAACCCCTCAATTTCTTAATGGTTTTTGGAATAAGCCATTCCATGATAGCCTTAATTTTGTTAGGGTCCACCTTAACTCCTTCATGTGAAACTATGTGTCCTAAATACTCCACCTCTGTAAGACCAAAATCACACTTGGATGGCTTAGCATAGAGTTTATGATCTTCAAGTATTTGTAATGCTTAATCCACATGTTGCAAATTTTCTTCCCAAGTCTTGATATAAATCAATATATCATCAAAGAATAGTAACACAAAAAATTTCAAGAACTTCTTAAAAATGGAATTCATCAAACTTTGGAATGTAGATAGTGCATTGGTAAGACCAAATGGCATCACCAAAAATTCATAATGACCCTCATGATTCTGAAATGTTGTCTTACAAATATCTTCCTCCTTAATTTGAATTTGGTGATAACCAAATCTAAGATGTAACTTGGTAAAATACATAGCTCCATTCAATTCATCTAGTAAATCATCAATGGCTAGAATAGGAAAATTATCTTTAATGGTATACACGTTGAGCCCTCTATAATCTGGACACATGCACCAAGTATCATCCTTCTTATGTACCATCACCACAGGAAAGGAGTAAGCACTTTGGCTATGTCTGATAATTCTTGCCTCTAGCATCTCTTCAACATTTTTTTCTATCTCACTCTTTTGTATGTGTGGATACCTATAAGGCCTAATGTTCGGTGGTTGGCTCCCTAGGACTAACTGTATGACATGATCATGATCCCTCTTAGGAGGAATTCCTTTAGGAATATCTCCAAGAACAACTAAATGGTGATCAATGACAGCTTGCAAATTTGGATGAGTAGGAGCATTAGATTGAGAGACTTCCAATGAACATAGTTGGGCCACAAATCCATCCATTCCTTTCTTAAGAAGCTTTTGCATTTGATGAGAGCTTACCATTTGTGGGGATTTTTCCTTCAACCCCCTTAGCTCTACTAGCCATCCTTTTGATTGAAATCTCATGAATAGTTCTTGGAAGTTCATCTCAATCGTTCCCAATGTAGTAAGCCATTGTACTCCCAAAACAATATCTACTGCACCCATGGATATCGCATACATTGGGGTATCAAGTTGATAATATCCCATGGATAATTTAATGCTATGACACTTCCCTGAAAAACTAATAGTACCACCATTTGCAATCAAAACCTGAAACTCTAGAGTTGGATATATAAAACAACTTAGACAAGTAGCTAACTTTTTGTTGATGAAATTATGAGTACTACCTAAGTCGATCAACACTGTTACCTTCTGCTTCTTTAAGAACCCCACCACCTTGAGAGTGCATGACAAGAAATGATTGGTTGAGAATCATGTGACTCCTCATTTGACTCCCTTTCATACTCCAGTATGGGTTCCTCCTCTTCTTCCTCACTTGGACCTTTAATATAGAACAATTTATTTTCACTGCATTTATGTCCTCAACTGTGTTAGTGCTTATTTTGGTTTTCTCTCATGGCCTAGTTGTTTGCCTTTGATATTTATGATAAATCTTTAGCATTGGGATGTTTTTTCATTTTAGCACGTGGGTTAAATGGGCTCCCACAAGGGTTGAGCCTAGCGTGCTAGTTTTGATCTACAAGGGGCGGCCTGTGTTAGGGTTTCCTGGTTTTTCTCTTTTCTTTTTTTTGGGTTTTTATTCTGGTTCCCATTTCTCTTTTGTTTGCTTTGGTTTTTTTTCTTTTGGAATCAGGGGTGGAACAGATGCTTGAAGGGAACTAGAACTTCTCCAATTCTGAGGTTCTAATTCCTATTCATGCATCCATCTTGGTTCCAATTCTACGTGTTTGGTGTTTCTTTTCCTTTCTACCCTGTGTCGGTCGCTGGTTGTTTTTCCCGGCTCCACTTGCTTTGTTTTCCTTTTGTTTTTGGCGGGGGCAGAACCGGGTCGGGGTTTGTCTTAGAACGTTTTGCGAAGTTCTTGTTTTCCTTTTGTCTCCACCCCCACGGCTTTTGGTTTTGTTTTGGCTCCGGCTCCGTATCCGCTGTCTTTTGCAGAGGTGGGGGCGGGATCGTTTCGGGTCTGTGGTTTTCTTTTTTGTTTCCTGGCCGCTTGTTCTTTTTCGTCGGTGACTGGTCTGGCCGGTTCACTCTTCACTTATGGTTCTCCTGAGCCCCATTCTTCATCCTTTATCGGCCCCTTGTTATCGTTTCCACCGGCTCTGTGGCCTTCGCCCTAACCTTTGGCTTTCGTTGTAACCTCTCGGCGACCGTTGCCTATCTCCTCAGGCTTTTTCTTTCAGCCTGCGTTTGTTGCGTCGGGGAGATGTCTCCCCAACCCCCGTGTGTTTGGCCGACTGCGGTGGCCCCCTTTGGTTTTCGGGGTGACTTCTTGGCGAAATCCTCTTGGTCTTACCGACGGTATCTTTTGGTTTGCTTTCGGTGTGGGTGTTATCTTTCGCTGAGAAGTCTCAGCGATATCTTCTTGTTGCGCCAACTGGTGGTGAAGGATTTTATTGCTTCGGGGAGACTTGTGTTTTGATATGTCTCATAGCGATGGGTGATGTCTCGCCGATGGTGATTCAGTTTGTGACTTTCGGTGAAAGTCTTCTCTTCTCTTGGCGAACTGGTTTCTATGGGCTCACGGTATAACATGGAATGTCTCCAAGACCTCTCACCGATGATTATGTGCTACAGCGATAGCATTTGGCAGGTGTTTTCATCGACAAAGGAGGTTATAAGTCACAGCGACTTGAACAATGTAAAAGGTGCTCTCTTCGGTGTGAGCTTGGGTCTTCGGTGAGGGGTCTCGGCGAAGTGACCTTCGGTCTCGCCGATGGAATATATGATGTGTTCCTCATCGGCATAGGTTCTAATTTGTCTTGGCGACACTCGATGAAGGAAATATCTTTTGGTATATGATGCGGACTTCGCTATATGTCATACACCAAGTGTGCCATGTCTTGCCGACTCATCTGCTCGATGAAACATGTGGACTTCGCCGTGATGTCTGGCCGACTTGTGATGAGTGTTTGATGTAGCATCCATCTTTCGGCCAGACCTTTCCCCGATTTCCTTCTGCTTGGCCATTGTACCTGGTGACTTCGGTATGGGTTGTTCTCCTTGCCAGGACCTCTTGCCGACTCAGCTATCTCTCAGTGAATTCTCTCCCTCGCCCGCCCGAGCTACTAATGGGCCACAAATGCGCATGTGCGTCAGCTGGACGGTGATGTTTTAACTTTAGATTCAAAGGTGCGTGATGTTTACTTGGAGACTAATGTACAAGCGTGGGCTTGTTTTCAACGGTCGAGTGATTTTAAATGGTGACCACCTGATCTCTGCTGATCGACCATCAGTTTTCAACCTGATCTGTGTTAGGGTTTCTGTTTGTTCACGCGCGAAGATTTGTAATATTCATGGTGACAAAAACTTGGTTGTTGGATCCGCTAATTGTGCATTCATGGCGATGCGACCCTGAGAGCAGGACGACATGGCTCGAGTATGGACGGGCGGATTTGGCGGTGGATTTGACATCGATTGCCTGGCTTCTTTTGTGTGGGAGTGTCTTTCCTGCAGCAATCCGACCTGAGGCATTTATGAGACTAGTGGGGCTGTTGGAAGTGATTTTTTTGGCCTGCGTGTTGTTTGGGGTTGGCCCAGTCATCCGAAGACGTGTAATCTCATCTGGCTAGTTGCTTGTTGCTTCTCCTATTCCTATAAAGGATAATTTCATGGCCATATGTAGGAGGGGGTTTTAGGTTGGTTTGGTCCCTTAGGTTCAGTTCCACACTTTTGTTTGAGTTTGTGGATTAGCCTGAGATAGATTAGTGTTTAGTTTTGAGTCAATGTGGAGTCTGATGATTTGTAATTCTGAATTTGTCTGTAAGTACAATTAGTTTGAGCAATGAATACATGAAGATGCTCATCTTTCATGCATGTCGACAGATTGTCTCCATTTCTGTATGCTCCAATCATTTGAATGAATGCATAAGGTGTCTTTGTTCATCTTCTCATACTTCACGAGGTTGTGTTATTTGTTGATAGGTCTGCTTCAAGGAAGCAATTAAATCCTTTGAGCAGGTAGCAGTGATTGTTTGTGTACAGGTTGGATTGGGTAAGAAGAATCTGGTTGATACAAGAGCTGGATTGTCAGTGTAAGGCACTGATAGCTGATGTAAGGCATCAGCAAAACAAAATCCACTGGTTGAGGTCCTATTTGCAGATGAATTCCATCTTTTGTGTTTGACTCTGTGGCCCAAGATTAGGCACTGGTCTGTCCTGTGGCCTGGTCCCTCTCAAAAGCCTTCCAAATTTAAAATCATTGAATATCTTCAGTTGTCTTGCCCTACCTCCTAGTTACTGCAAGTATTGTGTTACTGGGAATCTAGCCATATTTGAGGTTCTCAATACTTGGCATCAGGAGTCATCTGCTATAAAAGCAATGTCTAGTCTTATTTGAGGCATTGTGTGGGTATACCCGCCCTGGTTCTGTAGAGCCTAAAGTGTAGAAGATCTCAGTCTTTGACTAAATCTTGTCAGTTGGTCCAGGTCCTCCGAGCTGCCCTTGACTGGAGATGGCTACTCCATAGGTAGAATAGGAGACCAACCTGGTTGCTCATTCAAAACAACCAACAAACTGTATTTTCTATCACAATTGAAACACAACCCTTTTGCTATTTTCTCCTCAATTTATTGTGGAGTCAACTTAGTAGGTTGGGTTGAATATCCTTTCTCTCTTTTCGCATTAGCCCCTTGCTTCTTAGGAATCAAATACTTCTCCTCTACCCTGTGTGCTAAGATAAAAGACTCATTTCTGGAGCTAGGGCTAAACATGCGTACCTCATGTTGAATGTGATCCTTAAGACCACCCAAGAATAAATAATTCAATTTTTCCTTCGTAATTGTATCCACTCTTAAGGATAGATTTTGGAATTGTTGAATATAATCCTTAATTGATCCTATTTGTTGAAGTTTAGCCAACTGGCTGAAGAAGTTTTCTGTCACGCTATTGCTATATTGTGCTTGGAGTTCCTCTATAAAAATTGACCATGAGACAGTGAGCCCCTTTTTCCTTCAATGAGTGCGAAGCCAATGATACCAAATGAATTGATCTAGTTCTAGATATAGCGAAGCCATCATGACCTTTTGTCCATTTGGGTTTTGGTGAACTTCAAAAAAAATCTCCATTTGGTTTATCCATGTTAGAGGATCCTTTCCATTGAACTTGCACATATCCACCTTTGGAAATAAATTCCTAGATCCCATAGGAGTACTAAAGCTTGTGTCAATGGTAGCTGACCTAGAATTTTCACTTTGGTTGCTTGAGAACTCCTTTCTTGGTTCAACCATGTAGGTGCTTAACATGTTTCGCATGTCCGATATATCTCCTCTTAGGTCACACATATCCATCCTAATTGAGGAAATGTCTTCCTTGACCTTATTTATTCCTCATTAGTTGTAATATCCTCTATTGTTACCCCATCCTTATCAGGAGTCTTCCCTGGAGTGAAAACATTCTTTTTGCCCCTTGTTGCAGGCCCCATCATGATGGAAACCACTAATTTTGAAAAAAATAACACAAATGAAACTTAAATTCTCTGAAACTTTTACTGTAATATACTTTATTATGTCTTCAAAAACCCAATAAAAATAAGACTCCAATTCGACAAGATGTGAGAGATATTTAGATTCCAAAAAAAAGTGTAGAAACCCTAATTCTACAATAATTCGAATAACTTTTCTCCAATTCTTCTGAAATTTGGACTGTAGCTTCTTCAATATGTTATTCAAAAACCCTTTAAAAATAATAAATTTTTTTTCCAAAATATGAAATATATGCTCTTCCCAAAATCGCCTCCAAAATTGAGAAAAAACCTTACCTCTATGGTGCCAAGATCATGCTCTGATACCACTTGTTATGAAATAACTTGCACAATAGAAGAATATGATATAAAATACACTACAAATACTTGATAATAACTAAGAATAGCAAACCACTTTGAGGGTGAAAACCTCCAAATATCTCTAATGAGAACACACTTCACAACTTGATGATGAAATAAGACTCACAACCTCCTATATATACCTATTTATGCCTAGCATATCACCTAGGCCGACTTAGACACACCTATATAAGTCTTAGGCCAACCTAAACAACTAAATAACAATATACTAATGATAATATGACTTAATAGAGAGTTAAGATAGCCACAAGCCGACTATTCATAACCTGATGTACAATAATATTAAGGGCATAACATCTTTCAAGAATTTTAAAATATTATTAAGTTGGTTTATTGGAGGTGGTCCAAGAATCCCAAATGAATAAAACGATGCTTCATGCTTTGAACTCTACTTTCATTTCCCCCATTCCCAATTGTGAAGGGGATGATAGGTTAAGTCAATTCCATCATATTTCCCTTTGTAATGTGATTTATAAAATTATCTCCAAGTTAATAGCCAAAATGTTGAAAAAATGGCTTAAATGGATTATATTTGAGGACTAGAGTGGTTTGTGGTGGATTGAATTTTTTTGGATGGGGTGGTTATTGCTACTCAAACCATTCACTCTATGGCAGCTTCTAAAGATAAGGCTATGTTCATCAAGTTGGATATGGCTAAGGCTTATGATAGTTTTGCTAAGGAGTGGGTGCAGTGGGTTATGTGATGTGTTACTTCTACCTCCTTCTCTATTTTGATAAATGGTGAGCATAATGAGCTTTTTGGTGCTTCTCAAGGCCTTTGGCAGGGGAACCCCCTCTCCCCTTATTTATTTATTCTTCTTGTTGAAGGTCTTGTGAGACTGGTGAAGAGTAATGTGGAGTTGGGTTTCATTCATGGGTGGAGGTGCGGAAATCGCCTACCTCCACAATCTCACTTGCAATTTGTGGATGATACTACTCTGATGGGTAGGGCTAAGGTTAGGGAAGTAGTAAATTTGCACAAGGCTTTGGATGTCTATTTATTGCTTTTGGTCAATTGATTAATGAAGAAAAATTCTCCATTTTATTCTTCAATAAGCCAGAGCCTATTCAGCTAAAGATAGCCCATATCTTGAGGTTTCAAATTGGTTCTCTTCCTTTGACTTATCTTGTCATTCCTATCTCTTCTAGTATCCTTCCCAAGGATTCTTGGTAGAATGTTCTTGACAAATTTTGTGTGAATTTTAATCACTGGGCTCATAGGTGGTTGTCCTTTGTTGGGTGTGTTCAATTGCTTAAATCAGTGGTGTTGATTCTCCCCATTTATAGGTGTATGCTCTAGGTGGCTCTAATGGGGTTTGTTGAGGAATTAGATTCTTTGGTCAAACATTTCTTATGGGTAGGCAACTTATCTTCCTCTAAATAGAACCATGTCAAGTGGGATATTGTGTGTAGTCTAAGGTAGTTTGGAGGTCTTGGTTTAAGGTAGTCGACTTTGTCTGGGATGGTATTGGATGCTAAGCTCTATTG
>VDFB02000017.1:339462899-339553379 GCA_007258455.2 Sequoia sempervirens
CTCTCTCTCTCAGGTCTCTCTCACTCACTCACTCACTCACTCTATCTCAAGTCTCTCCCTCCTACCACTTCTCCCTCTCTTAGGTTTTTCTATCACTCACTCCCCCCCTTTATCCTTCTCCCCTCTACCCTTAAAACTTTAACCCCTAACTCTTAACTCCTTAACCTTAACCCTAAACCCTAAACCCTTGAACCATTTACCGTCTACCCTTAACCCCACCTCCCTCTATCTCTCTACCACTCCCTCCCCCTCTCTCTCTCTCAACTCTCTCCATTATACCCCCTCTCCCTCTCTTAGGTCTCTCTCTCTCACTCAATCCATCTATCTCTCTCTTAACTCAAACCTCTACCTCTCCCCTTAACCCTCCCTTCTTCTCATATCTCTCTCACACTCACTCCATCTATCTCTCTCCCCTATACCCTTAACCATGAAACCCTAAACCCTTATAACCCTCTACCATAAAACCTTAACCCTTAAACCCTCTACCATATACCCTAAACCTTTAACCCTTAAACCCTCTACCATCTACCATTAACCCTTAGGTCTATGTGTACACAAATCGAATATCCGATTTGTAGAACAAAAATTATACTGTTACAAGTATTGTAATTTTTTTTCATATGAATCAGATATCATATCATAACGAATATCAGATTTGTGGGCCATAGAAAAACCACATGTGGGCCATTTTGTGCATTCCAACAGACCCTACATTTTGTTTGTAGGTGACACACATGTGGTTTCAGACAGGAAGAAACAAAGATCAACTTTTTGGAGCATCTTCTATTGAAATTTGTAATAAGCAATGATTTTTAGCATCTTTCATGAGGTATAATGGGGAGCAGCAGTCATCGAAAACAAAAAAGTAAGAGAAAGCTTACAAAAGAAGAAATTGAAGCATATAGACAAAGAGATAGAGAAATTCATAGGAAGAGAAGACAAGGTATGTTAAATATTGGTAAACCTAACCCCTATGGTCTTTCAAGTGAAGAGGAAATTGAAGATGTTCAAGGTGAAAATGTTGGAATTGAATATGTTGAACATGATATTCAAATTAGGAATGGAATTATTGAAATTGATAATGAAAATGTTCAAGGTGAAAATGTTGGATTTGAAGATGTTGAATATGTTATTGAAATTGGGAATGAAAATATTGAAATTGATAATGAAAATGTTCAAGGTGGAAAATGTTGGATTTAAAGATGTTGAACATGATATTGAAATTGGGAATGAAATTATTCAAATTGATATTGAAAATTTTCAAGGTGAAAATATTGGAAATGAAGATTTTGAACATAATATTGAAGCAAGTGTAAATTATGTTTCACCAAATTACATGAGAAATGAAGAACCTTGTATGGAAGAAAGACATATTCCAATTTTAAAACCTTCAAGAACCCCTAAATGGTTACTTGAATTTGATGAGAACATTATAAACAATTTTGAAGGAAATAGGTCAACACAAACTGTTCGGTTGTGGGCTAGAAGACTTTTCAACCAATATTTTAGTGATAAGACATTGACCGAGCAATGCCAAATTTTTGTACAATTGCTAAAGATGCAAAAGATGAGACCTTTGCTAGCAAAATTGAAGATTCGTGTGAACAAGAAGACTAAAAAAAATTCTATTATTGTCAAAAATATTTTTAATGCTCTCAAGTCTATTGGAAAAGTAACAAGGAAAAGGATAAGAGAGTTGCTCAGAGAGTCATTACAACTGCCCTAGTAAGCCATAAATTGAAAAAGGCTCACTTTATGAGACAAACTTGCATTGATTTTGACATAAATTGTAAAACTTTGGATAGAGAACTTGCAAGAAGAGAAAGAATAGATGATCCTCTTCAAAATTATACATGGGCTTTTGCCGGGAGGAGGCTTCCACATGTTAATAAGAAGCTAATTGATAATGTAAAGCAGTTAATTCAACAATTTGGCATGATAACTCTAGAGTATCACCCAATGCAAAGGATGTTTTAAATTTAAGAATTGGCAATTGAGACCGTACACCACATCCTAAACATTTCTTGGAATCAAGCCAAAAAATATTGTTCAAATTTTATATTGAAACACATAAAAATATGGAAATCTCGCAAAGGACTTTTGAGGGTTTGAAGCCATTTTATTGTGTGCCTCTTAAGATTCGTAATACTTGTTGTTGCAAATACCATGTGGAGTTTTCAATGTACAATGAGCTATTATGCTATATCTGTTCTACTTTGCATACTAATGAAATGTTGCAAGAGTGTGGTGCAATGCATCTTCTGAAATCATCTAGGGACTTGCTACATCTATTTTTATGTTCTAGAGATGATGGTTGCTTTTTCTATAGAAATGATTTTTTAAATGCAAAGTGCTCACAATGTGGT
Source organism: Sequoia sempervirens (assembly GCA_007258455.2). Lineage (NCBI taxonomy): Eukaryota > Viridiplantae > Streptophyta > Pinopsida > Cupressales > Cupressaceae > Sequoia > Sequoia sempervirens. Next base: position 339,465,266 of record VDFB02000017.1, read on the forward strand.
GGCTTGTCAAAGTTTGTTCAATGTTTTCATGAGAGTTCAGAACATGAATTTGGAAAGAATCTTGTTGAGAAAAAGAGATATGAGATAGTCAAATATACTTTGCAAAGTGGAGGTGAAGGTTCTAGATGTGAGTTGGTTACAAAAGAATGCAGTGTTGCTGATTTTATTTCAGATTTTAAGGACAGTCTTTTCTACAAGTATGCAAGGCATAGTCATAGGTCTCAGTGGTTGGATCAATAATTTAGGATGTGTAAGGACTCTTTTCCAATTGGAACTATTATATTAGTGGTTGATTTTGTAGAAAACTACACATTGCAACCACAAAACAAGGTACAATCTCAGTATTACAATTCCATTCAGATTGCTATTTTTGTCCACATAACGTTTATACATGCACCTGATAGTACAAAGGAGGATCGAAAGATAATCAGAGAGTATCATTTTTATATGAGTGATGATAGATCTCACTCATCTAAGTATGTCCAACATTGTTTCGAGAATTTTTTTGACTTCTTGCAAGAGCATGATATAGCATTGGCCGGCATCTAATTTAGTCAGATAAGTGCATAGGTCAATTCAAGAATGCTCGTATGTTTTATTGGTTGAGTAGAATGCATGTATATAGGGTTCTACCTCATATTTGGAGTTTTTTTGAAGTTGGACATGAAAAAGGGGAGCATGATGGAGCAAGTGCATGCGTAAAGAGAGCTCTAGTTAAGGATCAATTAAAGATTTTAGGAGCAAAATTCAGCAATGCACATTCTACAGTTGATTGGTGTAGTTCAACATTGTCACAGGGAGGGACACTTGATTCAACAATGTACAAATTCTTTTGGTTCGTTGAGGAGGGTATAGTGGGAGGCAGATTGGATTTTCATACAATCAAAGATTCTTCAAAGATGCATTCATTTTGAAGCTCAGATGCAGGCACATGGACCATTTGGACACGAGAATTGGCTTGTTTTTGTTAGAGTTGTATTCAGTGCAAGTGGGATCAATGCGAGTCAAGTGAGTGGGTGGATACATGGGTACCATAGTATCTAACTCCTTTATCTCAAACAATATCCATGACAAATGACACAATGGAAAATTCAGTTGATTATGACCTACTTTCAAATCTACTACAGATAGGACATATTTTTGTAGTTGTTGCACCACAGGGGAATGAAGAGAGATCAAACTATTGGTTGGCTTGATGTGTGCAGGTAAAGCATAAGCTAACAGAACCGATGGAAGATGATGATGGTGTCATGTATCCTACAGGTTTAGTTGTGGTTGCAGGAACTTGGTTGTGAACATACATGATTAGAAAGAATGGCATACCTGCATTTGAAGACTATGAGAAACACAAAACCATTCTCATGTATTCGCACCTTGTTATATCAACAAATGTTAAGTTGTTGAAGCATCATGCCAGACCAAAGACAAAACAACTATGGACACTTAGTAATGTTGATCACGAAGCAATATTGGATACTCTTAAGCAAAGAGATGACCCTTAAGGCACACTTGAATAGCATTTTCAAGAATGGAAGGTAGAATGCTTATGTTCATTATGATTAAGTTCATTAGTGTTATTTATTTAATACTGATATTTAATATACTATTTCAATGCAGGTGTCTTTAATAGTGATATTTTGTATGCACTTTTGTGATATTTTTGGCAAGATTGATCATGGACATGCTGCAACAATAACTAGCTTTGATCCATTCGAAGAGGTATGCATATTTTATAGTTTGCATCACCAACTCATCATCATTCAAGTTGTTTAGATTAATATAGATATGTTAGTCTAAGCATCTTTTCTATTGTGACAATATAGATTTCTCATTTTCCCACTTTTGCAATATTCTTGGCATGATTGATCATGGACCTGCTGGAACAATGGCCAACTTTGATCTTTTCGAAGAGGTATGTGTCTTTTATAGTTTGCATCACCAACTCATCATCATTTAGGTTGTTTAGATTAATATAGATATGTTAGTCTAAGAAACTTTTCTATTGTGAAAATATAGATTTATCATTTTCCCACTTTTGCGATATTCTTGGCATGATTGATCATGGACTTGCTACAAAAATAGCCAGCTCTGATCCTTTCGAAGAGGTATGCAACAGATTACAACAATATAGATTGGTTATTCTAAGCATGTTTTATAGTTTTCATTACCATCTCATCATATTTTGTGTCATTTAGAATAATATAGATTGGTTATTCTAAGCTACCTTGATGGTTTGTACAAGTGCTTGTCAAATGTCTGGCATAATCTATACCCAATGAAGTTTTTTGAAATATAGGTCAAATTTTTGGCATTGTATAAAGGGAATGTTTAAAATGTAAAGGGATCTGTATTTTGGAAACTCATAGGTTTTGTAAAGGGGTCTATTTTTGTACTTAATCGAGCTACAACTGAAGGTTTTCTTCCTGGTTCTTTCCTGTCGATATGCTCATTTGAACCAGGTTTTGTAATACTATCTAGTTGTCTCCCCTACTATCTATTACTCAAAAATTAAGGAGAGAGCTTAACCCATCTATGTTTTTTGAAGAGACATACATATACTAGCAATCACACGTGAAGATGTAATGGGCACATTGATAGGTGCAATATGAAATTATGTATGCTACAATTGAAGTAATTTCAAGAAGTCTTGTTATGGTGAAAGTTTTATTAGAGAATACATAATCATGTTTTCTTAAAGAAGTATTAATAGGTATTAATTTTGAAGTAAATTTAATCTATATGCAAAGAATTTGAAAATCAATATGTGTGTAATTGTAATAGTAAAATTTGTGCATACCATGTCATTTCCCACACAATTTTGTGTCTATTTTGAAGAAATGTCTTGATACATTTACGTAGTGACTCAACATCTAAACTCAAGCTCATCTCTCTAGCCTTTTATCAATTTGCATACTTAAATCACTATACAATTAGCCCTATCCTATTCTTATTCACACACATCTATACATTTACATTATTTTCCCATTTATCACATTCAACAATGGGTATGCCCTCATTTATCCATTAGCCACATGGAATTGTTGTTAGCCTCTTATATTTAACTATTAACTGATTCTAGGACACTTCTTCAATTGAAAGGGTGACCTCATGGTCACAAACCTATTCCCTTTCATTTTAAAATTCAAAATTCAAAAATTTGGCTAAGTGGCGTCATTCACCCACTTTGAGTTGACTAAACACATGTTTGGCATGATTTGATGATATACGCTAGCATTAATAAATATAGTAAATTATATTCACTTGCAATTTGATGTGTAAATCTCTTGTATTGTTAGAATGAGTACTTGAATGATCACGAGGTGTTAACCATCATTGCCATCAATGAAATTGACCATCTCTCACATGTAATGCTTGGGAGTTACATTGGGAGAAGTTGATCATCTTTCCATAATGTTATGGGTTCCTACTTAGTTGATATGTTCATAGTGGAGGGCTAGTTTTGGGAATTTGTGCTCTCAATGAGTTATTGGTCAAATACATTATCTATTCATGGATTCTATCTTGAGTGCTATCATAATTACATGTTGGAATGGTTTTTGGTTTTAAACTATCAAGAATGGTTTTGGTTGAAGGAGTTTTTTTCTTTGAATCAATAAAGTTTCAATTGCTCAATTCATATTTTATTGTTTTTCTTGTGTTTTTTGCCTATGCACAAGCCATTCAAGCATATTTGTATAAAAACTTTATGTAGAAATGTTATTACATGTCTTGAAATTATTTCAAGAGTGGAAGGTGTGGAGAACTGGGTTTTGAAATAAAATGAAGAGTTAAAGGTCTAAAAATGGTGGTTTTTAGAAACTTGAAAATAGAGTTTTTACCCTAAGGTTTGCAAAAATCTCTAAGATACCAAAAGTTTCTTTGTTTTCTAAGTATATTGGGGCCTAAATAAAAGTGTCTAAGGTGGTGGAAAAGTCTGAAAGGTTATGGAAGTGCTACATCCAATAAACCCTCAAGAATTACACTAAAAAAAAGGGTTTTCTTTATTTGATGGTTACAGGTCCATACAAATGGAATCTAATTGTAGAATCTTTGTTTTCTTGGCAATTTATTTTCTACTCCAAGGTTGCAGGGGTTTGTGTGGTTTTTGAAGGTATGTTGCTTTGCATTTTTGGGCTAATTGAGTAGCCTATTAAAGGGTGAATGTATAGGAAGTCAACACTGGTCCAAAGGAGTCTATGTTGTTTCTCATATATGTTGTGTAACTTGGATATGGGTGTTTGAATCAGTCATGTTTTTATCTAGTGTTTTGGAAGATTGTGGAGTAATTGGACAAAAACTAGTTTCTCACTATTACAAGGGTTTAAGAGGGTTAAAGAGGGAAATGTGTATTTAGTTGCTTTTCAAGTTTTAAGGGAGTTTTGGAATGTCCAAATAGGTTAGAATAATCTTGTTAGATGCCTCAAATAGGTAGGTTGCAAAGAATTTGTGATTGTGCCCTTGTGTCTGCATTAATTTTTCAAGTAATTTCACTTGGTCCAATATAGCTCAAAGTGATTCGGTGTATTTGGGTGCAAGAGAGGACCATCCCTAGCATAAACATACCCATCTGGACATGTTGGAATAGTCTATTTGGTCGTACGAGTTGCGGAATGAAATTTGCACCACTTTGCAACTTTACACTGCTTGCATTTGGCAACTTTTCCCTCCACTGAAAAGTCATCACCACAAGAAAATTCCTTCGAGATAGAAAAAAACTGAGAGAGATTTTTGTAGATGGTCACAACACAATCCCATAGCCTCAGACGAAGAGTCTATAAGAATGATGGTCTCCGAGAAACAGACCTTCAAAGATTGCTGCCTTTTAGCACTTTGGACTCTTAAGGGAAATCGCCAGTCCAATGTAGCTTAGAGTGATTCGGAATATTTGGGTGCAAGAGAGGACCATCCCTAGCGTAAATGTACCCATCCAGATGTGTTGGAATAGTCCGTTTGGTCGTACGAGTTACGGAATGAAAGCTACACCACTTTGCAACTTTTCCCTCCACTAAAAAGTCATCACCACAGGAAAATGCCTCCAAGATAGCAAAAAATGAGAGAGGTTTTTGTAGATGGTCACAACACAATTCCATAGCCTCAGATGAAGAGTCTGTAAGCATCTTGGTCTCCAAGAAATAGACCTTCAAAGATTGCTGCCTTTTTGCACTTTGGACTCATAAGGGAAATCACCAGTCCAATGTAGCTCAAAGTGATTCGACATATTTGGGTGCAAGAGAGGACCATCCCTAGTGTAAAAGTACCCATCCAAATGTGTTGGAATAGTTTGTTTGGTCGTATGAGTTGCGAAATGAAAGTTGCACCACTTTTCAACTTTACATTGCTTGCATCTAGCAACTTTTCCCTCCATTGAAAAGTCATCACTACAAAAAAACACCTCCGAGATAGAAAAAACCAGAGAAGTTTTTGTAGATGGTCACAACATGATCCCATATCCTTAGATGGAGAGTCTGTAAGCATCATGGTCTCTAAGAAATAGACCTTCAAATATTGTTTCCTCTTAGCACTTTGGACTCTTAAGGGAAATCGTTGGTCTAATGTAGCTCGGAGTGATTTGGCATATTTGGGTCCAAGAGAGGACCATACCTAGCGTAAATGTACCCATGTAGATGTGTTGGAATAGTCCATTTGGTCATATGAGTTGCGGAATGAAAGTTGCACCACTTTGCAACTTTACACTACTTGCATCTGGCAACTTTTCCCTCCACTGAAAAGTCATCACCACAGGAAAATGCCTCCAAGATAGAAAAAACTGAGAGAGGTTTTTGTATATGGTCACAACATGATTTGGTAGCCTCATACGAAGAGTCTATAAGCATCACAGTCTCCAAGAAATATACCTTCAAAGATTGCTGCCATTTAGCACTTTGGACTCATAAGGGAAATTGTCGGTCCAATGTAGCTCGGAGTGATTCGGTGTATTTGGGTGCAAGAGAGGACCATCCCTAGCATAAACGTACCCATCCGGACGTGTTGGAATAGTCTGTTTAGTCGTATGAGTTGCAGAATGAAAGTTGTACCACTTTGCAACTTTACACTACTTGCATCTGGCAACTTTTCCCTCCACTGAAAAGTCATCACCACAGGAAAATTCCTCCGAGATAGCAAAAACTGAGAGAGGTTTCTATAGATGGTCCCAACATAATCTCATAGCCTTAGATGGAGAGTCTGTAAGCATCATGGTCTCTAAGAAATAGACCTTCAAATATTGCTGCCTTTTAGCACTTTGGACTCTTAAGGGAAACTAGTGGGCAACATAGTTAACTTCTTCACAAACTTGGTTTGAAGTAATTTCATTCTTTTTTCTGCATTTAAAATGGATTTTTAAGCCTTCCACCCTAAAAGTGACCTCTAAATAACTTCAAACACCTTAACTACCTCATTCTTATTCATTTGTTTTGCAAACAAGCATTTTCATTTCAAGAGGCAGTATAACTTTTGAGACTGCAAGAAGACATCTAATAACTCTTGAGTGTACTAAAAGAATTCTTATGATTTTTGAAGAATGTTGATAACTCTACTGCAGGAAGGTGATGAGAGATTTCTTAGTGATGAAAAGCTTGAGGCATCTTATGAGGAATTCATGCCAACCAAAGAAATGATCAAGTGCGAAGTCACAACTTGCAGCCATGGAACTGAACCTACTAAACCTGAAGAAGATGGTTGTGTTGTTGACCGAAAGAGCACCTTTGCATGGTTGTTTTGCTGATCGGAAGAGTACTTAAAGATTCAGAGGGAGCTTGCTGAACCTAAAGAAGATGGTTGTGTTGCTGACTAGAAGAGCACCTCTGGATGTTGTTTTAGTTGAGGTCTTTGACGAACACTTGTACACACCATAGTATGGTTGTAGCCATTATGGTTGATATCGTGTTGAGGCGATATCTAATATCATGATGAGATGATATTCTTCTTTTCACTTATGGTTGTAGCCATAGTACTAGGCATCACGATGACGTGATTTTCCTTGTGCAGTTGGAAGTATCCTCCCTAGTTGAGAGGGAGTGTTGATGATTATTGTAGCGTTAGTCATATCCTTCCAGTGATCTCCTCTACATAAGAATAAATTAAATATAGCCAAAGTTATTTAATTTTTATATATATCAATTTGTGATTAATGATAATTCATCAAGAGATACGAGTTAATGAAGAGGTGCATTTATGAAGAGGCCAACATGCTTGAGGCATGATTTATGTCAAATAATATTTATTATTTTATGAAGGCCGACTTCTATCTTGGAGGCGCAATCTTTGAGGAGGCACATTCTTTTTGGAGGTTGACCTATATTGTGAAGAGTCGCATCTCTCTTAGCTTGTATATATATTAGATACATTTCATTGTTTTGAGACATACATTTTTCATACATTCCATTTCATATCAAGTGCGAGTTAGTGACAAACTCTTCAAGTGCAGATCAAGTTATTGTGAGAAGGCTAAGGATTATCATTTGAGAATTACATCATTGTATTGATGTGCTGGCATCAATCTATGGTGCATATTATTAGGCCTCATTATCGGCCTTCATTGTAAAGGAGTTTCTATTGTGATTCAATAATATAAGTGATATTATTGGCTAGTTTTCCCAGGGTATCTGTTGTGTTATTGTGTTTGATTTAGAATTAATTTTCTATGCATTAAATCTGATCATAAAACTAATACAAGTAAATGGCTGCATAGTGTGTGGAATGAGGGGGCAGCAGGCCTGAGACCCCTTTAAAGTTTGTTTGAGTACTTTCTTTTCATTTTTTGTGAGTTTTGTGCCAAGTTTCCTCAAGAAATGTGGTCTCATAGAATTCCATGACAAGCTAATGCAATTGATAGCTGCTCCTAGTTATTAGTTATGTAATGTGAAGTAATTGCATAACTGCTTAGGTTGACTTTGTAAAAATTATATTGTTATTGAAATTTTTTCATCTATCAACATCTAGTTGTTACTTATGCAATGTAAAGTAATGCTTTGAGTTTGAAAGATGTGCAATGCAATTTAATCAACAATATGAATATAAACTACATAATATTTAACCATTCTTTTTATGCTATTGTACATTGACATTTAACCATTGCTCACTTGATTAAATTTTCAAAGAGTTTAATCATGCACATGAGGAGGAAATTAAATTTTGATTGTCAACTTCTATATATATCAAATTATCCAATAATCAAGTGTATGTCCATATACAAAAATGGCATCAACGCCAACTCAAACAAAGTTTTACAATATGTGGCATATGCCATCTTGGTATCTATTCAATATTTACATGCCAAAATGTCTATCTCATCCTAAACTACTGGTGGATCATCAAAATGGAGCCTCTTTGAAGCACTCGTTGGCTCTGAAGGTAGCTGCACAAGAAAAAGTCAAACCAAAATTGAGATTAGTTATACTAAATAATTTAAAATCAAATAATTAATATAAAAATCAATACACATTGAATTATAATTGAACTGTAAAATTGAAATCTTGATTACCTGAAATATACGTCTCTTCAAAGGTTCAAGAGTCCTAGAATATAACCCTCTCAAAGAACTAACCAAACCAACTTTTGTAACATCAATCTATATATGTGAACAAAAACATGAAATTGATCCAAGTTAGCATAGAATTGTCAGTAATAAGAACATATTTACCAAGAACAAAATAAAATAAACACATACCTCTTTAGGCTGATCTTATTCTATATCTCCTTTAGGTGTTTTAACACCTCCTCCTTGAGGTGTTTCAACACCTCCTCTTTTAGTTGTTTGAATACCTGCTCCTTCAAGTGTTGTGGCACTTATCAACAATGATGTATAGCTCACAACCGCCTGTACATAAAAATGACAAGACATATGAAACTACAAATCTATGTCAATGTATGCATAATCAATAGAATATCTTATAAATCATAATTCAATCAAATTTGAGTTCAATTAACTTTCCCTTATCTAACATTGTGCATCTATAGTTTGGAGAGCATCACACCTCACTCGCACTAGGTGAATCCTACAAGAAAAGAATAAGATAAACATATTTAAGTTAATATATAATTTCATTAATGACAAGCAAGTATACAGTAAAAAAAATGTAAATGAGTGAGTGCAAAAATACATACTGTGTGTGTCTTAAGGCCAAATAAAATGGCCCTAAGGGTGCTATCAGTCACCCGTGTGAGCTCCTCCTTAGACATTAATTGTTAAATAGACCATGCAAATAAATATTAGTACTTGATACTATCTCTTATTAATATTCATTTTTAAAATAATGAAAATTATGAATTTACACCTTAAATGTTACCTGTGTCACTTCTCCAATGTCCACCTCTCTAGCAAGAGAGGACTCTATAGGGTGTGCTCCACTCCCTTGCATGTGATCTGCTATAATCTCCACATCCTGGATGTCATAATCAGAAGTATCTAATGGTTGCTTAGGGGGATGTACAATAGGACCCAAACATATTTGCTAGAACGTATTGCAAATATGTGGCACACAAATATGTGGACCTAAGGAGGAGGATGCAGCAGCACTGGATCCATCGCCAAGATCACCATACTGTGGTTGAGCTACTAAAGAAGCATGGGAAACCAAAAGACCACTCAAAGAGTGAATGGCCTAGATCGTTTGTGTGGCTGCATCCTCCGTAATATTTGGATGTTGTACTGGAGGTGGTGGAGGAAGGGGAGGATGGGGAACATGTGGGCACCTAACTACTCTAGCTGCCCCTAGCCTATCCTGGGGCATACCTCCACCAATGCCCTGGAAGGGTTTAATGTCAAAGTAATTGACATGATTCCCTAACAAAAACTCAGCATATAATTTTTAATAAAGTAAAAAGGTACATCAAGATTATTGTTGGGTGGTTTATCAAAAACCATACACCAACGATCCCAAAAGTTATCTACTATGCCCCTATGTGTGCACCATTTTATAGAAAGTTTTGGTTTGTTAACATTAACTGGAAAACCAGTGTTGGGGTTAAGAAATAAAGAGGCTATTTGGGCTTTTGTTATTTGGAGATCTTTCACATCATCATAAGAAAATCCACATGCATAATATTGCCTCATGGTTTCTTGCCACAAATGAAATGCATTATGTTGGGTGGAGAGGGTTTCTACATTTGTAATTATTCTTGTCAATGTGGTTGACATACGGGATAATTGAGGGATTTTTTTATAAACATCACAAATTCCCCTCAATTGCTCCAATTTTTCATGAATTAAGTCTTCAATTGATGGCTACGGAAGTGGTGGAGCATTTGGTATTTCTACATTTTGATTCTCAATTGGTGAATTTTCATTCTCAACTAGTGGAATTTGTGCATTCTCATTCTTAACAGCCATAATACCTGATTAAAGTTAAAAAATAATTAATCTAAAATTAGACAATATAAATGAAACACTATTTTTAAATCAAAATCCATTAAAAACATTCATTTTTTTTTATCAAAATCCATTCTAAACTCAATTGTTTCATAAAAATTCAATCAAAAACCCTATTTTGAAAAAGAATCCACAAAAAATTCATTTTTTTTTATCAAAATCCATTCTAAATTCAAATTTTTCATAAAAATTCAATCAAAAACCCTATTGTGAAAAAAAATCCACAAAACATTCATTTTTATCAAAATCTACTAAACTAAATTTTTCACAAAAAATTCAATCAAAAGCCCTATTTTTAAAAAAAATCCACAAAAAACCATATAAAATTATTTAAATCTAAAATAAAATAGAATCAAATCAACTAAAAATAAAAAAACTTACCTTTCCAAATCGGATTTTTCCCAAATTAGATATTCGTTACGTGACTTCAAAATAGTGCTAGACTTTCTTTATATATGCTTTTTGCAAATCAAATATCTAATCCAAATTGGATATCTGATTTGAATCAAATATCCGATTTGTAAAAAGTAGGTTTGGTGTTTGGTATGGTGACACCCGAGCCTAAAAAAAAGTCAACACTTTCTTTTCACATTTTTTGGTCGGTGAAAGACATGTTTTTTTCCTCATTGCCACTTTTTGGTCCACCATGATCCTGCACATACCCAGGCTTAGGTCATACCTTTGCATTATAATTTTCTAGACTTCACCTCACCACTATGTCTTTAATTCACCTTGATATGCTTCTCAGTAAAGTTGAATACCAATTAATCTAATATGGTAAATGCTAATAATCCATAGAACTTATAATACCATTCACTCATCTCCAACACAAACCAAGCACAACCCATAGTCAACCACCCATCTATCCCTCTTACCAACAACTCATACACCCTAGTCATCCATCCATCTACCCTCACTATCTAGAGTCCCTTGGCACAATCCATGTCATTAATCCACAAAAAATATCCATTAGTCTTCCCTATCCTAGCTTTGACAAGGGAAAGCAACCTTCCACAAATCCATTCTAAGACTCCACATCCTATCCTAACCAACCTTCCATCAATCCATTCCAAACCACCCCACCTTATTCTAATACATCAACCTTTATTCCATTCCAATCCATTTCATCCCAATCTACTATACCATCCAATAATACCATGGTAATTAATGCTCTCCAATGATGACTAGCAAGGAAACTTGTTCAGCTCCAAAATGGAAAGGAAGATAGATAATCTAGTCAAATTTCTACTCATACACCATCTATCCATCTATCAAAATCATGTCCAAAATTTCCTACCAATCCTAAAAAGGATCTCACAATTGAAACACCATCATTACAATGTCCAAATATTGAGTCCACTAAAGAAAATCATATCATTCCATTTCCTAAATCATTAGACATATGTCAAGAGCATGATCCAAAGCATGACAAAATAAACCTCAAAATAAATCAAGATCAATTTATCCATGATAGCCCAATTGTAGATCAAAATATTAACCATTTTCATGGCATCCACATTTCAACCACCTCCACCATTGCAGATGAGACAATTGCTTCCACAGGACACATAGATGATCTTCCTCTAGAAAAAGTCTCATATTCTAGATATATTTGCAAATGATCAAGCTATAACTGAATTCATAGGACTTTATGACAATGACCATAAAGACAATTTTGACATCGACTTGAAATCACTAGTAGAATCATCTGAATATGATATGTCACAAAATCAAACCAAAGATTTTAATCAAAATTTTATCCTAGATGTAAATGAAGCTAAGACATCCTATCAACTAGGATCATCCACTTTTATCAAATTAGGATTTCTCATAGAGAAGATTCCAAGTAACAGTGTTGACATACACAATGATGGGCTAACATCTTATTTTCAAAACAAAAAAATACCGCATCGCAAACAAAATCTATCAAAGCATGCAGTATCAAGGAAGAGAACTAGACCTACATGAGCAAGGAATTCTAGAACTAGTACAATTTCAAGAAAATTCTAGACATCAAGGTCTTGGTTATTCTTCAAGAAGAAAATAAAATGATGTTAGTGATATCTCCATGACATTAGGGGAAACTTTATCCAATACAAACATCAAAATGGGTGTCATGAATAGTTCTTACCATAAGGTTGTTTCCAACACTCATTCCATCCACACCATAAACCATTATTCCAACATAATTAAACTTTCCATTTGGAACCAATAAAAACAAAATTATTACAAGTCCAAAGTTCAAAATCAAATGTTAAAGGACATTGAATCAAACAAAAATCCAAGTGGACAAATAAAGTTAAAATGGATCCCAAAGAAAAATGGATCAAACAAAGAAAATATTCCAAATCCAAAAGTCAATCAAAATATGGAGCCACAAGAAATGAGGACTCCCACATATAATAAATGTCCACCTCCTTCAAAAAGGTCATCAAGAAAGGAATATAAAATTGTTGGTTCCAAACACTATCCTAATCAAAATTCCAAACTTCATCATCCAACATCGCAAGTTTGTAAAATAAAAACTAATTCATCCAAACGTCCAAAAAATCCTTCCAAATTTACCATCATCCATCATTCCAAAAGAAATACCTTGAATGAATCTGTCACATCTTGGTAGCAACTCTTTATTGTAAGGACTCTCATGGCACTCTATCGTGATGTGCATACTCTAATAAGGCCAACTCTAGTATCAACAAGGATCACAATGACATCAATCATTTGTATGGAAGCATTATGATCCTTGTAAGTGTGAAATAAGTAAAATAACTAAAAAAACTTCTTAATGAAACATTGTATCAAGATTTAACATGAATTAACTAAAATAAAGAGAAAAAAACATGAAAGTGTCTCATTGTTTCCTATCTCCAAAGATTTATTAAATCACAAAGGGCTCTCATATTTGGTAAGCATTGTGACTGTTAAAATGCCTATCTAGAGAATGGAATGATGCTAAATGCAATGATGTAATCCTATATGTGATTTCTAGATGATATGATGCTACTGTAATCTATTCTGACATGAAACCTAATAAAAGAAAGCTACAATAAAACTATGATGCAGCCATGATTATGATTCTACTAATGCTATGATTGCTATTGCTATTGCTCAATGCTTGAATGCTTGAATGTTATTTTTGCAGAGTAAGATTGCACAAAGTTCAGATTCGAGATCCATTTCCTATAGAAGAAGGTTGTATTTATAGATTTATGGAAGAAATTTTGTGAAAGGACAACACAACAAAGGCTTGGATTTGATCTAGAGGATTGAATGCTGAGAGATGAAGAAGCTTGAGCTGATCATGGGAATGGTTTCTCCCCATGAAAACATCAAGCCAGATGATAAGAAGAATCAGAGGAAGGAGATTGAGAGATTGATTTCCAATCCGTCTACAAAGCTTTCCCATGAATGCGAGTTGAATTAAATTAGATATTTGATGTCAAATTTGGTAGGTGAGTGAATAGAGGAAATTGCCTTTATGCCTTTATTTGAATAATTTATGATTTATTCAAATTAGTAAAAGGGAATAAATAATTTAATAAAACAAACCATAGAATTTGTTTATTAAATAAATATAGAAGGGATATGATAATTAAACAACAAAGTATTTATCTGTTTTTATTTAATAAAGATAAAATGATGTGATAATTAAATAACACAAACTATTGAAGTTATATATTTAACTAAAATTGAAGAATAGGAGAATGAACTATAAATAAATATTTCTATTTATTTATTAGATGAATTTAATTATGATAATTAAATTAAAAAAAATTGAAATTCATTTATTTAATTAAGACGAAAATAATAGAATAAAGATTGAAGAATTTAAGATGAACTATATAAATAAATATTTCTATTTATTTAATAGTAGATGAAATAAAGGTTAATTAATCAAATAAATCATATTTAATTAATTATATTCTCCAAACTATTTTTAGGTGTATATAATCCTAACAAGGGAACTACTTCATAAAGGTCATTATTGGCATATCATGGCCCCAGTCTCTACATCTACACCATACATGGATTCAAAACATTCAGTGATCAGCTAAAATAGCAAGGCCATCTAGAATATCAAAAATACTAAAAAAATTTGAAAAAAAAAAAATTGCCTTGATGATAACTTGGAAAACATGCATCTTGGTGACACAAAAAAGAAATCATAAAAATACAGAAGAGAAAAAAAATCATCCAATAGTGAAAACCACATCAGTGGCACTTTGGATAAGTACCACAGTGAAAAGCTAGCAAACAAGCATCATGTGTAGTCAATCTTTTCTTCATCCTCTACTAGTACTTTATTTGATCTTCCACCCTAATCCAAAATAATTCCCTTACCTTCCATCATCTCCCATTTGATATCCATCAAAAGGATTTGTCATCTTTATCATGACTTTCAAGTAGTTGATGTCTTATGTCCTTTCTCCTCCATCTTGCGTCCATAATAAACCCATGTCCCATTACATCTCTAATGGTTAGTCCTGTACCTAACCGGGGGAAATTTTCTAAAACCTAGCTTCATAGGATTGTACACTTGTCATTGGAGGTCAAAACATTTGAGAAAAGACAAAAAAATCAAATATTCGCAAAATGAAAAAAAAATCATAAAATGTAAAAATCCAAAAAAATAAAAACATTCAAAACCCAAAACATTCAGATAAATTTCACAAAAATCCCAAAAATAGAATCAAATTTGGTCATGTCAGTCTTTGTCAAACTACGTTACCTCTGTGACAGGATGTAGGAAGGCCATATGTTGATGTGCCCCTAAGGCATTAGGTCAGTCATTTAGGTGTTATCAAATAAAATCATGAATCAGTCCTATTGATGGGTGTTTTTTCACTTTCTCAACATAGGCAACACACAAGTGCACTACCTCTCTTAAAAGGTAAATATTTTCAACTACGTTGAAGATAATCAGCCCAAGGTCTCGTGAGTGTAGGTCATGACTTGCAAAAACAACTCAATTGATTGATGTGATTTTCTGTTAATCACAAAGGGAATTTATGGTTCACTAAGCTTGGAGGGAACTGGATCTTCAAATGGTGTTTTGTGGAATTCTGAAAATAAAATGTAGTTGCTGCAAGTTCAAAACAATAGTCTACAACTCCTTCTTTATCATCAGATTCAGCTTTACAATGATGTAGAAACTCTTCCTTAACTTCAATTTTCAAAGAAAATTCAAAATGGAAAAGGGATAGAAGGGTTCCTAGACCTGCAACTAATGTTGAACAGTGACAATGGAGGATTCTATAGTGGAATAACCTTCCTAAAACTAAGTTCCACTTAGCCAAAACAACCTACAGTCTAATGAAACTAGTGCAATCTTCTAAGGTATGTATATTTTCAGCTATCCATTCACCATAAAGCATGAACAATAGATGAATTTTAAATGCAACAATAAAATAGTGTTTAGACTAAATTTACACTGCTGCTCATTATCAATAAACATCAAAAAGTATGAACATGGAGGGCATCAACACCATAATACCCTTCACTATTAATGAATAGTATAAAACTAACAACTAGAATAGCTTTAAAATAAAAAGAACAAAGCTAAATATAATGTTGAAGAGAAGAATCATGCACACATGTGAAGAAACACAAGAACCCATCAAAATAATGCAATTCTCATTAAATTTCTATAGCATGTCTTTACACAACTCAAAGTTTTCTCTTTGAAAATGAGAGGAGATCCCTATTTATAGTTTTTCAAAAGTGAAATGAATGGCCAGGATTTACTTTCATTGTGTGGCCAAGATTCATTTTACATTAGGGTTTCACCTACCCCCAAACTATAACAATATTAAATACATCTTTTGACTCTTCCCTATTTTATCATCTAGTGACCTTGACACTATAGAAATTTTGTATTCTAGAGGCTGCCTTCTTTTAAGCTACACTATCATATATTCATCATCAATGACCAACTTCCCTGATTCTTTTGGAGGGTGGAATACTCCATGATTTTTCCTATCAGAGCCTGGAGCTTGTCCCACTCCATAATGTATGACTGGAGGATCTGAAAGGTTAAATTTTTGAATATCCTACTGATCTGCTCCCAGTGTTTGGTGTATTTGGGCATGGCATTAATTACCTACTCAGACTGGGTAAATTCCCTTGTAGTGAAGTCAATGAAATCTGGTGACAGTGCATCTTTAGCCCCTTTATCCATCTTCTTGTGGAAGAACAACTTGATTTTCTCTAGGTCTAGATCTAGGGCGGGCATGTCATAGTCTATCATCATTTGGAGGTAATCCTCACTATCAATCTAGTGCTTTGTAACCCATTCAAGGTCGAGCTCAATTTCATGTAAGAACCTTTCCAAAAATATTTTATATGATTGAGGCCCATCTGCCAGGTTTCCACAAGCCAATGATCATCTTTTATTAGCTCTAATTCCTTTTCCCATGTTCTCTTTGGGAGCTTGAGAATGCTTCCGAGCTTAGGATATGTGATCCTATATAGCTCCATGAACCTATGGCATGTTTTCTCTAATGCCTCCAACTAATTTTTTAAGTCCCAAAACTTGTTATACATTCGAGCAGTGTGATGGATGCCCATGTCACCATTATATGTTACCCGATAGAACCAATCCACCATGGCCTTGGTCCAATTCTTCATCTTTTCCATTTTGTTCAACTCTTCTTGGGAGAGAAGAGGGGGCATAGATGATGTCATCAGTACTTCTTCTTTGATAGATGTCCACTATTAGACATAAGCCACGATATTTTCCACCTGTTCCTTGAGTTCATCTTTTTAGGACTAGTCCTTGTTCATTTGCTACATTATTCTGGCCACTAACCATTGAAATTCATCTATTTTTTTCTCTTTGGTTTTCGGGCCTAGGTTGATTATTGAAATATTGTAACCAACTCCCACATCCTTATTGATCACAAGGGTAGCAATCTATATTGTTTTGGATTTGGAAGCCCCCATAGTGATGTGAGAACAAACTCTCAGCTTCTTCTCCTTTATTGTCTTTGTCTATGCCCTGGCCAGTATTGCCCCAAGTCCTACCTTTGGATCAATAGCCATAGGAACTTTCTTTTATAGTTGTTGCTCTACCCAATCAAGCACCTTGGTTTTCCCCTTAGGTGATTTGTGATCACCTTCCTCTCTTTGTTCATATCTAGGTTGTTCCTCTTCATGGCTAGGAGCCTCTTGATCTATTCTTTCTTCTTCATCTAAGTCCTCAATTTGTAAAGCCTTTTCTTTATTTGACTCAATGGAGGCTATGTTTTCTTTAGTGACACCTTCTTCCTGGGGTGTCTTCCCTTCTTATTTCTCAAGCTCATCATGATGCTCAGGCTCAGGTCTCTTCCTTGGTGCATCTTCCTTTTCTATATTCTTCTTTCTCTTATTCCTCTTCAGGAGGTACTTCTTCCTAGACCAGGCCCTTATCGTGGCCAACTAGTGTACGATCTTTGAGTATCTCCACATTTATATTGATGTCAACTTTCTCCTCAAAAATATTATCCTTAGAATTTTCTTTCTCACCTTCATCTTTGAGCCACTAGGATAGCTCCTCATCCAACTCTTGATATGAGGTTTGTACTATATATATTTCATTGAGAGCTTTAGTTTCCTCCTCTAAGGAATGTGATCTTTCCTCATTAGATGCCATTTTTTCTAGGTTAATATTTAACCCACCTTCTTGGTGCTCAATGTAATCATCCTAGAAAAATTGCTTGAGCTTCTCAACCACATCTTTCATGCCCTTTTTTTGGCACTATGCATGACATTTCTCCATCTCTTCAAAGATTTGCATTGTTTCCTCCATCTTTGGCGGATCTGTAGGTGGCAAAGGAAGGGGTAGGCTAGTTTCAATTTGGGCCATCAGAGCTTGAACCATGGGGTTCATGATTACTCTAGAGATTTTAGTAGGTATATTTTGCATATATGTGGTGAGAGCATGTGGCAAGGTGATAGATGGCATAGTGGCAGTAGTCACCATAGGCATTGGGGTAGAGAGAGTGGGAAATGGGGGAGGAAGTGAGGAATATTATAGCGGGGATGTAGTGACTAAGGAAGAATCCAGTACCATTACTAGTGCCATTGGTGAAGTGGAGGTGAGGTGGTCTGAGATATCCATAGTGAGCAGCAATGAGACAAGAAACTTCTGAGAGGCAAAGTGCGATGGAGTGGCAATGGTAGCAGTAGCAACAAGAGCAGAAGTGGTGTGAGCAGAACGTGGCTACTCACCTTCTTCTTCCCCTTCATGTTATGGGTCCTCCTCTATGGTAGTAATCTCACTTACGAATCCCCATGTTTTCTTTTCTTTCTTAGAAGATTCCTCCTCTATAATATTTTGTGTGCACACCTTGTGCTTTGGTTTCTGATTAGGCACATATTTCCTCTTCTTTGACCTTGTTGCTAGTGAGGACTTGGGTGCCTCTTCTGAAGGGGTAGCAACTGCTCCACTATCTATTTCTCTTTCAAGCCTCGAGCTCACCATATGTCAGCTCAGTTCCCTATATCTTGAATTGGGTGATCTGGCCATATATCCATTGCATTGTTCTATTTTCAATGGGTCACGTCAAGATATCAAGGTCAGTGACCTCATCTTCATTCCAGTCTATGACACGTAGGGAAAATTTTTCCACAACATTGAATCTATCATCAATAACATTATTGTCCTCCTCTACTATTTGGTTGGGAATTGGGAACAAATTCACTAATTTTATGAATTGTGGCATCATCCTCATGTAGTGTCTCATTTGCACTTCCTTGTAATCTACACAATTGGACCATAAATCCTTGACCTAAGGTTGGTGAGTGTATTTTCATATGACCCACTTTTTTAGTTTCCCATAAGGGTCCATTCTTCCTCAGTGGGTGTGGAGGTCTAGGTTGTACTCCACCTACTCTTTCTCTGAATAATCGACACATAGGGCAACAGGATAGGAGTACATTTCTTGTCCAAAATTCAGGGGATATGGGATCCCCACTCCATGATTATCACTCAAAAGAGAATTATCATTCTATAGTTGCCAAGAAATTTCTAGTAGGATCATGCGGTCGTTGGGATAGTATGGAAGATGGTATGATCACCCCATGAATCCTTTAGTTCTGACATAAGTGAATTTTGAGAATTTTATAAACAAGTACCCAAACTTTAGGATGAAGGCGTTGGTGTTGTTTGATACTCTTCTCTCAAAGTCTCATCCAAGTAACCTAATGATGTTCCTAATTAAGGCATCATTGACCCTCTTGTATTCCCTTTTGAAGTTCTAATACTATAGCTAAGGGTAGCAAACGTACACTTTGAGGTCCCCTCTTGTTGCTTTTGGGTTTCTTGTGATGAAGATTCCTTTGTAAGGGAACTTTTCTACTAGAAGGTACACTAGATATGAGGTCATATATAACTTAGAAGCATTCTTTATAGCCATGAGTTGGTTATGCATTTTATCACTGATAATCTTTTCCCAATGGAACTTTTTTTTTCCCTAGATGATCTCCTCGATGAAGTAGAGCATCCATTCTTCAAAGAAAGCAATAGAAAGAGGCCCATTACTCTTCTCAATAAAGTGAATAAGTCATGGTATTCCTCATGGAAGTCATTTATGAATAGCTCATTAAGAACTTTAGCAACGCTGCCCCTCTTTTCCTTCAACCAATGTTGGTTAATTAATCTTTTGCATTCGAACACATCTGCTTTCAACATATTATTAGCATATTCCTTCTCTATTTTCTCCATGACATCAAAGGTGGGGATGTGAAAAGTCCTGCCAATAGATTTAGCAAATAGATTTTCTAATACCCTTCCCTCATGCTCGATGATCTTTTTGTTATTGTGGTACACTTTTTGACACATGATGACCAATTTTGGAGTGACTAATGCGGTAGGAAAACCAAGTGCCTTAGGAAGACCACTCGCTCTGATATTTCATGCATCCTCAGTCATGGGGTTGATCATCACCCTTTGTTGGAACTCATTGATGTCCACATGTCCAAGATTTTTATCTGATATTGAGTCCTAGGTCGAGGTGATCTTGGAGGTTCACTCCACTCCATAAAATTGGTACTTCATTTGATGAATTTCCTATTCCCCCCTCGGTGTCTTCACATGATTATTTCCTTTTTCTTTGTCAGAAAACCTCCACGATGGACTAGTAGTAGGCTCCATAAAGTATGCATACAAATATGTAGTAAGTGATTTCATATAGAAATCAGGGCAACCGTTAGTTAAATCTTGGAAAATGAGGGTCAAATCCAATAATTCATTATCAGAAGATCATACAATTTATCAATATTCATCATTTGAGGATCATTTGCATCATTTGCAAGAATGTGGGCCCAGGGATGTGGGTTTCTTTGGGTTGGTAGTCATCAAGGGGGTTAGGATTAGGATGACACTGGGGTGACGGAAACCTGCAAACAGCCACCCAGAACAAAAGCTCCACAAGATGATCTCGACAGTCAACATCTTCAAGAGGCAATCTAGTAGGTGAAAAAATTAGATGTTAGGCTCTTGGAGTGACCTGATTTGTCATTATGTCATTGCAGGATTGAGGTATGTGGAGGAAGGAGGCTCAAAGGATACTTGGTACTTTGTCATTAAGCAACAAAGATCATAGAATGACATCCTACAAGAAGAAATCTGCAAAGTGGGATGCACAAGATCCTCAGATCTTTGGCTTGTCATTACAATGTTTGATCAACTTGGGAGGTACGGGGAAGAATCTACAAAAATCTGTCATATGATGATCCTTAGGAACAATGAAAAAGAGACTGTAGTTTGTAGACAACAGACTACACAAACAGACCCACAAAACACTTAAAATTAGCCATTTGTTTTAGAAGAGCTCAGATAGCAGCAGAGAACATGTGTTCTACACTATAGGAGGAAGGGATGACACCACTGCTAACAAATGGCAGTCAAGTAACGGTGGGCCACAGATGGAAGCTTGCAAGGAATGGTCTGCATGGCCATCAAACTCAATCATTTTTGCACCTGGCGGAGATGATTTTAGCAGGGCCCATAATGTGAGAAGCAGGTAGGGGTAGGCCATTTGGAAATGGCAGCAAGGTGATGGTCTTCTACAAGTGGAAACCTGCATGAACGGACCCACAAGGGTTCACATACTCAATTTTTCTTGTTTAATGCTCTAAATATTGATCAGGCAATAATAATCGTTGCAGGACTCATGGTGTAGAGGGCAGAAAAGGTGAGGTCATTGTTCAACAACATTAGGAACACTGTCACCTACATAAGGAATCCCACACAAACTAAATGACTTAGTTTCTTTTCGTTCAAGTTTTAGCATTAATTATAGTGGTGGAGGGAACACTATAGGCCACAAGGATGTTCATGCCTTGCCAAGAATGATGATGACAAGGCCTGGTTTTGCATTGTTTCAAGGGAATTTTTTGAATGAATTTTAAGGAAATCTTGGACAATTTTTATGCAAGGAAGACTATTAGGATAGCCACCAGCTACTTCTAGGTTTATGTGGAAGATTTAAGCATTTACTCACAAACCCTAGTTAATGAAAAGATTCATTCATCAATTTTAGGCACAGGCATACTTGAAAAAGTTGTATAAATTCAATGGAGACCGAGTTTCAATCCAACAGGAGCTAATGCAAGTGTGAGAGTCTCAATCATTATCCTCTCTCTTTGAAAATAAAACTAACAAGTCTAAAAAATGGCAGGTCCAATCACCTATTTATAGGCAAAGTCTTGTTAATGATCTATATTAAATGCAGGGTATGGTAGTAGGTGTGGTGGTTGGAGCACGAGAATTGACAAACTGGCAGAGGGAAACCCAAACCTGCAGTGCAGGATGACCCATGGGAACTACTATTGACTAATGGTTAGGAGATGACAGCGCACGATAATGCTAGACCTGCCATGCGAACAAATGTCCTAGACCGGCCATCAGTAGAACAAAAAAGAGATGGCGGTGTCGCACTGAGGGAAACCCACAACTGTGGACCTGCGGGGCTTGGATTATGCCGAGGGTGAAAGGCCAAGAGAAGTGTACATGAGAACCCCCGTAGAGACTAAAGACTTAGGGAATTTTGGGGTAATGAACTTGGTCAACTAGAGAATGATGGTGTTAGTGCTCCTGGCCACTTTAAACTCATAATTAGGGGCATGCAAAATGAGGAAAAGTCAAAAGAGACCAGACATGAGTGAGAAAGAAGGGGTCCCCATGTTGTACAAGGAATGTGTGTTATAGGAACAACAAATGGTGACTCCACTGGAAGAATGCTCCTAGGAATTCTAAGGGTAAGTATTCATCCAAAACCCATAATCTCTAGTTTCGTAGACCAAAATTCATTCCATAAGAAAACTAGGAACTCAAAGGAAGACAAAATCCTTAACTGAATCATGTCACAATGTATACCTCAAAAGTGTGTGCAAGGTGAGTTCATTCCCTTCCTTCAGAGACCATCATGGATAGTAGTCAATCAGTTGAGGCAAGCTACATAAACTATCCCACCCCAAAATTAACTTGGACATTGCTTTGCTACTAATAAACCATCCATAGCCTCGACGGAGTTGTCGTTGAGACCCCAAAAACATTGCTCTATTGCTAGTTGGGCATCCATAGCCCTGATAGAGTTACTCATACAACCACACAAATTTTTTTTAACACTTCCTTTATTTTCCTATATTGAATATTTTGCTTTCAATATTATTTTATTTTGCTCAACTATGTAAGCATCGAATCTTACTGTGGGTTTGGGATCACAATGGTTAGTTTAGTAGACTTAGGATTTTTCACTTGTCTATTCCTCATAATGACCATCATATAGCCCATTAGAAATATTTAAAGTGTGTTATCCATGCATGATCTAAGATAAATGTGAGGAGATTCAAATAAGGGTTCTATCCTAGGTCAAGTCAGAGTTCAAGGAAACTTGCTTCACGGGCAGTCAAAAATTAATAGTAACAGATGAATACTTATCTAGAGAACAAATAGGAGTGGACAACAAAGTAGGCCCTTTGATGATCCAAGCATGTACACCACACCAAAACAAAGAGAAACCCTTAGCAAAAACAAAGTTGGGAAAGTGAGAAAAAGCGAGGTGAAAGCGAAGCAGCAAAGTAAAAGAACCTAAACTAACTTATATACACATATATACAAAGGATGAGCTTGAAAAGCCCAGGAAAAGAAATAATGCTTGAGTTACTATCTGTTGGAAAGGAAAGGGACATCCTCTCTAGTGAGTTTCTTTAGGTGAAACTAATTTTCTCCTAAGATTTCCAAAATTCGAAAGGGGCCAAGCCAAATCTTGTTGAATTTGTCATGTCCCCCTTTATTTTCATGGGCCTTGTCCCAACAAAGGACTAGGTCAGCAATCTTAAAGGCATTTACTTTGGCTCAAAAATAAAATCATATTTTTACTATGCCTTGGTGTTTGAAAAAAAATTCTATTACTCAATCACAAACTTCTTCTAAATGCAACTCAGCCAAATGAGCTTCTTGGTGGTCTCCTTCCTCATAAAATGTGTTAATGAATTGCAATGTGGGAATCTTGAGGTGAACAGGGAAAATAGGCTCTAAGCCATAGACATGATGAAATGAGGAATTACCCAGGGCAGCCTTATGGCGTGTAGGATCTGCCCAAAGGGAAAAATGCAGTTGGGTGTGCCAGTCTTTTGGGTTTTTGTTTAGAAATTTCTTGATCATATCTATCAATTTTTTTTTTGTTGACTTAGCTAGGCCATTTCCCTAAGGGTAGTAGTTGGATGAAAATTTGAGGGTGATCATGTAATTGAAGGCCCAAATAGTGAACTTGAGAGATGAAAAGGAAGGGTCGTTATCACACACAAGGGAAAATGGGAAACCAAAGTGATTTAAAATAAAACTTTCTTGAAAATAAATAAACACTTCAATGGTGCACTACCTACATGCTATTGTTTTTGTCCACCTAGTACAATAATTAGAGGTAGTTAGAATGTACCTATGGCCTGCAAAGGATGGTGTGCTTACCAGACCAATGAAGTCAAGTCACCATTAACTAAATGGCCTTACCTCAAGGACTGGTTGTAACAGTACAACAATATTGCTCTCCCTAGTGGCAGCAATTTAGTAGACATGACAAGTTTTGACATGGTTATGCGCATCCTTAATTAGTGTTTCTTGGTAATACCTAGCCCATAGAATTTGATGAGCGATTGAAGGGAGAAATCTGTGACCTATGCCAAATCTTTCATGGAATTGTTTCAACACTTCGGCTGCTTCCTCTTTCCCAAGGCACCTAAGGTAGATCCCTTTGTTTCCTCTTGTACAATATAGATCCCTGGAACATGTAGTTGCTACTCTTTCATCTTAGAGCACACTTTTGTACTTCTTGTAGCAAAGATAGGCACTTCTTGTCAGAAAATAGTATAAAATGTCATCACACCACTCGCTGAGAGAGATGTCCTCCAGCTGATACTATTGTATGGTAAGTTTGGGTCCTATTTTAGCTATTGTTTGAGTGAGGTCTTGTCCTCAAACTAATTTTATGGGCTGAATCTCCATGTCATATTCTTGCAATAGTGTGACCCATTTTTCTCTCCTTTCCTCTAGCTCATTTTGCATATAGAAGTCTTGACTGTTGGATCTGGGACTATTGTGAATACCTTGTTGTGTAAGATATAGTGTTGAAACCTCTTAACTCCTCTAACCAAGGCATATGCTTGTTTCTCAGCATTGTGATACCTTAATTCAACATCCTTCAATGGAGCACTCGTGAATAAAATAGGGTGTTCATTCCCTCTACCATCTTTTTGTGTCAACATGCTAGCACAAGAGTGATCTAAAGCAAATGAATATATGTAAAATGGATTCAGATAATCTAGACTGACTAGGATTGGTGCATCAACAATCACTTTCTTAATTTCTTCAAAAGTCTACTTGGCTTCTGGTTTCCACTCCACTTTGGCATCCTGTTTAAGCATAACATTCAATGGCTTGACAATTTCAGTCAATCCCATGATGAACTTCCTAACGAAGTTGATCTTTCTAAAGAAATATTTGAATTCCCTCTTCCTTCCCAGAAGCTTAATTTTTAATATAGCTTTGATATGCTCTGGGTCTATTGAGATTCCTTTCTCTAAGATACATGTCCCAATAGCTTTCCTTCTATAACTCTGAAGATACACTTCTTTGGATTTAATGAAATGCCAAATTCTCTACATTTCTAGATGGCCTTGCACAAATCAAAGACATGGTATCCTCTTTTCTTTGACAATATCATGAGATCAACCATATATATGATGATTCATTTTTCAATTAGGTCCTTGAAGCAAATATCCATGGCCTAGTGAAAGGTGGCACTAGTGTTGATTAACCCAAACGACATTCTTTTGTATGTGAAGTTTCCCCACTTTGTGGTAACTGTTGTCTTGTGCTAGTCTTCGTACTACACCATCACTTGGTTGTACCCTAAATATCCATCCAAAAAGGACATCATCTAAGATCCATTAACTATTTGCAATACCCCATCTAGTGAGGGTACTAGATAATTGTCCTTTTCAAAGGCCCTATTTAAGTTCTAGAAGTCTATGCACAATTTGATCTCTCCATTTTATTCCTTATTGGAACCAAGTTTTCCACCCAGGAGGAATGTCTAGCTGGGAAGATGATCCTAGCTAACAATATATTTTGGACTTCCTTGAAAATAATTGGTTCCAACATTGCATTGATTAGCCGTTGGTGCTACTAGAAGGGTCTCACATCCAGTTTGAGGGGAATGGTGTGAGTTATGATTGATTTGTCATATGTTTTTAAGTCCTCATAAATAAAGGAAATCACATCATGATAGTTGTACATGGCTTCAATGATCCATTTCCTTTCCTCTGGTGTCCACACTTTTCCAATGAACACATTCTTGATCTCCTCAGTGGCACCCATGTTGTGAGCATCACACTGGTTGCCAATTGACTCCTTCATTTGTTGATCTTGATCACTTATCTGATCCAAATAGATTATTCTCTCTAGTTGAAGCATACCTCATGGTATTGTATTTTTTTTAGGTTAATGACCCCTTCTATGTCGAGTTCAACCCCCTTAGGCTTTGTCTCATCAATGATTTGTGTTGCAAACACATCAAAGCTAGTGAGGAAATCTAGGATATGTTTTTCCTCATTTAACACTTGGAGGTTGGTGACATTATCTAGCATTACTGGAGTGGAAGTGAGCTCTATAGTAAATTTCTTTAGACTAGCTAGGGAAAAGGGTTGAAGGGTGCTAGCTATCTGGGCTAAGGCATCAGTAGTATCATTTTTAGAACACAGGATCAGTTGAATGTTGAATGCATCTAGAACTTCTATAAGATCCCATATCCTATGCCTATAATTTTCTAACCTTCTATTGTGGCAAGAGTACAACTTCCTAACTTGTTTTACTACCAACTCTAAATCACCAAAGACTTGCAACATTTTGACCTTTCGTAATGCCATCAAGATCTCATGAACTAGTGCTTTATACTCTGCTACATTATTTGTGCAATAAAACTGAATCCTATGAGCAAAAAAGTACATCTTACCTATGGGAATGGTGAGCTTGAAGCTGGCTCCCACTCCTCACTTGTATTTGGACCCATCAAAGTGCAACATCCAAAACTTGGAGGATTCCATGACCTTGGATCCGGTGGATTATGCTTGTTCTCTTGGTTGTATATTCACCTTAGAAGCCTTGAGTGGCCACGTAGGTTAAACATGGATTTGATTTGGTTGCTCCTTTTGGAGCTTTCCTCTAGGGTTGATCTACTCTACAATATGCTCTAATGTTCTTTGGCATAGACAGGATTCAAATTTAGAATGTGCAACATTGTGTACCCTACACTAGCTACTTAATAGAAACTCCTAAAAGTCTATTCTTTCTCCTAAACTAAGCTAATCCTATATGAATTTTGCATAAATTCTTGAAATCCTTCTAGCAATCCAAGATTATCTTCCTCATTGTATTCTTCATCTTTAGATTCAATCAACACCTCAATGTTGTCAGGAGTGTAGGTCAAGTTGGTGGGAGCACTGCATTGCACAAGAAGGACTTCTTCACCCACTTCTTCATGGAACTCCTCTTCATCCTGATAGACCATGGGGTAATAGTTTCCCAAATTTGTTTCTATGAATAACACCTCATTTGTGTTGTTATATTCTATGATCATAAATTTCATTTATGGCTCTCGATCAATATGGATCTGGTTTGGTAACCATTTCCATGCTAACTAGAGGTGAGAATAATCCATTGTAGCATATCCATTCAATGCTTAGGTGAAATATCTTCCTACTATTATGCCATATGTGTCAGGAATATTAGCAACCTAAATGTGAATCATTTGTTGCACCCTTGGATCAGTAGAAATCTACATGGGTATTTTGTTAATTTCCCCAACTATGTTGATCTTTGTCTTGTCTAGTCGAGTCACCTTCCATCGGGAGGTAGTTGGAGTTATTCCTAGAGCTTTGCATATTTCCAATGACATGGCACTAGCTAAGGCTCCTGAATTGAACAAGAATTTATACAAGTTCTTTCCAAAGATTTTGATGGTGGTCAGGAAGGGAGGGGTTTCCAACTTCCCTTGTAATAGCCTTATGGATACATCAGCTTGTGCCACTTGTGTTGTGTCCTTATCATTGGTTTTATTTGAGGTTTGTGCTTGATTTTTCTCATTGGATGGTTGATTTTTTCTTGTTGATTTGGAGGATGATCCATTTTATTTCCTACAATTTCCCTAATTATGGGCTCATTTTGTGAGGTATCAAAAGAATCCACCTTGGTAGGTGATTCTTGGGTTGTCTTGGATGAAGTAGTCCCATTAATCATCATAAAGAATACATTTCTAACTATCATGACACTAACCAGTTCAAAGGCTGATAGGATCAACTTAACCTTCTTTAATTTCTCTACCACATATTCCCCCATTTTTTCAACCTCTGATTCAAAAGATTTATCCTAAGAAGAGCTAGTGGGGTGACTTTGGGTTTGGTTCAGCTGCCTATTCCTATTGAGGTACTGGGTAGGCATGTGTGGTTAGCTTGGATTATTGTTGGCGTTGGGGTTAGGTGGTGTATTGAAATTGTTGGGTGGGGTAGAAGTCATGAAAGGCCCACCTACTTGTCTATTTCTCATATTATAAGGGGTTTCCCTCTGATGGAACATATGGACTTCATCCTCATGAGGCTTCTCTTCACCTATAGGGAGATTATCTACTGAATCGAAAAGCTGGAATAATGGGCTTTCATTAGTTACCTCTTTTATCTCTTCATTCTTTGGGGCAATGACATCCTTCTTGGGTACATTTCTTTCACCTTTGGGAAATTGAGCTTGATTAACTACTAGCACTAAGGATTCATATGGTTCAGACATGACCAAGTCTCTGCAACTAATGCCATCAACCACATTTCAAACTTCCACTTCAAAAATCTTAGTGGTGGTTTGGAATTTTGGACATTCCAATTCAGAATACCTATTTGTCTTGTGAATCTGACACCGTTCAGATAGGCTACCTCTGGAAAATAAAATTTTCTTATAGTTTTTTCAACACTAGTTGGTTGATCAAGAGGCACAGTGGCACCTCCATTGTTCGGCCCTGTATTCCATGTTCAATTCTACCTTTGTGAAGGCCTTTGCTCAAAGTTATGACTTGAATTTTTTCCTCTTTCATATTTTTATTTGGAGGGTCTACCTAAATCATGGTTTTCATAGTTAGCTCAATTGAGATTAGCTTGGTTACTCCTTTAATAAGTTTGTAGTTGGTTATTCTAGTTCCTCAAGTGCATCACTTTAGTTGATAGATTCTTAACCAGGTTAGTCACCTCATCAATCTAATCCTTCTCTGTGTTGTTTAGTTGTAGTGCTAGATTATGAAGTAAGACTAGTTATACTGTGGGTTGACTCTATTGAGCATGAAGGAACTTAGATTCCTACAGGTATGCAATCATTTGAGGCTACTGATAATATGTATGTTTTTATTGTGGTTGTAGGTAATGAGACACTGGAGGTGCTTGATTAAGTGGTCGCCCCGAGTGTGGCACTATTGGTAGTTGAGGGAGTTGATTCAGGTGGGGCATTTGATAGGCTAAATCATGATTAACTCCTTAGATCTGGATTGTATGAGTAGCTGGTCCAAATGAGGGAAACGGACCCACAATTTACTACCCCAAATCAGTGTTTGTTGTAACTACTTTTTCATATGCATCTACCAACCTAGTAGGCAGTGGGCACATCCTTTTCACTAATGTGGATCTAAGATTATCCAAGGCTACATAGTAGACTTGTCTAGTT
The DNA here is from genome assembly GCA_007258455.2 of Sequoia sempervirens. Classification (NCBI taxonomy): domain Eukaryota; kingdom Viridiplantae; phylum Streptophyta; class Pinopsida; order Cupressales; family Cupressaceae; genus Sequoia; species Sequoia sempervirens. Next base: position 339,494,872 of record VDFB02000017.1, read on the forward strand.
GAGGCATCATTGACCATGTAGGGTGGCTTCAACTTCATGTAAGATCTATGGAATCGGCCATTGAAAGAGGCAATGGGTTTGTTAACCTCCCTCCTAATGAACATGTATTGTTGGTATAACTCGGAGGGGTTGATAGGAAGTTTAAACTTCTGTAGAAATGTGATCTTCATCTAATCCAAAGTACTGATAGATCATGTTGGTAGATGTATGTACCAATAGAATGCCTCATCCCCCAAGGTGTAAGGAAAGAAACTACAAGCCATGTCTTCAGGTTCTATCTGCATATCTTTCAAGGATGACTGAAAGATCTTGATGTGCTCTTTCACTATCCTTTGCAGATCCCTTGGATGGAACTTGTTGTAGAAGCATTCTAGGTTCTTTGACATGTCATGGTAATCATTGAAGGATAGTGGAGATGGATTATTTCCCATCCAAGTTGTGATGGGAGGTAGAGGTTGTGTTTTTTGTGCTACAACAACTTATGGTTGTAAAGGAGCAGTAACTGGGACAACACCCTAGAAGTGAAGTGTAGGGGTTAGGGCAGCAACTTGGCTATGGGTGGTGAAGGGGTGGAAGGTTGTTTTGAACAGTTGGGAAGAAGAGGGTGTTGTTGGAAATGAAGGGGAAGAGTGGGGAAAATGGATGGAAGGGAATGAAGGAGATGGAGGAGAGGTAGGCTAAGTGGGTGGGGCTAAGGCAGATGCTTCCCCTTTCTTGGCTCTCTTAGCCATGGTAGGGGTCTTGAGCTCTTGGAACTCCCCTTTATCTGGTGTAGATTGAAGTACTCCATAAAATATCTAATGGGAGAAGGAACCAATTTGATCTAGCTTAGTTATTCCCTCCTTCTAGCACCAGTTTTGTTAATGGTTATTTTTGCACTTTCTCAACACTAGCAACACACAAGTGAACTACCTCTCTTGGAAGGTAAAGATTTGCAACTAAGTTGAAGAAAATCACCCCAAGGTCTTGTGGGTGATAGGTCATGAATTGAAAAAAAATCTCAGTTGATTGACGTGATTTGCTGGTTGTCACAAAGGGAATTTATGGTTCACTAAGATTGGAGGGAATTGGATCTTCAAAATGACTTTTTTGGAATTCTGCAAATAAAATGCAATTGCTACAAGTTCAAAACAACAGTCTAAAACTCCATGTTTATCATCATATTCAGCTTTACAATGATGTTGGAACTTTTCCTTAAGTTTGGTTTTCAAAGAAAAGGAAAAAGGAAAAAGGGATAGAAGGGTTCCTAGACCTACAACTAATGTTGAACAATGACAATGGAGGATGCTAGAGTGGATAGCCTTCCTAAAACTAAGTTCCACTTAACAAAAACAACCTATAGTCTCATGAAACTAGTGCAATCTTCTAAGGTCTATATATTTTCAGCTATCCATTCACCATGAAGCATGAAAAATAGATGAATTTTAAGTGCAGCAATAAAACAATGTTCAGACTAACTTTACATAACTGCTCATTATCAATAAACAACAAAAAGTATGAACATGGAGGGCATCAACACCATAACATTCTTCACTATCAATGAACAACATAAAACTAACAACTAGAATAGCTTGGAAATAAAAACAACAAAACTAAAATCTAATGTTGAAGAGAATAATCATGCATACATGTGAAGAAACACAAGAACCCATCAAAAAAATGTAATTCTCATTAAATTTTTGCATCATGTCTTTACACAACAACTCAACTCTCTATTTGAAAATGAGAGGAGAACCCTATTTATAGTTTTCCAAAAGTGAAATTAATGGCCAATATTTACTTTCATTGTGTGGCCAAGATTCATTTTACATTAGGGTTTCACCTAACCCCCAAAATATAACAATATAAAATACATCTTTTATCTCTTCCCTATTTTGTAATCTAGTGACCTTGACACTATAGCAATTTTTTCTTCTAGTGACTACCTTCTTTTTAGCTACACTATTACTTATTCATCATCAATGATAGGCTTCCCAAAAAAATTCTTGAGGGTGGCATAATCCCTGAATTTTCCTATTTGATCCTGGAGCTTTTCCCACTCCATAATGTCATATTGGAAGATCTAAAAGGTTAAATTTTTGAATCTCCTAGTGATCTACTCCCGTTGTTTGGTGTATTTGGGCATGGCCTTAATAACCTACTTGGAATTAGTAAATTCCCTTGCAAAAAAGTCCATGAAATTTGGTGACAACGCATATGTGGCCCCTTTCTCCATCTTCTTGTGGAAGAATGGCTTGATTTTCTCTAAGTCCAACTCTAGGGTGGGCATGTCATAGTATATCATCATTTTGATATAATCCTCACTATCAGTTCGATGCTTCATAACCCATTCAAGGTTGAGCTCAACTTAATGCAACACCATTTATAGAACATCTTTTCTATGATCAAGGCCCAGCTTCTAGGTTTCCACAAACCGATGATCATCTTTTATTAGCCCTAATTCCTTTTCCCATATTCTCTCAGGAAGCTTGAGAATGCTTTGAAGCTTACAATAAGTGATCTTGCACATCTCGGTGAACCTATGGCATATTTTATTTGTGGCCTCCAACTACTTTTGTAAGTCCCAAAACTTGTTGAACATCCAGGCAGCATGACGGATGACCATGTCACTATTATATGTTACTCGATGGAACCAATATGTTGTGGCCTTTGTCCAATTCTTCATTTTTTCCATTCTATTTAACTCTTCTTGGGAGAGAAGAGGGGCATGGATGATTTCATCGAGACTTCTTCAATATATGTCCATTGGTGGATATAAGCCATAATAGCTACCACCTGTTCCTTGATCTCCTCTTTGTAGGATTGGTCCTTGTTCATTTGTTGCATTATTGTGGCCACCAACCCCTGGAATTCATCTATTTTTTTCTCTTTGGTTGTCAGGCCTAGGTTGATTGTTGAATATTGTTACCAATTCCCGCATCCTTATCCATCACAAGGGTATAATTTTGTATTGTTCCAGATCAAGAGGTTCCCACAGTGATTTGAGAATGAAATCTCAACTTCTTCTCCTTTCTTGTCTTTATCTCTACCCTGGCCAGTATTTCCTCGAGTCTAGCCTTTGGAAAAATAGCCATAGGATCTTTATTTTGTAGTTTTTTCTCCAGCCAATCAAGCACCTTGGTTTTCCCCTTGGGTTATTCATGATCACCTTCCTCTCTTTGTTCATCTCGAGGTTGTTCCTCTTCATGGCTAGGAGCCTCTTGATCTATTCTTTCTTCTTCATCCAAGTCCTCAATTTGTATAGCATTTTCTTTATCTAACTCAATGAAGGATATGTTTTCTTTAGTGGAACCTTCTTCATGGGCTCCCTTCCCTTCTTCTTGTGAAATCAACATAATGCTCTAGCTCGGGGCTCTTCCTTGGTGCATCTTCCTTTTCTTTATCTTCTTCTTTCTCTTCATCCTCTTTAGGACATACTTCTTCTTCCTGGACCAGGCCCTTATCTTTGCCAACTAGTGGAGGCTCTTCGAGTATCTCCACATTTATATATGTATTAGCTTTCTCCTCAGAAAGATGCTCCTCAGAATCAGCTTTCTCACCTTCATCTTTGAGCTTCTAGGACAACTCCTCAACTCCTGATCTGAGGTTTCTACTATAAATATTTCATTAAGATCTATTATTTCCTCCTCTGAGGAATGTGATCTTTCCTCGTGAGATTTCATTTTAACTAGGTTAATATTTAGCCCACCTTTTGGGTACTCAAAGTAGTCAATCTCAAAAAATTCCTTGGGCTTTTCAACTACATCTTCCACTGCCTCCCTTTGCTGCTCCACATGATGTTTCTCCATCTCTTCATAGATCTACATTTTTTCCTCCATCTTTGGTGGCTCTTTAGGTGGTGGAGGAAGGGGAAGGCTATTAGAAATTTGGGGTATCAAGGCCTGAATTGTGGGGTTCATGGTTACTCTAGACATTTCAGCAGGTATATTTAGCTATATGTCGTGAGAGCATGCGACAGGGTGAGAGATGGCATAGTGGTGGTAGTCACTATAGGAATTAGGGAAGAGAGAGTTTACAATTGAGGAAGTGAGGAAGAAAATAGTGGGGACGTAGTGGCCAAGGAATAATCTAGTACCATTACCGAAGCCATTGGTGAAGTGGAGGTGAGGTCGACCAAGATATCCATGGCGGGTGGGGATGAGACAAGCAACACCTAAGAGGTAGAGGGCGGTAGAGTGGAAATGGTAGTAGGAGAAGTAGTGCATGGTGAATGGGGCTTCTCGACCTCTTCTTCCCCTTCATGTTGGGGGTCCTCCTCTATGGTAGGCATCTCACTTACTAATCCCCCTATTTTCTTTTCTTTCTTGGAAGATTCCCCCTCTGTAGTCTTCCACATGGACACCTCATGCTTTGGTTTCCACTCACACACATATTTCCTCTTCTTTGACCTCGATGTCGGTATGGAATTGGGTGCCTCTTCTGATGGGGAAGCTACTACTCCACTAGATTTTTCACTTTCAAGCTCATCCTCGAGCTCACCATATGTTAGCTCAACACCCTGTATCTTGAGTTGGGAGATTCAATTGTCTATCCATTGCCTTGTTCTATTTTCAATGGGTCATGTCAAGATATTGGGGTTGGTTATCTCATCTTCATTCCAGTCTATGATAGGTAGGGGAAAGTTGGTCATAACATTGAATTTTTCATGAATAACATTATTGTCATCCTCTACTATCTAGTTGGGCATGGGGAACAAATACAGCGATTTATAAACTATGTTGTCACCCTCATGTAGTGCCCCATTCACACTTCCTTATCATCTACACAATTGGCCCAAAAATCCTCCACTTGAGGTTGGTGAGTGTATTGTTGTCCAACCCACTTCTTTATTTTCCCATAAGGGTCCATTCTTCCTTAGTGGGTGTGAAGGTATAGGTTGTACTCCACCAACTCTTTCTTTCAGTACTCTGCACATTTGGTGGTGGGACAAGAGTACATGCCTTGCCTAAAATTCAATGGATATGGGATCCTTGCTCTATGTTTATCACTAAAAAGAGCATGGGTATTTTGTAGTTTTTGAGAAATTTCTAGCAATATCATGTGGTTGTTGGGATAGTGTGGAAGCCATTATGGTCTCACCGTGAATCCTTTCGTTCTGACATAAGTGAATTTTGGGAATTATATAAACAAGTACCCAAACCGTAGGATGAAGGCCTTGGTGTTGTACAACACTCTTCTCTCAAATTCTCCTACAAGTAGCCTAATCATGTGCTTGATGAAGGCATCATTGACCCTCTTGTATTCCATTTTGAAGTTTCAATACTATAGCTAAGGGTAGCAATTGTACCCTTTGACATCCCCTCTCCTTGCTTTTGGGTTGCTTGCAATGAAGATTCCTTGAACTTTTCTGCTAGAAGGTACACCAGATATGAGGTCATATAGAACTTAGAAGTCTTATTTATAGCCATGAGTTGGTTATGCATGTTATCACTGAGAATCTTTTCCCAATGAAATGTTGTTTTCCCTTGGATGATTTCCTCGATGAAGTAGGACATCCATTCTTTGAAGAAAGTAGCAGTAGGGAGGCCCATTAATCAGGTCAATAAAGTGACTAATCCATGGTATTCCTCATGGAAGTCGCCTCTGAATAGCTCGTTAGGCACTTTAGTAGTGTTTCCCTTGTTTTCCTTCAATAAACGTTGGTTAATTAATCTTTTGCATCCCAACACATTTGCTTTCCACATATTATTAGCATATTCCTTCTCTATTTCTTCCATGACATTGATGGTGGGGATGTGAAAATTCTTGCCAAAAGATTTAGAAAACAGGTTTACTAATACCCTTCCCTCATGGTCAATGATCTTTCTATGATTGTGGTATGCTTCTTGAAAAATCATGACCAATTCTAGAGCAATTAATATAGGAGGAAAACTAGCTACCTTAGTGAGACCACTCACTTTGATCTTTCATGCATTCTCAGTCACGAGGTTGATCATCACCCTTTTTTGGAACTCATCAATGTCCACATGCCCAAGATTTTTATTGGATACTAAATATGAGTTTGAGGTGATCTTGGAGGTGCACTCCACTCCATCAAATTGGTACTTCATTTGATCCTTTTCCTCTTTCCCCCTCAGTTTCTTCGCAGGCTTCTTTCCTTTTTCTTTCTCATCAAAATTTCCCAATAGACCCACAGTAGGTTCCATAAATTTTGCATACAATGATGCAATAAGTTATTTCATATAGAAATCAGGGCAAGCGCTAGTTAAATCCTATAAAAGGAGGGTTTAATATAGTAATTAATTATTAGAAGATTATAAAATTTATCAATATTCATCATTTGAGGATCATTTCAATCATTTATAGGAACTCAGGCCCAAGGATGTAAATTTCCCTAGGTTAGCAACCATTGGGAGGAGCTAGGAGCAAGATGGTGTTGGGGTCATGGAAACCCACAAACAAGCGCCTGCAGCAAAAGCTCTACAATATGATATTGGCATTCAACATCTTCAGGAGACAATTTGGCATGTGCAAAAATTAGATGTCAGGCTATTGGAGCAATCTAATTAGTCATTACATCATTGTGGGCTTGGGGTATGTAGAGGAAGGAGGCTCAAAGGATGTTTTGACTTTGGCATTAAGCAACGAAAATCATAGCACATCTTGCAAGGAGAAAACTAAAATGAAGGATGCACAAGATCCTCAAATGTTTGGCTTGTCGTTACAATGTTTGATCAACTTGGGAGGTGCAAGGAAGAATCACTAGTCAGCTATTGTATGATGGTTGTTAGGAACAATAGTAGAGAGACCACAGTCCACAAAAATTGGAACACACAGATTGACCTGCAAAACACTTAAACTTATCCATTTTTTTAGAATAGCTCAAATGACGACAAAGAATGTAGGTTTCACACCATGGGTAGAAGGGATGACACAACCGCTAACAAATGGCAGTTGGGTAATGATGGGCTATAGATAGTGGCCCGTAAGGAATGGTCAGCATGGTCATCGAACTCAGTCATTTTTGCACCCGGCAAAGATGATTTTAGCGGGGCCCACAATGCAGGAGGTCTAGGTAGTGGTAGGCCATTTGGAAATAGTAGCAAGGCGATAGCCATCCACAAGTGGTAGCCTACATGAATGGACCTACAAGGGTTCAAAAACTCAAGTTTTCTCATTTAATGCTCTAAAGACTGACAAGGTTGCGATAATCATTGTGGGACTCATGGTGCGGAGCATAGCAAAGACTAGGTCATTGTTCGATGACGTCAAGAACACTATCTTACACATAAGGAATCCTGCACAGAGTGAATGACTTAGTTTCTTTTCGTTCAAGTTTCAAAATTAATTATAGTGGCAAAGTGAATGTTTCATGCTGCAAGGATGTGCATGCCTTACCAAGAATGGTGATGACAAAGCCCAGTTCCGCATTGTTTCAAGGGAATTCTTTGAACAAATTTTAAGGAAATATTGGATGAGTTTTATGTAGGGAAGACTATTCAGATAGTTTTCAGCTACTTCAAGGTTTATTTGGAAGATTTCACCATTTACTCACAAACCCTAGTTATTGAAAAAGACGAATTCATCAATTTTAGACATGAGAATACCTAAAAAGTCATGAAATTTTGACAAATACCAAGTTTCAATCCAACAAGAGCTAATGTGGGTAGAGGAGCCTCAATCATTATCCTCTCTTTAGAAATCAAACTAACAAGTGTGAAAATGATAGGTCCAATCACCTATTTATAGGAAAAGTCTCATTAATGATCCACATTAAATGTAGATTACAATGGTAGGCGCGGTGGTTGGAGTGCGTAAATAAAAAAACTAGTGGAGGGAAATGTGGAACCTACAATGTGGGAGGACTCATGGGAATTGTCGCTAACTACTGGCCTAGAGATGACAGCGCACAATAATGCAAGATCTGCCATGTGGACAAATGCCCCAAGTCAGCTTTCAATACAGCAACAAAGAGATGGTGATGTTGCCAAAGGGAAACCCACAACTATGGACCCACAAGGCTTGGAGAATTATAGGGGTGAAAGGCTAAGAGAAGTTTGCATGAGAACCCCTGCAGAGACTAAAGACTTAGGGAATTTTGGGGTAATGAACTTGGTCAACTAGGGAATGATGACTTTAGTGCTCCTAACCACTTTAAGCTCCCAATTAGGGGCACACAAAATGAGGTAAAGGTAAAAGCTACCCGACAAGAGCGAGAAAAGAGGGGGTCCCTATGCTAAATGGGGTGTGTGTGTTATAGGCATAATAGGTCCTTTCTCATTGAAACAAATTCAAGGGTCATGTAAAACTACGAGGTCTCTAGGAATTTCTATGTAGGAAAGGCCATATGTCGATGAGCAACTGAGGCCCGGGCATGTGCGGGATCATGGTATGCCAAACAGGCCCTTAAGTGGCAAAAAATTCAGAAAAATCAGTGTTAGGCAACTTGACGTAAATATTTGAATAAGTTATCTATATTATTTCAAAAATATGTAAGAATAGAATTTGTAGAAAATTGAATGTAGTTTCTAAAATACTAGGTTTATTTAAAAATAAATAAAATCTATTTGGTGAAAATTTGAAATTTCAATGCAATAGTACTTAAATTTCAGGGAAAAAATAAGGTGTCTGTCTGACCACCCTAACCATAATAAAATGATAATATTTTTTTGTAAGATTTTATATATAAGTAGAAGACTCATGTCGGATGTGATGCATATTTTTTGTAATTTTTTCCAAGTAAATAATTAATTATGAATTTTTTATTACAACTTTTAGAAAATATAAAAACTTCGTCTGTCGACCACCTTAACTTGGTCAAAATTCATGAAATTTAATTTTTTATTTTTTAATCCTATAGTATGTAAAGCATAGAATGTGACACATGTTTTGGATTCAAAATATGATGATTTGAAAGTTATAGATGTTTTCAATTAGCCTATCGTGACTTTAGTGGTAATTCTAATAGAAAATGAATAATAATTATTTATTAAATTCAAATTAAATCATAATTTATATTTTTGGAAAGCTGAGAATCTCCTCTAAAAACCCTTTTCGTTTCATTAATTTTGGGTGAAAAAAAAGTCGTCAGCCACATACCCTACAAATATTGCCACTTTTTGGCATACCATGATCCTGCACATACCCGCCCCCTAGGTTAGTCTTTTAGGGCTCGCTAGGTCAGTCAAAATAAATTGAACACTATCAACTCAAATGCGACATCATCATCTAAACTTCAAACACATGTCCTAAATCAACAAGACAATCAAGCCAACATGTCTCCAAGTCAAACAAGTCATTTGTTAAAAAAATCAAACCAATCAAATTGATAAAAAAGAAATGGTCTTATATAGGATGTGTCCTCCCTGAAACCAGACCTTGTCACTATCACACTTTATCATTTGCAGGCTATACAGGTAGTTACATGATCAAAAAAACTTGACGTCTTATAAAAAACAATTCTTCTCCTAAAACAAGGCCTTTTCAAAACATTCAACCCATCACTCAGTCACTTAACACACTACCAAACACTTATTGGTAAACAATTTGAATAACTATTGACCTTTTTTGTTTATTTTGTCTTATCAATTGGATTTTCTTCAGTTATGTTACTAGGAACCTTGAGGATGTCCCATGAAGGATTTAGAGGAGCAATGATGTCTCATGACTTTCCTTTTATTTGATTGTTTTCTACAGTTTTTCTTGACAAAAATACTAGGGCAACATGACCCTTAGTATGAGTTAGGACATTCCTTGTCTGTGACTATCTGTTTTATAGATGGATGACCTTGCACGCCTTGGTCTATGTCATACCATGGTGTTTATTGTCCATTTGTCATACTTTACTACCCAATGATGACTAAATGCAAAAGCCTTGCATATAAAAATATATATCTACAAATTATCTCAACTAGCCCTATCTCAACATCCATGTCTTTTTTGTTAACATTCATCTTTTGCTCTCTAAAATTTCTTCTATTTTGCATCTTCATCATCCTTATATATTTTCCTCTATCCTTTTGTCCTTCATCTTCTATTCCTCTCATCCATTTTGAGAGCACACTCATGTTCTTTGAACCCAGTTTTCCGCTCGAGGGGGCATACCACTACCTCCTTGTCATGCTTCCTTACACTAGGGAATATATTTTTCTTTGACACAACGCAATAAACTACATTGCATTGAAGAGGGGGAAATGTAGACACTGAAAAATGTCCTAGGATTTCTAACACCATTCTTCCATTGCCTAGGGTCATTTTTTTTCTATTCATTAAATAATTCTTAATTATTTAATTTAATTTAATTCATTTCTCCATTACTCTTGATTAATTAAATAAACTATATTTATTTAATTACATCATTAATATATTTTACCTCTATAATTAAATAAATTTATATTTATTTAATCATTTATCATTTTCCACTATAATGAAATAATTATGACAATTATTTAATTATTCACTTTTCGCATCTTTCATCCTGAATTTATTAAATTTTATTTAATTAAATTACCCATCATTTCTTCCACCTTTTAAATTAAATTTCCATTTAATCAAAAAGTTAGCTCACCTTTTCCTCTTCTAATGAGATAATGTTTCCATTATTTCAAAATGCAATTTCCCTCTCAAACTGAAGTGCTTTTTTTTGTGAAATCAGTTAATTTCCTCTTGCTCTTTCACTTATAATATTATCCCATCTCATCTCGATTAATTCCATCCATTGATCAAAATAAAAATCATATATTCTCGATGGTCCATTTCACATCTGGCTCTCTATAAATATCATTGTCATTTATCATTTTGATATCTAGAATATATATACTATCATGTTGTTGATAATAATCTTCAATATTTTTCTTTATCTTAATCATAGGCTAATATTTGCATACTAGATATGAGGGAAACACTTATATTATATCCAAATGGAGAAGAGCTACGAAGGTCATCCAATGGACACATGAATTCGGTGATATCATTTCATTTTATTTAGTGTTCATTATCTTCATTGTGCTTCATAGTTGATTAGGATTATAGAATTACTGATTGAGTTCTTATTTTCTTAATTCTAATTTTCCCTAATCATAGTTGTAACATTGCATATTATCATTCATCATTCCTTCATCTTATTTCATTTCATTTCAAGGTTTGATCACCAAAATGGGTTTTGACCAAGGCAAACCCATTTCCACTAAAAAAACACATTTTTCCCTCTTTAGTGTGTGATTTTGAGATCTAGGTTGAACGCATATTAAAGAGAAAGTTTGGAGAAAGTTTTCAAAGTGTTCAAAGTTGTCATCTTGCATTGCATATCATTGGAAGACACCTACAAGTTATAAATCAAGGTTTCAAATCCGGAAATGAAGTGGAAATGATAGAGAAAACAATGAAGAGAAGAATCAGAATTTGAATTTCTAGAAAACCTTAACTAGACTGATACACCACTTCTAGCATATGAGTCCCAATATTGGTCAATTTCCAAATTTTTCTAGATCTAGGATCTACACTACCATAAACCTATTCCTACCCAGAAACTCTGATCTAGGACTAAATTGCCCAGTCTAGCATATGAGTCCTAGTCAACCTTAAAGTTGGTGTTTTTAACATTTTATAGCTCCATCCAATCCTCTTCAAGTTTCCAAGTGCACACATTTCATCTCTCATATTTCTATTTTGTTTTACATGTTTTTCTAGGTCATTTAGTGAAAGATTGCATTGCATTATAAGGTATTGCATTTCATTAGTCTTTCCAAACCCTAGCTTGGTGGTGAAACCCTCTTTAGTTTATAATCAGACCCTAGGACAACCTTATTCCAATATATCTCTCTCTCCTTTGCATACTTTAGATTGAGATCTCTAGGGATTTTCGTTAATGAAATGATTGTGAAATTTATTTTGTCTATGTCCTAAACCATAAGTAGAAATTCCCTCATTTTTCATTATTTAAATTCCTAATAGTTTCCTATTAACACTACCAAATCCATAAATATTAACATCATTAAGTTGAATAAGCCTCTTTTCCACATCAATTTAATCTAGAGGATCTGTGTTGCAATCTCCATTATCTATGAAAGTGTGTCTAACTACGATTTCATTAATGATCACCTTTATCATCAAGGCTTCATTTTTGTTTTGACTATCAGGTGAGGGTAATTCATGTTTAGGGAATGAGATTTCTAACTATGTGACTTGCATACAATCAAAGGAGGATGTTACATCATTCAATTTCATAGAAGATTGGATCTCCTCTTGCTTTATTTGCAGCTTTTATTGGAATAGCCAATTGCATGTAAGTGATACTTGAACAAGTTTCCTTATGGATATATTAGTGGGAGTCTTTTTAAGGTCTTCCACTAAATTATGTACAGGTGAAGGAAGAGCACTAGGTAAAATATGTTGAGGCAATGGTAATGGAGTGGGATTTGTTTGTTGTTTCCTACATATTTGAGCAACTATGTTATAACTCGGTTGCTACAAAACATTGTTACTATTAGATTGCATTATAGATTTCAAGAAGTCTCTTATTTTATTTCTATGTAGTTCAATGATGGAAGGTGACTTAGGAGGCTCACTAATTAAAGGAGATTCCATTTGTGTCATCATAACCTCAACAAACTTATCCTTATTTTCATGATCTCTTAGTGAAGAGGATTTTAATGTCACTTCATCATCTTCATTTAAGGAAGCCTCATTTTTAGTGTTTGAAAGACATGTGTAAATGTTCACATTTTATTACTCCATGATATCCTCCCTAGTAGGAGAGGTTTTAGGAAACTACAAGCTAGATGCTCATGACATTCAAAGGTTGATTCTTCTAAAATGACTTCATTGGAAGTAAGGAAGTTACCAATTGTTAAATTTTTTTTCTTATCAATGATGGTGTTTTCTTGTTCAATAATGTTTTCCCGAGGAGAAGAGAGACACATAATATTCTCATGACTCTCATTGGTTGTATTTTCTAACCTCAAAGTATCTTCTTCATAGCTAGGAGAGATACTAGGAGAATAAAAAATGTGATTGTCATGTTTATCTATGATTTCATCCTCTTTCACTAAGACATACTCACAAGCAAGGGATGAATAGAGAGTGGATAAGGTGATGTTTATAAATGTGTATTATTTCATTCTCTTGTGCCATAATATCTTCCCAAGGGGGGAGGAGAAGGACAAGCAAGACTTTCATGATTCTCAATGATTGCATCTTATTTCACCAAGATACCTTCATCACTAATAGGAGAGGTATTGGGAGAAAAATAATTATGATCATCATGGTTATCTATTCTTGTATCCTCTTCTATCACATCATTCCCAAAAATAGGAGAGATAGGAGAGGGGATGTAGATTTAAGGGGGCTGTCAACATTTTCGCTCGCTTGCTCTAAGAGACTCTCATAGCTAGGAAAGTATTGAAAGAATGAGTAACATGATTATTAACTAACTTTTTCTTTACAAAATTGGAAAAGATAGATACTAACATTTTGTGAAAAGTAATCTATGCAAGCTCAAAATGGAAAGAAACTTAAAATACAATGCAATGTAATTTTTTAGGTTCCAAACAAGGTAATTCACTTATTACACTATGCAACAATCTAAAAATGAAATGTTGTAAATGTAATTTTGAAATTAAGTAATGCATGAAATGAACCAATTTAAGCTAGATCTATTGAAATACATGCATTGGAGACCCATCCAGCTAAAATAGATAACTAATGACAACAAATAAAAGTGCAGAAACAAGGTTTTTTATGCTATAAAACATAGCTTCAGGGCTTTGAGTTACTAAAAAAGTAACCCTCCTACTTTTTCTAACTTTTTTGGGTCATCCTTGTGATTTTGGCTTAATATTGCATTAATTTAATGTTGCAATGTGGATAACACATTCACATTAGGTCTTGGGCCCTTGTGAACTAAAAGGATTCAAATGGTACTGTACCTAAGTGTTGTAAAGTGTTGTAACACACTTTCACACTTTTCTAGGTTTGTCATTAATAATTGGGCTTTCGTATGCTTTAATTGGCACCACTTTACATCCAAAGGCCTTATTGATGTGTATTTTTTAGAATATGTACCATAGAAAAATGGCCCCTTATCATTTTCATGGTCTTTTAGGGTTTTCCTCTCAATGCTTGGTCCATTTTGCTTTGATTTAATGTTGTAATGTGACTTAAACATTCACATTAGGTCCTTAAAATTAAAATTATGATGTCTTGTGAAGGTGTTGTGGAGTGTTGTAAAAGATTTCTACACTTTTCTAAACTCTATTCATAACAATTCACCTAAAATCACCTTTTCATCACTTATCAAGTCCTATTTTGAATTGTTGTAAAGTCTTGTAATATGATTTCATGCTTTTCTAGACTTCACTTCACTATTTACACCTTCTGTATGCTTTATTTAATCCCTTTATGCCCTTATAAGGCTTAATTAAGTGTGTTTTTGAATGTAAACCCAAAAACAACATTAAATGTGACTTAATTCTTGATACCCACATTCAAGTTCAAGGTGGGACCCATTCACCATGTGTGGCAAATGAGTCCCTCTTCACTCAAAATTCAAAATATTTCAAATTTTCTTTCAAATTTTTATTTAAAATCACCTTATGTCATCCTGTGATGAGGTATCATTAGGTTACTAAGGCACAAGTGTATAAATATGTGTTTTTCTCCTCATTTTACATCTCCTAACTCATTCAAGCAATCTTTTCATTCAAATTAGCATTTGAGCACTTTACATCATCTAATCAAGCATAAAACAAGCATTCAAGGGAAACCATTGTTATATCTTCATATTTTCTTCAACAAAGGTTGGTAATTTGATAGCATTTGTATGGTATTAGTTTATCTTCCTCTTTCATTTCATCATTTCATTAAGGGTTTGATTACCAAAGTGGGATTTGACCAAGGAAAATCCCTCAAACCTAAACCTTAACCATTTTTCCCCTATTGCATGTGTGTTTGCGAACTTGTGTATGCAGATTTAATAGGTTATTAGGTGTTGAAAAGTGGGAAATAATTCAATAAAAATTTCCAAGTCAACTACAACCTATTTCAATCTTGGAGAAGACATTTTGTCTATTTTCTGTAGAATTAACTTCATCAACTTGACAAGCAAACATCCTTAGATCTAGTACTATAGAAATGGTTCCTGATTTCTTAAAATTTTGGGAGAGGACTGATTTTCCATCAGTGATGAATGAGTCCCACCTTAACGTTGGAAATCCAGATTTGATCAGATCTGGATCCCAACACTCAAAAACTAGCTTTCAACAATTTTCATTAGAAGTAGCACTAATTCACCCTCAATGGCGAATGAGTCCCACTGGTGATTTTTTAATTATTTCTATCAACATTTAGAACATTCTAGAATCTTCATCAAACTTGCAAATGCACTATATTTAGCTCTGTTTAATTTTTTTTGCATTAGTTTACTTCTTCATTGCATTTTCTGCATATGACATTGTGTTTTCCAACATTGCATAATTCTTGGGTTTTACTTTCATAATCAGTCAAATAGTTCATTTAATTGCATTTAGATCATTCTATTTAGTCTAAATAACATAATAAATTGCATAATTTGAGTGAACCACCTAGATTTTGTGTGGGGTTCATCTCTCTCATTTTAGGTGAAACATCCTAAGAGTGCAAGAGTAGCCTATAAGCCCCACACCAAAAGAATATATAGTTCATTTTGGTGAACTTGCATAGTGAGAACTTTACATTTCTGATTTCCATTGCATATTGCATCCTAGGTTTCATTTGCATCAACATTCAATTGAGGGTTGTTTTGTTTTTGCATCCTAGGGTTTCTTCAAAAGTGAACGACTCATTTAGATTTCATTTTTGCATACCATATCATTGAAAAAACTGAAAAATTGCATCTACATCCTTCATTGGCATTTGAAAAGTAGTTAAATCATTTTAAATTTTTTGAAAAACACAAAAAAATCTCATAGTTGAACTCATTCGCCACCCTGGGCGAATCAGTCCACCTGGACATTTTAAACAACATTTTTAGGCATTTTTTGGGTATTTCCTAAATTTCTATTTTTTGTCATAGCTTTCTATTTTACTTTCCAAATTCTCTATCTACTTCTATTTCTTACATCTTAATTTACTTGCATTCATTATCATCATGACATTTTCTTTTCATAAGTTTTGGAATTCATTAAAATCCTCAGTAGACATGTCTAATTGTGCCTTTGGCTATGATCTTAATGACCTTGAGCTTCCTCATGCTCCTTCAACTAGTCATGATTGTCATCCTCATGATGTTGACATCATTGTAGAAGATGATGCTAGCATGAACAAGTTCTTAAATGAGTGTCTTTCTAACCTTGAAGCTAATGTAGCCTTTTACCCATCCATGAAGCCACCAACTCTTCCTATTGTTGTACCTCCTGATCACTTTGGATACCTTAATCCTGAAACTCAAGAGGGGCCTAATATCCCTCCATCAAGTGGACCTAGTCCCTCTCGACAACCACACCCTCAACCATTTTATGATCAAAAAGTCACAAACACTCCCATCAACCTTGAAAAAACATATGGCAAATGTTTTACTATCCTAAGTAAACAAGGTTGTGACACAACAAATGAGCATAACATACATCAACTTTTTAAATAAACACCATAAGAAGAAAACACAATAGGACCAGGATATCAATATCCTCTTCATGTTGGAAAGCCCCCTTTTGAATATTGGAGAATTCGAGATGATGGTATCATCATCTCTGATTCCCCTCCTAACTTGAATGTCCTCCTTCCTAAAAAAGAACAAATAATTAGTAAAGATGAAGGCATTCTTTTTTATCCTACATCTTCCCATTCCATCCCACCTATAGGTAAACTGATTCAATTCCCTTGTCCTAAATTTGATAATGCAGAAGCATTAAAAATGCTTCTTAAGCTTGATTTCATCAAATTACCTCATTGTACTTGAGTTAAATCTCCTAAAGACAAAAAAAAAAGTACTATGCATATCATCGTGTTCTTGGACATAGAACTAATGATTGTAAAACTTTACAACGTATATTGGATATATTTCAATTTCCTCCACCTAATGAATTTATTGGATAAAACTCATAAATAAAACAACATCCTCTCATCATGTCATAGTTGTAGAATCTTTCATTCTCAATATTGCATGATCTTTCCCATCATCTACCTTGGCTCATTCTTGTCTTCCACTTTGTGGAAATAAGAAGTTGTTAGCCTTGTCCCCGTAATGCATTTATCTTTGTCCCTTAGCTGTGTCATTCATTTTCTACTTATATTACTTAAGATTGAGAAACCAATAACTCGGTTAATGGTTTACTTGAATTTTCATTACTAGATCCTTTTACATTTTTCATTCATTGTATGTGGGTATTGTGTTCCCCCATAATGTGTGTTTGATGTTCTCTCTCTTTGTACACTTCTATTTGTACCCCTATTCTTCTATATGTCATACATTTCCTTTTTATTTTGTGTTTTCCTTTTGTGTATGACGCAAAGCATTGAGATTCCGTATGTCTCTTCCATATTGACCCCAAAGGTCCCTTTTCCTTTTCCTTTCTATCTTTTCTTATTTTTTAATTTTTGGGGATGACGCAAGGCATCGAGACCAAAATCTCTCCTTCATGTTGACCCAAAAGATTTTTCTTTTCTTTTGCTTTTTCATTTTCTTTTTTCTTGTGTTTTCCTTTTGGGGATGATGCAAAGTGTTGAGACTAAAATGTCTCTTCCATGTTGACCCAAAATAGACTCTTTTTTTCCATTTGTTTTTGCTCTCTTTATGTCATTCTTCCAATTCTATGTGCTTTGGGGAATGATGACAATTCTGAGCTCTTTAATAAAAACATAGCAGCAATGAACATACGGATCCCAAATCCATAGATCTCTTATGTGTTTGGTTTGTTCTTTTTTCTGGGGGGAAACTCCCTTTTCTTATGTTTTCTTTTTCATTTACATGACGTAGCCTTACTTGGAAACATATCACTTGACATAGGGGCTTTCCAAGTTGGCTCTCATGTCTTGTTTTTCTTTTTGCATTTTCTTTCCTTTGCTACTTTAAATTAATTGCTCCTAGACTAATGTGTGGTAATTCCTTTAAAGTGGGGGGCATACATTGGCATCATTTCATTTGCATTTTTGCTTCCTAGTACATCCTTGTCACTTCATACAATGCATTGTCACTTTGTGGATGACATTGGGTTTGATGTCCTTCATAAGTTTGATCTATCTTAGCATATTACATTCCTCTTGGTGGCCTAATGTGACACACTACATCCCCTAAGTTGTGAATATTATATTCTTTGATTGGTCCTCTCTTGGAGACATTAGACAAAATGTTCTCTAAGTGATAGACCTTGCATAAACTTAACAAGACTCCTTTGAACACCTTTTACATTTTACATTTTTTCCACCTTACATAACATAACTTGCATGTCTATGGTACCATCCTTCTTGTTCATGAGTTCTAAGAATACAAAGCTTTGCTTGTCTCATGAAGGATGAACCAATATTTTCCCTTGTGGCACCTTGTTAAAGTTATCAGTGAGTATAACTTTGATATGGTTGAGTGAGAAGCCCATTCAGTGGCACAACTTTCCCCATAGCCACCTTTGTGTTTGTGAGTGCTTGCCAAATAAAGTGTGTACTTCACCTTTTTTGGTTTTGTCACCCGATAGACCACCATAAGTGATGTCACCACAAAGTGAGTACGCACTCTCTTTCTCAAACAAACAACCTAGTCTTATCCACAAGTAGTTGGACAAACAATTGAAGCTTCATCTAATTTTTTCTTCTCTTTCACATGTGTGTTCCTTTGTCCTTATGTATAGTTTACCATGTGATCTTAATCCCGGGGGCTTGATCATCCCTCTTGATAATTTTAATTCCATCTTGCTAACATAAGTTCATTTGGATCCTTCTCAATTTTCATGGCTACTTTAGTGTGATTTTGAAGCAAGTTCATATTCTCACTAAAGTGCGGGCTAAATGTACCATAGAAAAATAGCCCCTTGTCATTTTCATGGTCTTTTATGCCTTTCCTCTTGATGCTTGGTTGATTTTTCTTTGATTTAATGTTGTAATGTGACTTAAACGTTCACATTAGGTCCTTAAAATTCAAATTATGACATCTTGTGAAGGTGTTGTGAAGTGTTGTAGAACATTTCTAAACTTTTCTAGACTCTATTCATGACAATTCACCTAAAAATCACCTTTCCATCACTTATCAAGTCCTATTTTGAACTGTTGTAAAGTCTTGTAACAAGATTTCATTCTTTTCTAGGCTTCACTTCCCTATTTACACCTTTATTATGCTTTATTTGACCTCTTTATGCCCTTATAAGGCTTAATTAAATGTTTTTTTGAATGTAAACCCAAAAAACAACAATAAATGTGACTTAATTCTTGACACCCACATTCATGTCCAAGGTGGGACCCATTCACCATGGGTGGAAAATGAGTCCCTCTTCACTCAAAATTCAAAATATTTAGATTTTTCTTTCAGATTTTTATTTAAAATCACCTTGTGTCAGCCTGTGATGAGGTATCATCAAGTTAATAAGGCACAATTGTGTATAAATATGTGTTTTTCTCCTCATTTTACATATCCTAACTCACCCAACCAATATTTTCATTCAAATTAGCATTTGAGTACTTTGCTTCATCTAATCAAGCATTAATCAAGCATTCAAGGACAACAATTGTTATATCTTCAAATTTTCTTCAACAAAGGTTGGTAAGTTGATATAATTTTCATGTTATTATTTTATCTTCCTCTTTCATTTCATCATTTTATTAAGGGTTTTATTATCAAAGTGGGATTTGACAAAGGAAAATCCCTAAAACCTAACCCTTAACCATTTTTCCCCTATTGCATGTGTGTTTGTAGACTTGTGTATGCATATTTGACAGGTTATTAGGTGTTGAAAAGTGGGCAAGAAGTAAAAAAAGTGTTTCAAGTCAACTACAACCTATTTCAAGCTTGGAGAAGATATTTTGTTTGTTTTCTATATAATTAACTTCATCAACCTGAAAAGCAGACATCCTCAGGTCTGGTGTTAGAGAATCGGTTCCTAATCTCTCAAAATTTTGGGAGAGGACTAATCCACCATTAGTAGCGAATGAGTCCCACATTAAGGATAGAAGTCTAGATTTTGTCAGATTTCGAATTTTGACACTTAGAAACCAGCTTTCAATAGTTTTCATCAGAAGTAGGACTGATTTTCCATCAGTGGCGAATGAGTCCCACTAGTGATTTTTTAGTTATTTTTATCAACATTCAAAACTTTCTAGAATCTTCATCATACTTCTTGGTGCACTCTATCCAGCTCTGTTTAATTCTATTTGCATTAGTTTACTTCTTCATTTCATTTTCTACATATCACATTGTGTTTTCCAACATTGCATAATTCTTATGTTTTACTTTCATAATCAGTCAAATTGTTCATTTAATTGCACTTAGATCATTCCATTTAGTCTAAATAACATAATACATTGCATAGTTTCAGTGAACTTATCTAGACTTTTGAGTGGGGTTTATCTCTCCTTTTAGGTGAAACATTCCTAAGAGTGCAAGAGTAGCCTATAAGCCCTACCCAAAAATCTATGGTTCAGAATAATCTCAAAAAATATCATTTAAAACATCAAAATCTTGAAATCCACCTCAAATTCCTAAGGTAGGTGGGACCCATTTGCCTAGGGTGGCGAATGAGTCCCCTTTAGCTCAAAATTCAAATTTCATTTAAATTTTTGGTAGGTTTTTATTCTCCAAGATCTGAGGTTGGCCTTTAGTGTTGTAATTTTAGGAATTGTTGCATAATTGAGTATAAATACAAGGTTTTTTTTTCTCATTTTCATACCTAGCACTCAAGTATTCATGTATATAGTTCAGATGAGCATTTGAGAATTCAAGGCATTTCAAGGGTAGATTATCAAGCATTCAAGAGTATTCTTGAAGTTTCTTTCATCATGTTGTTTAAGAGCTAACAATTGTGATGTAGGATTGTGTGATTCAAGTGAGCATTGCATTCAAGAGATCTATCTACATCAAGCTAGAGTCCAATTCCACATCCATTAGAGCCATTACTTACATGTTTGCAACACCTTATTTCAAGGATTTGGTGAGTTGTAACATTGCCATTTGTTAATTCATTATTCTCTATTCTATTTCATTCTATTTCAAGGGTTTAATTACCAACAAGGGGTTTGACCAAGGAAAACTCCTATTCACTAACCCCATAACATTTCCTCCCTTTCTTGTGTGTGATTTACAGAGCTAGGTTGTAGGTTTTCCATAAATTCAAGTTGAAGGAAAGTTTTCAAATCCCTACAAGTTCTCAAAGTTGTCACTAAGTCCTAAGAGAAGCTAGGAGAAGGTCTATAGGATGAGTTTTGTAGTTTCAGGCCCCAATCTAAATCAAGAATAGAAGAGTGGAACTAGAGGCACATAATCCACTTTAGAATTTCTAGAAAATCAAAAGTGGACTAATTCACCACTATTGGTGAATGAGTCACACTGTACAGGCCTAAACAAGATTTTTCTAAAACCTATTCCAGCACAGTTTAGGCCTGTACAGTGTGACTCATTCACCCATTTTTCTGAAACCTATTCTAGAACAGTTTACCCGAAACTAGACTGATTCTCCTAGCTTGGATTATGAATCCCAATTAGCTTCAACATCAATTTTTTTTGGATTCCAAAGCTCCATCCTGTCTTCTTTAGTTTTCCAAGTGCACATTTCCATTTTCATAGTTTTATGTTACATTTTACTTGCATATCTAGGTCTTTTTACATATCACACTATTTTTTCCAACATTTTGTATTTTCCAAGTTTACACTTGGTAGTGAACCCCTTTTTTCTATATTCATCCCCTAGGTATTCAATTTCATTTGTATTTAAATCTAGGGGGTTATCCTTGGGTGGAACCTTGGTAAAGTGGGAATAACTCTAAAACCATTGTTTCCCCACACAACACCAACACATTACATTTTTAGAGGTTCCATCTTGGTGATCCTACATTTAGGACAACATAATTCTGATTTAGAGTGCATTTACATACTAGAATTATCTTGCATTATCATTGCATTGCATATTGCATTGATTGAATTGCATTCTAGGGTTTCAAAATTTTATTAGTGAGAAGCTCATTTATTTAGCATAATTGCATCTTAATTTCATTAAAAATTAGTAAAATTCTTCATTTTCATCGCATATTTGCATCAAAAAACATAAAAATCATAAAATCCAATTTAAAAATTCTAAAAAATTTCATAAAAATTAGTCCATGGACTCATTTTCCACTTAAGATGAATCAGTCCCTTTGCATAATTTTCACTACATTTTCTGGAATTCAATCCTCATTTTCTAAGTTTATGTTTGTTGTTTTTGCATTTCTATTTTAATTTCCAAAATTTTAGTTATAAGAATTTCATTCTTGTTACTTACATTGCATTTGCACTCACCCCACATTTAGTAAGTTTTGCATGAGTGTTTAGTGTCCTATTGCTAATAAATTAGTGAGAAGAATTTTGAAACTCATGTCATCCCATGAAAACACAATCATTGTCGATCATGGGTTATCTAGAGCTTCCACTCCTAGTATTGACACTAGTGCACTAGGCATGAATAATACCCTTAGTAACTCATTTCCTTCAGATGGCATGGAAGTTGAAACAACAAATGATATTATTCTGCAAGAAAAAATAATTCAAATTCATGAGGACCTAGTAAACTTACAACATCAAATAAGCCTTAAAAAAAAATCAACTACTATAATTCCTACCATAGAAAATGTTCACCACCTGCTTGAAAGAGATTATGGCCTTGACCTTATGAGAAGCATAGTGAAAATCTTTGGAAAACATCTTCCTTCAACCAATAGTGATCCTTTGCAAACAAAAAATGTTACAAGTCAAGGAGGAACTCAAATTCCTCCTCCCACAACCATAGCCTCAATCCCTACCTATACCACTCCCCAATTCACAACAATGCAACAAGTTAGTAATGTGATTCCTTCCTTGGGTATTCCTACTAGCAACCCTAGTTCTTATGTGGCATCACAAGTTATATCTTTTGCCTTACCATCTATAAGAATTCCCTTCACTTGTCCAACAACCACATACACTCCATCATGTTAAATTACATTCCATAACACAAGCAATGATCCTCTCATAACACAACTCTTCCAAACTATTTCCTCCCTTCAAAAAAAAAAATTCCACCATCAACTAAAATCAAAATGGTCCACCTACATATTATGTCAAAACCAGTCCATTATCCTTGGAGATATTGAGAATAGTGATCCCACAAGGTATAGAAGTGCCTAGATTTGAGAAATATGGAGGGAAGGGATATCCGCGTAACCATGTCAATTCCTACACTGCCTTATGTAGTGACTTTTTCCTTGATGATAAACCATTGGCAAAACTTTTTCCTAGGTCCTTGAAAGATGCTACCTTGGAATGGTTTTCTTCTTTACTAAATAATTCAATTCATTCATTTAATGAGCTTGTTGATGCATTTTTAATCCATTTCCAAGTACATATGACTCCCAAGATGACCTTGGCTGATTTGATGAGATACAAGCAAAACGAGGAAGAAAAGATAACTAACTTTAGGGTATGTGCAGGATTATGATGGGCCAAAAAGTGGCAATATGATGGGTATGTGGTTGACAACTATTTTCTTACCCAAATTTGATAAAATGAAAAGGGTTTAAAGGAGATTCTCATCTTTCCATCGATATAAATTATGCTTTACTTTGAATTTAATAAGTAATTATTATTCATTTTCTATTCAAATTACGACTAAAGTCCTTATTGATAGGTTGATTGAAAAATCTATACCTTTCAAATGGTATCACATTTTTGAATCCAAAACATCGTCACATTCTATCTCACATATATGGGATTAAAAATAAAAATTGAATTTCATGAAGCCAAGTTAAGGTGGTCGACATACTAGTTTTTTATATTTTAAAAAATTTGTAATAAAAATTCATAATTAATTATTTACTAGGAAAAAATTACAAAAATATGCATCACATCAGGGCATGAGTCCTCTACTTATATTTAAAATCTTATAAAAAAATATTATGCTTTATTTGTGGTTAGGGTGGTCGGACAAACACCTACTTATTTTTTCCCTGAAATTTAAATTTTTCACCAAACAGATTTTTCTTTGAAACAAGCCTAGTAGTTTAGAAACTACATTCAATTTTCTACAGATTCTATTCTTACATATTTTTGAAATATTATAGATAACTTATTCAAATTTTTACGTCATGTTTCTTAAGTCTGGTTTTTCTAAAAAAATTGTCACTTAAGGGCCTATTTTTCCATGATGATCTTGCACATACCCTTTATCACATGCTATCAATCGCTCTATTCCCAAATCTATGTGAAGTTCCCTGACCCACACCTTCAAAACATGTTTATAGAAAAATTTCAAACTAAGATTCAAGACAATTTGACCATGATGAAATTTCCATACTTCATGCACCTATGTACTGTCCTCCATGATTACCAAAATTTTGTTAGTATTCAAGATACACAGTCCACTTCTAGTCAAATTGAGAGATCTGAACCCAAAAACCAACACAATTTTGAACCTTATAGAAAACAAAACAAAGGATTCCTTCAATTTAAACCCCCTCAACAACTAGCTAAAAATGTCAACAACCAAGTAGCTGCTATCAAAACCTCGAAGCCCTTTAGTTATCGCTATCCAAAAAGACAATTTACTCCCCTACCCGATACCCTTCATAACACAATGTCCCAACTTCTACAAAAAAAAATGATTGCATTTCCTCCTATCAAAACACCCAACCCTAATAAGTCTTTACCCCTGAGCTTTAAATCAAATGTGTATTTTCATTATCATCAACAAAATGGACATGACACAAAACATTGCAAGCATCTTAAACATCTTGTGTAAGACCTCATTGATTCTAGCCGTCTATCCATTGAACGTGTTAGCATAATCAAGGAAATAATTTTGTTTCCCCTCTGAACCAAACTTGCAAATTTTTACCAACCTAGTTCCTAGACACAATATTTCCTTTCTCAAAGCTAGTGAAACTCAAAAGAATGATGAGATGAATGTTGATACAAATGATGAAAACAATACTATCAATCCTATTGATGAAATGGTCAGGGTGATAGACATCATCCCTCATAAGGGCTGAATGAAGAGTCCTCTAGACATTTCTTTCTCTTCTAAGGATATAATTAAACATTTACCTGATTGTCCTCTCTACATAGCTGGTTGTATCTATGACAAACCCACTAATGGGATACTCATAGATCCCGCCTGTGGAGAGAATGTTATCACCGAAGAATTTTTACTTTTGCATGAACTCTATCAAGATGAATATGATAGATTGAAAGCATGGATCAAGATGCACAATGGTTTTGCATGCCCTACGATAGGATTGATCACCCTATCATTGCAAATAGGACCAAAAATTTTAGATGTCACATTCTCTCTCATCCTACAATCAAACCAATTTCATGTGATGCTAGGCCATCCATGGCTTTTCTCCATGAAATTCATCCCTTCGGTTGTCAACAAATGCTTAAAGTTTCCATTTGAAAATGAAATATTCATTGTTCACCATAGCGGCTTTAACCCCTTGTCTTCCAAAGAAAACTTTTCCTTAGAAGCCTTTTGGCCCAAACCCATGGAACCAATAAAGCCTAAAGAAGAGTTATTTATCTTGTCTTACCAAAAGTTCAAGGTAAAGAAGATGGCATAATTATCCCTTCGAAACATGTCTCCCTCAACCTCTACACCTCCTATCCTTGATGAAACTATGATTGAGCCTAAATAAATTCCAAACAACCAAGACCAACCTAAGACAGAAACCTCACCTACATCCCACCAAGAAATAATGAAACCAACCCCATCACACCCCCTAGAATCAAACAAGCTTACAAAGTCAAAGAGAAAGTGGTTGAACAGCCTCCAATGGTTCCTTTCATTCCTCCCCTTGTGGAAGAAAAGAAACATGCGGTTGATCAACCAACTCCTAAGTAACTTGAAAAAAAATGAAAAGAAACAATGGCACTTGAGAGCATAGGTGTAGATGTCATGCCCTTGCTCATAGGTTGCATGAACACTTAAACAAAGAAAATAAAATCTGAAATTGATTGAAGAAATGCATGATGACCCTCCTCCCCAATTGAAACAAAATGACCCAATACAACAATCACAACAAGATTTGAACTCTCTGATGGAAATTATCATTTTTCCTCCTATTTTGATTGACTTGGATGACGATGATGAGACTGCTAAACTTGATGAAGAGGTTCATAATGAATTGAACACATTGTTTTCCTCTTCCATGAGCTTAAATTACAAATCTCCTATCAAGAGTGTTGAACCTAGTGCTTCTCCCAGTTTGGCACTTGCCATTGTCGCTTTGGCTATTTTCCTGCCTTTAGTATACAATGAACATGATAAGGAGGTAGATGATTTTATCATCGATTGAATTGGATTTTCCTTACTAGTCTTTTTCCATTATTTCTAGTTATTTTTCATTTTCTTTTGTGTGATTGCATGTGTGTAATGTGATCCCCCGTGATGTTCTATCTAATGTTCTCTCTCTTTGTGGCATTCCCCTATATGTACCTTCATTCTTCTATATGTTGTGCATCACTTTCACTTTCTCCTTTCATTTTCTTATTTTTTTATTTTTGGGATGACGCAAGGCATCCACACATTCATGCCTCTTTCATATTGACCCAAAAGACTTTCTTTTATTTTCCTTTTCTTTATCATTTTCCTATGTTTCCTTTCGAGGATGACACAAGGAATTGAGACATTCATGTCTCCTTCATGTTGACCCAAAAGCTTTTCCTTTTTCTTTCACCTTTTCTTTTTCATTTTTTGTGCACTATAAATCTGCAAACAACTCAAACCTCAAACACATATTAGCAATGGGTTAGTTCAAGCCATGCTCATTTACAAGTGCTCCTATGAAATAATACATCATACCTCACAAGAACACTAATTGAAAGCATAAAAAAAAGTATGATATATACCTATTCCATGGTGGCTTGGTGTCACTTGTGCAAAGTGACCCTTTCACAATCCTTGACAAGATCAATGATAAAATATTTTGAAGATGGAGTGAAATGGACATAATTAGCTATCAATTGAAGAGAGTAACTTTTCATGAAGATGGTGGATGCTAAGATAAAGAATGAGCCTTCTATTTATAGAACCTCAAGTTGAAAGATTTCCTAAAAGAAAGCAATGTGGGATAAATATTTGGCCAATAAGAAGGAGCCACTTGTCACCTTGTGAGTGATTGAGGAATGAGCATAGTTTGGTCAATGTGCCAAAGAGAGGGAGATTTGAAATTTGAATTTGATGACAAGATGAGTTAAATGCTGAGTTTGACCTTTGCAAAGAGACATGTAAGACCTCTTAAATGCTTTGTTGGATGTACATGTCAACTTGTTTTTGAATTCAAACTTGAGGGAATATTCTCCAAAGATGCCTTGTTGAGGGTATCAAGACATAATAACCCGACCAAAATAACCCTAGATAGAATAACCTAACCAAAATAACCCAAGGACAAAATAACCTAGGGTCATAATAACCCATAGACAGAATAACCTATGATCAAAATAACCCATGGACAAAATAACTCATGGTCATTTTAGATCAAGCTAGTAATGATGAGAATCATTTTCTAATATTCACACATCGTTAGATCTTATCGTACCAGTTGAATATACAATTACCAGTAGAGGGGAAGAGTTTCTTTTTCATGACAGTGATGATGAGAATCATTTTTTAATATTCACAACCATAACATTCTAGATTATATAAGAGGCATCGCTCATAATTTGACACTTTAATTGAAAATTTAAATAATAAAGTTTTTTTAGCAACATACATGTAATTTATAAATTTTCTTTTCCTTTACCTATATTCTTATGGGGATATTTTTTCCATGGGCTATTCTGACCACGGGTTATTTTGGCTTGGGTTATTATGACCCCAGGTTATTTTGTTTCTGGGTTATTCTGTCTAGGGTTATTTTGGTCAGGTTATTATGTCTCGTAACCCTTGTTGAGGGAAAATGAGGAATTTAATAAATCAATAAATTGATTTATTTGTGCAAGTGGGAAAAACTAGAGGATGTGATGAGTGATTGGATTAGATTAATCATAGTTTGATTAACTTAAAATGATGATTAGGTGTTTTTGACCAATTTTGACTTAGATACTTTGATTTATTTAAATCAAAAGGGATGGAATATGAATTTGGGATTTAATTAAATAAAGTTTGGTTTATATAATTAAAAGGATGATGTAGGATAAAGGCTAATTTATTTAAAGGAGATGAACTTAGGAGATGGTTAATAGAAGATGGAATGTTAGGATGTGATTAAAATTGATTTATTTAATCAAATGAGGTAATGATAGGCTTAAATTAAATAAATTTAATTATTCAATTTAAATGGATGATCCTTAGAGATTGAATTAAATGAACTTGATTTACCTGATGAATGGATTTAATGAACTTGATTTATTTAATGAGTGGATGAATGTGAATGATGCTAATTTTGTATGTCTACATTTTTCCCCTCTTTGAAGCAATGTACTTGCTCTGTTGGTTCAAAAAGTAAACTTGCCGCAATCAAAATTCAAAAATTTCTTATTTTTTTTGGATGCCCCATCAGAAAGAAGTACACTAGTACATTTCCCCCTCAAGAGATCAAGAGAAATGAATCGACTTGCGGATCAATCTTGCGATAAAGAGGTTCAAGATGGACATATGAATGGTTATGATGATGATGCAAATAATATTTTTTCAAGATGCTTAGAATAACCAATCTATATTATCCTAAAAAACCTAAATGATGATTGTGATGATGGATGATGCAATAATGCCTATATGATTATGCAATGAATGTTTTCTACAAATGTATGATTTTTATGAGATGCTTAGACTAATAGATCTATATTATGATGATGAAAATGCATGTGAGATGATATGCAGAATGCTAATGATTTGTGGATGCAGGATGGATGGACTGATGATGATGATGATGATTAACTATTCATGACGTGATGTTAGTGTGAAGAAGAAGAAATGAGAAATGAGTTGATAACAAGAGGATTCAACAAGCCAAATTTATGAGAGATGATGGTGAGAAATGGATGATTTTCTTATCAGGGACTGGGATTTTAAAAGTGTCACTTACCTTATGTTTGATAATGCGTGTACATATGATGCATCAAGCTATAAAGAACCAAGATGGCATTACAAGTAGTGTGATGGACTTTGACTCGACAAATAGATAGGAGTATTCTTGTTCACACTTGACATATGAAAACCTTGCTAGGATGCACTTTAGAAGTTTCAAACACCTCAGACCAAAACACGGAAAAGTATAACCTATCAATGCCATAGTCAACAAGTAACCCAAAACATCCTCCACACATATCTAACAAAGCAAGTATTCGCCAAGTTATATTACAAGAACGTCCAACAAGCACAACAAACAAAAGATAATGATCATTGCCCCATTCCTATCTCTCTAAATCCATTTGTTTGGACATCATCAAGAGGTTATTGGAATGAGTGCAAAGAGATAAGTCAAAAGACAAAGATAAAGCAAACAAACAAGTTGATGTTCTTCAATACCACTAACTAAAAGGAAATGTGTTTTGAAGGATAAGAACTGAAACTATTGCCAAAAGATAATGCCCATTCTAGGAAGGATACATCCTCGGACATGTTAGTGGATGGCGACATGTCATTTCGTTTATCCAAAGTGTTCTTATTGTTAAATAATACCCATTGTAGGAATGATACATCCTAGGAAATGATGTTATCAGATGATTGGAATGTGATTGATTGAATGATGGACTATTGACATAAATAATTGACCAACTTGTTTATGTACTGACCTAAACCTAAGACTTGATGTTTTGAGTTTTCACTTTTCACCTGCTAAACTTGTTTCTGATTGTTTCACCAAAGGTTGAGAATGACGATGATTTATTATGAGTGTAGTTATTGCGGGTGTAACTGAAATGAGATGGATGGATTTTTTCAAATATTTGGATGTTTTTGGAGTCTTGTAGTGTTTTGAGGCTATTTTTGGTATTTTTTGAGATTTTTCAAATTTTTTGATTTTTGATTTTCCAATGTTTCTAGGGTTTTTTGAGATTTTTGACCAAGAGTCTAACCTAAGGACCTATCCTAGGAACATTGAGGGCTGATCAACCGATTAAACTTACCTATGTTATACACACAAAGACCACGTAATTTGACTAACGACTTGACTGATTTACAGATGAAGATATACATGATGAAATGTTAGTTTATTATGACAAACTCCTTAAGGATTGACCTAAGTGTCTCGGGGGATGATCAAAGATCAATCTTGCCTACGTTCAAGGCTTAGAGACCCCTAGTTCGACAAGTCAACTCTGTTTTTCAATTTTTGTATGACTTTTTGACCTATTTTTGGATTTTGATATGTTTTGAATGTTTTTGGATTTTTTTGAATTTCTGATTTTTTTTATTTTCTAATTTTAGGATTTCGAGAATATATACGAATCTGATCCAATGAGAACATTCCCCCAACGTGATGCAATAGACTACTTCGATAAAGGCAGAACAAACTAACCTTGAGGATGGGTCGAGTAGTACTAGGAGGGATCATGATATGAAGGTAGGAACAATCTAAGGTGTGGATGTGGGTGGTTGAGTGATGGATGGAGATTTGAATGCAATGGATGATGGAAATGTAATGGATGGATTATGTAGAACAAGTCATGAAGGTCCTGGTGGATGGAAAGTTCTTATTTACACAAGGCACCTATTTTCTAGGTTTTCACCAAGGTACTTGTCCAAAGTGCCACCGAAGTGGTTTTCACAAGAGGATGATTTTTCTCTTTACTATTTTTAATCCTTTTTCTGATTTTTTTTGTATTTTTTGTTGTCACCAAGACACCTATTTGTTAGGTTTTTACCAAAGTAACCATTATTTTAGGGAATTTTCTAAAAAAAAAAAAAATTATTTTTTTTATTTTTTTGGATTTTTTGGTTCTATACCTTTAGGCATAAATTTTTTTGAGATGAGAGTTGTTCATGGGCTCTTGCAGAGGTTCCCCTTCAGGTGTTGATAATTGATATGCCCCTGAATTATAGCTTGCTATGATAACAAATGGTCCCAACCAATTGGGTTCAAATTTTCTTTTGTGTTTGGATTTGGGATGTTCTTCTAATTCTCCTTTAGTACCAGTTCTCTGACTTGGAATGTCCTAATTCTGATTTTCCTGTTATAGCTCCTCTTGAGTCTATTTTGATAACTTTCAAATGATTTAAAGCATCTATATGCCACTCATCCATTAGCTCTAGCTCATTCAATCTTCATACTCGGTACTCTTCATCTATGATGAGGTTTTGTAGTGATATTCTTAGTGACGGAAGCTCAATCTCAATGGGGAGTACTACTTCTGATCCGTAGACCAAGGAGAAGGGGTTGGATCCAATGGGTGTTTGGATGCTAGTTCAATAGGCCCAGAGGGCAGGATTGAGTTGTAGATGTTAGTCACAACCTACGTCATTCACCATTTTCTTGAGGATCTTCAAAATGGTTTTATTTGTGGCTTCTGCTTGGCCATTTCCTTGGGGATAGTATGGGGTGGAGAAGTGATGTTGGATTTTGAATTTTTCACACAAGTCACAAATATCCTGATTCTTAAATGGTGTCACATTATCTAAGATAATAGCTTGTGGGACACCATAGCAGAAAATGAGAGTTCAAGATGAACTTTGATATCTGCTTCCCAGTTATATACGTCATGGGTATGGTTTCCACCCACTTGGTAAAGTACTCAGTGGCGGTTATGATGAACTTGTGGCCATTAGATGATGTGGGAGTGATTTTTCCAATGAGATTGAGTCCCCACTACAAAAAGGGCCATGGTGTGATGATGGGATGAAGTTCTTGAGGTTGAGCATGGATGAGGTCCCCATGTTGTTGACATTGTAGACACCTTCTGACATAGTCATGTGCCTCTCTTTCCATTGTAGGCCAATAATACCCCATCCTCAGTAATTTCATAGCTAGGGTCATTCCACTCGAGTATGAAACAAAGATACCATTATGTACTTTAGTTAAAGCGGTCAATACCTCCTCAATGTTTAAACAGTGTAATAAGGTTCCTTCTATGCTCCTACAATATAGGGTATCTCCTAGGATGATGAATTGGGATGCCTTTTTGACAAAGGTTTGTTTTAAGGTTGAGGGTAAGTTGATAGGTATGATGCCTATTCATAGGTAGGTATAAATTTTATGGTACCAAGGATCACCGAGACCAATGATTTTGCACAAAAATTCTGATTATGGTACCTCAAATGCGAGCATGAGAAGTTTCTCTGCCAAGAGTTCATATTTGGGACATTTTGAGGGATTTCTAGTAGGGATCTAATCATTTCCATGGCATTTTCTCTTTGTTGTTGGCTCTAGGTATCTACTCAAATGTTATTTTGATAAAGGCTTCCTTGAGAGTCTCCACCAGTTTCTTGTATGGAGTGAGCTTATCATCCTTAATCTGGTACTCACCGTTCACTTGGTTTATTATCAGCTGAGATTCTTTGTATACTATGAGGGCCATGATGTACCACTACACTACTATTTTGAGACCTATGGCTAAAGGCTCATATTCTTCTACGTTGTTAGTGTAGGGGAATTCCAATTTATAGGACCTTGGTATGCATTCCCCTTGTGAGGTGATAAAGAAGACACTAGCTCCTAATCCATGTTGCGTGTATAAGCCATAAAATTAAAGTTTCCAGTGGTCAGCTATGTTGAGATTGAAGATGGATTCGTCTGGAAACTCTGAGGTGAGAGGATTCTCTAAATAGATTGGTGCTTCTACAAGTTGATCTACAATGACTTGGCCTTTAATTTCTTTATGCTCCATGTATTCAATGTCATACTCTAATAGTATCATGACCCATTTGGCCATTCTTCCAGTGAGCATTGCCTTTGATAATAAGTACTTGAGAGGATCAATTTTGGTGATGAGTTTGACTTTGTGCACCAACATGTAATGTCTAAATTTTCGTGAAGCAAACACTACTGCTAAACATCCTTTTTCAATGAATGAGTAATTTAACTCATTCCCAACCATTGTTTTGTTGATATAATAGATGGCCCTTTGTGTTCCATTTTCATCATGCTGAGCTAGAAGAGCTCCAAGGGTTGTTATTGTTGTTGACACATAGAGAATTAATGGATTTGTTGGGATCAGTGGCATTAGGACTGGTGGTATAAGCAGATATTCTTTGATCTTATTGAAGGCTTCTTTACACTTGTTATGCCACTTGTATGATACTCCCTTGTGAAGTAGGTATGCTTATCTGCTAGCTGTGCTATGAATCTTCAGATGGATGGAAGCCTTCCTTGGAGACCTCTCAATTCTTTCAATGTTTTGGGTTCCTCCATCTCAAAGATTGCTTTTACTTTTGTTGGATCTATTTCAATACCTCTCATTGACACTATGTATCCTAGCAAATTTCCTGATTGTACACTGAAGATGCACTTCTTTGGATTTAATTAAACATTGTATTCCTCCTGCCTATCAAAAATGGCACTTAAGGTTGCTATGTGATCCTTCCTTTTTCTAGATTTGGCTAGTATGTCATCGACATAATCTTAGATAGTTTTATGGATCATGTAATGGAAGATTAGTGTCATGGCTATTTGGTATGTTGTTCCTGCATTCTTCAAGCTGAATGGCATCATATTCCAGCAATAAGTCCCCCATGGAGAGGTGGTCATTTTGTGTTGGTCTTCTTCAGCAATCATTATCTAGTTGTATCCTAAGAAACCATGTATCAAGGAAAGCATTTTGTGTCCCACCCTCATGTCTACAATCATGTCAATGTTGGGCAACAGGAAATCATCTTTTGGACATGCTTTTTTTAAGTCCCTAAAATCTGTGCAAATTCTAATGCCCCCATCAGGTTTTGAGACAGGAACCAGGTTTGACACCCATTCTGGATAGTCTATTGGTCGAATGAATCTTGCATCTAATAGCTTCCTTAGTTCCATTTTTACTAGTAGGGTGATTTGAGGGTGCATTTTCCTGAGCTTTTGTCTATCAGGCTTTGCTTCAAAGTATACTACTAGGTGATGAACTACAATTTATGGATCGAGTCCTGGCATGCCTGCATAGCTCCATGCAAAATTAACTTGTCTTTCTCTCAGGAAGGTTGCTAAGAGCTCATGTTCTTCTGATAGTAATGACTCCACATAGAATGTGATGTGTGGGGTTTCCTCTATTCCTAGATTAACTAGATTGCACTTTTCTACTAGGACCACTATTTTTTCCTAATGAAGATCTCTGAAAGGAAGATTGAATCCCCCATCCTCAAGTGCCTTGAAGAGGTTTTCACCATTGGATGTATCCTTTTTTTTTACTTTTTCATGTCGGAGAGTGCCACAATGTGGTTTTCACTCAAGGACTTAGATATTATTCTTAATTTCTCACTTTTGCTAATGAGGGATTCAATCATTTCCCCATAATAGGCCTATGCATCTAGCTTAATGATAAATCTTGCTTTGTGATCCCCTCATGGAAATTTATCCTATAGTCCCATGAGTTCTAAAAGTACCTCATCGTTTTTGAATGTGTCAAGAATTGGTGGTCCTCGTTGGTCATAATTGATGAGTTGGGGGTAAACTAGGTGGATTTCTTGATTTTGATGGTTTCACTCAAAGGAAAATGTGTTAATCAGGAGAAGGGTAGTATCCTCAAAGAGCCTAGGTAGGTTGGTTATGGGATCCTCATCATCACTACTAATATAGATGTTAGTTATGTCAAATGTGAAGTTGTCTATGACTCGACCTGGAGATACGGGTAAGCGAAGTTCAACTACGGATTGCTAAGGAGGATTATTGACCTTTCTAACTAGAGGACTTTGGCCACATATGGTTATACTCAGAGGGGTACATCCAAGAACAATATTTCTCATTCACATCTCTAGAATGATAGGTATTATAAGCCCATTGTCATTTTTTCCAAGTCTAGTTTCTATCATAGCCCATTGTGAGCATCATTTGAAAATCTTTGATCTGTCATCCATTGGTAGATCAGCTGCTGGTCCACTATATTGGTATAGGAGATGAGATTGCTCCTCCTCTATGAATTCTTGGCTGATATCTCCCCAACTTCTAAAGTTGGGATATTCTTCAAGGGATGTTTGAGATGTGGAGGCTTCATTTGATTGTGGACATCCTCGTGATTTAGGAGATTTTGGTAACTCTCCTACCACAAAAGAATTTTTGGGAATCATGTAGTTTTCACAACCATTGTCCTAGATGATGAATTCGATATCATAGATGGTGGGAATGGTGGGAGTGGTGGGTGTCTCTGTCACATAAGTGGAAGCAAGAGTGGTGGATCAATATACGATGTTGATCGTCCTTCATCATTTTTAGGTACTTGAGGGATTTTGTAGTATTTTGCCTCAAGGTTCTTGTAGTAGGAGAATGGTTCAAGATCTCCATGGATGGTGACCTCTTTTCCTTCATATGTGAATTTGACACATTGATGGAAAGTTGATGCTACAACTTGCATAGCATGGATCCATAGTCATCCTAGGAGAATTTTATAAGGAAAGTTGAGGTCTACGACCTGACAGGTGGTTTCTATGATAGCTAGCCCTACTTGAATAGGGATTCTGATTGTGCCTTGGGACACTCTTTCTTGATCATCATATGCTCTAATTGTGATACCTTTTCCTTTGTCAATGGAATCCTCTAAGATTTTTAACTACTTAATGAGCTTGAGGGAACAAATATTCAAGCCTGCACCTCTATCCACTAAGACTCACTTGACTCTACTTTTCTGCACTAGGACCTCTAAATGGAGTACATGGTTATGATATGGTTGAGCTAGAAAGTCCTAATTGGAGAACGCAAGAAGGTTTGGGGTGATGATGTTGCCGACCATAGCTTGGAATTGTTCTGCATCAAGATCTGTGGGGATGGTGGATGAAGCCAATGCTTTCTCAAGGATTTTCTTGTGGAAAAATGAGATTTTTAATAACTCCATGTTGGAGATTTGTGCTAGTGTTCTTTTTAGTTGATCAGGGATATTGTAACCATTGGGAATGGATTTTTAATTGGACATGAAATTTCTATTTGGTTGAGATGATCCTGCAATAGTAACTTTTCTGCCTCTTGTGGTTACTCCACAATCAGCTTGAGCTACTTTCATAGTGATTATTGTGTAGTATTCATCTAGGGAGGCAATGACAGTTTCATACACATTATTCACATTTTTGAAGGTGCCTTTCCCCTTATCAATGTTATTGTTCCCTTTATTGTTATGGTTAGGCATCATATTCATGTATATTTTGAGGTTATGGTTTCCTGTTGGTTGTTCCACATTTATGATTCTTTGATCAATGAGGTCTTGGACTATGTTCTTTAACCTCATGCAATTGTTAGTGGTGTGGCCTTTTATTTTGTAGAATATGCAGAGCTAAATTTCATTATACCAAGGAGGTTTAACATCTGGTTCTTGGTAGTTCTCGTAGGTGGGAATCTTAATGAGGTTTTTGTTTATCAGTTTCTTCATGATGACTTTGAGTGGTTCCCCCAGAGCTGTGTACTTTCGCTTGATGGAATTCTTGTTTTGTTGGGGTGGTCCCCTTTGATCATTCACATTATTGATATCTTGATTGTTTGTTTGATGTGTTGTGTTTTCTTGATGGTTGTTTTGATGATGGTTTTGGTTTTTTTGTTGTGGTACGGGTGTGTTTTTCCAAGGGGCATTGATAACAACTTTGGCATCAACGACACCATCATTCATAATATTTTTGTTTCTTTCCCATGTGTGAGTTTTTTCATTGTAATTGGTGGGTGGGAAATTATTCTATTGTTTAGCATATGAAATTGATCCTCCAAGTTGTTTCATAAGAGCTTGTTTGATGCTAAGTTCCTTGGAAATCAACTGGTCATACGTGATGATCCCTTGAATCTCAAGATGGAATTCCAAAAGGCCATCAATGTTGGATATGATAGTGCACACTTGTTGTTCCTCGGGCATGGCCCATTTGATCCGATTGGCCTTGTATCGCCATCGTTGTAGGAATGAAGCAAATGATTCATTCTTACGTTGTTTCAGAGTTAATAGTTCTTCAAGAATGACATCCATGGTAATATTACATGAGTATTTTTTGATGAATTTGAATATGATTTCTTGGAATGTTTTGATGCATGTAGGTAGGCGAGAGAACCATTCCATGGAGTGGCCAACCAAACTCCTAGGAAACACCCACATCATATAGGTATCATCATACAATGACTTCCATGCAATGAACCTAGAATTCCCTAATATGATCTTCAGGGTTTCCCATCCCACAGTGCTTATCAAATTTGGGGATCTTAAATCTCTTCGAGAATGGTTTTTTTACAAGGCTTATGTCGAATGGGTAATGGAACAAGTTGGTAGGTGTTTTTATGGTTTTCTCTAATTGAAGGTCAAGCACTTGTTCAAGAGAAACTTGATTTGTGTTGTCACATCATTTTGTAGATCAATGGGTGGGATGAAAGTGTTCTGAAGTGCTTCAATTGTCAGCAGGATGGGCAGATTGGTTGGTATGTTAATGGATGATGTTTGCATATTATGTTCAGCCAAGTATGCTTGCAACAATGCTTGTTGTTATTCCTATTGCAGTTGTGCTATTAGTGCCTATTGTTGAGCTTGTTGTTGCACTTGTTGTTGAGCTGCTAATTAGGTTGCTTTGTGTTGTTCTTGATATTGCTTTAGCACTTGCTGATAAGATTTTTTTTGCACTACGTTTTGTTATGCAAAATATTGTGCTTGTGCTTGCACTTGTTGTGCTAGATATTGGACTTTGGCTTGAGTGTGCACTTGAGCTTTGGACTGAGCTTGAGCTTGACCTAGAGCTTGTACAACTTGTGCAGCTTGAGCTTGTGCTTGTATAACTTGTGCAGCCTGAGTTGCTTGAGAAACTTCTTGTTGTTGTTGTTGTAATAAGGCTTGGGCTTGTGCAGCCTACTGCACTTGTTGTGCGACTTGGGCAGCTTGAGCAGCTTGTGTGGCTTGTTGAGCAACTAGTTGTGTGGCTTGTTATTTTTGTACTTGCAAAAATTCCTTTTGCTAAGTAGCTTGTTGAGCGGCTTGCAACGCCATACTGTATTGGCTTGATATATTGGAGCTTGGTGGTGGCTGAGATGGAGGTGGATTTAGAATGGTGCTCGTTGTGGTGGTGAGAGGCACCATCATTTTGGTGATTGGTATTTCATTGGTAGATGGTGCAATCGATGTGGTTAGTCCTTGAGAGACCATGCTTTGAGATGTTAGGGGGGTGTTTGATGATGATGTGATTGCTTGTGTAGTTTTCATCCATTTTTACAATGTCGATGACAAGTTTTGAAAGTTTGGTGTGATACTTTGATTGATGTTTGGGATGTTGGTTTGATTGATATTTGGTAAAGGGGGAATCCCTAAGCCAAGAATTGGTGTGGATGATGATGAAAATGGCAGAAGTGGTGGAAATGTGAGAGATTTGATATTTTGAGGGAATGGTGTAGTGTCAAAAATTCCCCCTGGTTTGAACATGTCACTCTCTCTTTGCTAGGTTCTAGGGAGAAAGGTTTGGGGTGTTGGGCAGAATGATGATGATGACGGATCGTTTGGATCATGAAAGGTGAGAGGGTCATATGTATGCAATGGTAAGGGTTGTCCCAAGATGTTGTTTGCATCTATGTCTTGATTGTTTACGAGAGGATGTGTTTGTAATGCATTGAGAAATGCACTTCCTTTGTAACAATGGGCTACGTTGGAGAGATGGATGAGGTGATTTGTAGGATGTTTTGAGTGATGCTCTAAAATGAGGGGGTAGATGAAATAGGGATGGTAGATGAGATTGGAGGAATCACTCCAAAATATGGTTCCACAATAGTGTTCACATCGAAATCAGAGGGGAGTTTAGCCCCTTTCTTTTCTAATTTGAGCATGTATAGTGAGGGATTGATTCTCATCATGATGTTGATAATCTTATGATTTTTTGGATTTTGAATTATTTCAATGATTTCTTCACGTGACATTCCAAAGGGATTATTGGTGGGATCCTCCATTTGGACACCTTCCTCTTGATGGTCTTGCAAAAATGGAGGGAGGTTAACCGTGAGATTTCCAGATCCAATGGGATTCATTTCGGGAGCAGTTTTGCTTAAGTCACTAAAAATAGATGTTTCTTTGTTGGCTTCCATGTTCCTCTTGTGTTGTGATCTAGTTTGCACGATAGAATAGGGATCAATATTCAAGAATTTTGAAGGTGAATTCTCTAATTCGTTGGATTGATATAACTTTAGGTACAAAAGATAAATTTTAGGATGATTTAAGGATCAAAGGGTGATAATGATGTGGATGTAAGATGGATGTTTGATGGCTAATTTGGAACTCTTGAGAAAATATTGAAGGGGTATGTTAAAATTTATGACTTGATTTAGGATTGATTTGTTTCAGATTCAGATTTTGGTGGACTCATAAACTCTAAGACGTTTAATGTTGTCCTAGAGTTAAATCGTTCACAAGATGATAATTTGTCTAGGTGTGAGAAGAAGGATTCATCTAAAAATTCCTATCCAAACAAGATGATTTTGATAATGAACTCCTAGATCCCAAGATGTTGGATGTTATCAAGGGATGAATTTGTTCACAATTTTTGATAATTTGATCAAATATGTGGAGAAGGATGCATCTACACACACTCAATCAAACAAGGTGATTTTGGATCAATTTCAAATGATTTGCCCAAAGTTTTAGCATAAAGGATTTTTCCAAGATTTTTGAAGAGTTGTTGATGAGATTATTTTGGTTGTGATGTTCGAAGATGGATGAAGGCTTGATTTTGATCCTATGATGTACCTAAAAAGAAACTTGTTTACTAGACCTCGATATTGAAGAACATACAATACTTCTAAGGACCTGTATAACTAAGAAGTGGTTCAAACTGAGCATACATTTTTGGATTGTTCAAAGGAATGAGTCTATAAAACCTTGTGAATTTTTTACTTATTTTGATATGTTTCCTTGGATTGCACTTTCTAATGTATGTCTTGATTACTTTTTGAGTGTGACTCCTAAATTTTGAACTTTGACTCAAGGACTTTTGTTTCGGGATTTTGAATTTCTTGGAAATAATGAGGAATTAAAACATGTGAGAGCCATTTTTTTATCTTTTCTTAGTGACTTTGTTTTACCACAAACACTTCTTTCATTAGCTTTCCAAACTAGATGTCCAATGTCTCAATTTCTTCGAATCCCACAAAGTATATTATGTGGAAATTTGATGAATTCAAGGCAAGTGTTACCTATTGTCTAACTTTAGTAGGAAAATTGAGATGTAGTTTCGAGTGTTTAGAAACCTCTAAGGATTTAAGAATCCCAAGGGAAAGCAATAACACATGAATTAGGTCGATTGTATTTTCCTCCTAAATGGTTTGAAATTTTGATGATGATGTTAAGTGTTTGTTTCCAATGTTTTCGAACAAGAAAAGCATTTTGTAACCAAGAATAAGCACAATCCTATGGATATGAAAGACAATATTTTTTGAGTCCCCACTTGGACAATTCTAGCTATGATTATCTTTATTGAATGGTTAGATGCTTCACCCCACTATCTCCCCTCCACAGCACTCACTTATATGGGGAAGCCAAGAAACAAAACTCATGAAACTCCCATGGCATGCTTTCCATTTCTACTAAAGACCGTAAAAGTGTGGGGTGGCTTCAGAATGACTATTCTTACACCAACAAATAGATCAAGGATTTTGGCAATTCTAAAACAAGGGTTTAAATTTGGACTTTCCATTCGTAGGAGTTGACCCAGGATGGTGAGAGATCATTGTTTCCCTTCTCGTTGGAGTCAACCATATGATATTGGCATTTATTCCAATACCCACATTTATATCCCGACTAGAAATACTCTTGGCTTTAGAGTGTTACCGGTTGAGTCATTCCCTTGGGTGAGTACTTTTATCCCAAGGAAGACCCTCTAAGAAAGAAAAAATCAAGTAAACATATTCATAGTTCAATCAACCTTCATTTAGAAACAAAGGGAGAACACATGCAATGAGTTTACTCATACTCGCAAAGTGTTTTGTTCAATTTTAAACCCAAAAAATGAAGTGTGGAGGTGATTACTTTATCTCAACCTAAGATCACAAAAAAGGCCTTTTGATTCTCAAGATTGTTGTGAACCATGAGATAATTGCATACGTCCTTTTCAATGATGTTATTTTAAGTAAGAAATCATGAAAACAAAGTAGTACATGTTCATTTTAACCTTTCAAAACAATTGTGAGTTCTTTTTTAAAGCACCATAGGACAAATGAGAGTTGTTTTGTTCAATTGTTAACTTCTAATGAAATCTACTCAATTTTCCTAAAGATAATTTTAACACCTTTGCAATGAAAATTGAAAGCCTTGGTAATGTTTTTTTTAAAGCCCAAAGAAAAAAAATAGGTGAGTTAGTCTAGAACAGAAAATTAAAGCATACAACGAAATCTCCAAGCATTAAAAAATGCTTTATCAACTCCACTTTTAAATGCTTAAATTCCCTCCAAGATTCTTCGACGATCACTTCTAGTAAGCTCCTTGTGCAAATGAAAATCCCTCCTTGCTTTTCCTTTGACACCTTCGTTTTCCTTCCTTCCTTTCACTTTCCTTTCACTTTCCTTTTGCTTTCCATTTGCTTTCCTTCATTTTCCTATAAGAGAAAAAAATATAAAGAGAAAAAGATAAATCATATGAGAATCAACTTATTTAAGTAAATTTTTTTTAAGCATTCATAATAGAATGATTTTAAATAAAAGATAAAGAAAAGACCAACATAATCCTTATTAACAATTCAACATCAAATAATGTTAATGTAATTAAGGATTTGCACTCAATTAGTCCTACATAAAATCTTAAATAAGAAACTGTGATATCCTAAATGTTTAACCTATTCTAAGCCACTAAAATGCAATGGAAAAACATAAAGAAACACCTTAGGATTAGCCTACGAAATTTTTAAATGCAAAGAGAAAAAGTGTAAAATGATGCCAAATAGATATACCTCCCCTTTTGCAGTTGAACCTCCTTGGTTGGCCCTTGATTTTGATTTGGTGTGTATGCTCCTTGATGGCTCCTGATAAACCTAAATGAAATATA
The DNA here is from genome assembly GCA_007258455.2 of Sequoia sempervirens. Classification (NCBI taxonomy): domain Eukaryota; kingdom Viridiplantae; phylum Streptophyta; class Pinopsida; order Cupressales; family Cupressaceae; genus Sequoia; species Sequoia sempervirens. Next base: position 339,537,029 of record VDFB02000017.1, read on the forward strand.
TTACTATGTGCTTGAATGCAAATGCAAATATATGAAATTGATGGCTAGATGAGTGCACAAAATGGCAGCATTTAATTGAAAAATGGCTAAGTGTTCAAAATGCCTTAGAGGAGGGGGTATTTATAGAGAAACTTGAATTCTCTAGAGAATTCAATGGTTGATATTTATCCAAAAAAGTCAAAATGAAGGGCTAAGGTGAGTTGAGGACTCACAAGCCCTCACATTTTGACATGTGGAATGTGAAGTGGATAAAGGTAGGATGATGTGTAGGTGATGTGGAAGGGAGGTACATGATGTGGAGGAAGGACAAGTACCTTCCAAGTATCTTGTGGAGTGAGAAGATTTCCTCAAAAAGGAACTTCTTGTCCCCAAGTGAGAGTGAAAATGATATTTGAGGAATTTTTGAATTTCTCAAAAATCTCCATGGGAAAAGAGAAAGTGGTTGGAGAAATAAATGTGAATTAAAAATTCACATTCATAGGAGCATCTAATGGATAAGAGAGGGTCTCCAAAAAGGTGGGAATTGGTCACATGTGCATGAGGTGACAAGTCAAATATTCTACAAGCCTTGGAAAGATAAAATGTGAATTAAAAATTCACATGGGGAGGAGAGAGACCTAGGATGAATAAAAGTGAATTAAAAACTCACAAAGGAAAGAGGGTCAATGCCAAGAAAGGAAAATAGAAAGATTGACTAAAAAGTGCTTCTAAAAGTGGCTAATGACTTTGATTAAAGTTGTGCAAATACTTGATTATGATAATTAATGGAAGATTAGAGACAAGTGGCAAATGTAGGAGGTTGTGACATTAATCCTTGATTAAGAGGATGCACATCCTAAATATGAATTAATTAAATTAATCCAAATTAGAGATGGATTATGGAGGATGTGACAAGGAGAGAGAAAAGAAGAATTTTAAATTGATTTTAATTCAAACAAATTAAAATGACTAAATTAAATAAATTGGTGTATTTATTTAATTTAGAGAGGAGAAAGGTACGAGATAAAGTGTTTAATTGTTAAATTAAATACTTTAAGAATCTTATGTGGGAAGTGTAATATTAATTAAATAAATTAATATTGACATAATGGATGAATAAAAAAGTAAATTTGATCATACGGGAGTGATCAGATTTGGGTGTCTACATTTTGCCCCTCTTAGAAATACTTGTTAGAATAACAGTGTTTCGAAGAAAAATAAAATGTCGGTGATGAAGAAAGTGGTAGGGCCTGATGGCCCAACATGAAAGAGGTTGAATGAACTACCCAAGTAGAGAAAAAAGGATAGGGATGCCACAGTGACTGTCACGAAGGGATGGAGGGAAAATGATAGGGTATAACCCCTCAGGAGGGCGATTCAAGAAGAAAAGGGGGCCCTGGATGACTTCTCGATAGAAATAAATGGAAGACACTGTTGGATAGAGCTCAAAAAACTAAGCAACTTTGACTTTTCAAGGAAGTCGATTAGACGTACGGTTTGCAAATGGCGGTGCCAGGAAAGAAGGAGATTAGTTGGGAGAAAAAAAAGTTAAATAAAGGTAAAAAAACCTTTTATTTGAAAAAAGGGGGAAAAAGAGGGGTTAAAAGGTAATTGGAATAATTACCTGGTCTCATTGTTATTGTAGCAATTGAGAGAAAAGGAGAGATGAGGGAGAGGAGATGGAGCAACGATGTCACAGGATTATGATTCAGAGATCATTCACTAGGCGGACGAGTTGCGGAGACACTGGACTCACTTCGCGGTGCCTCGCTAGGTGAGTAATAAAAACTATGTTATGTATTTTAAACATTTAGTATGTTTTAAAATAGCTAATGAAAAATATAAAATGTGGGTTTTGTGGGTGGGGTGGAATAGAAAAATAGGTAGTTTTTGGGTAGTCAAAAAAAGGGGGGAAGGGGGATTAGGGGGGGGGAAATAGGGTTGGCTTCCGCACAGAGGGGCGGATCCACCCCAAGTAGGGGCGGGCTCTCCCCAATAGGGGGAAAAGTTTCCCCAAGCTGGGGAAGGCTCACCCCAACAGGGGGCAGAGTCACCCTGAGCTTGGGTGGACATGCCCCAGCAAGGGGGGCGGAGACGCCCCAAGCTAGGGCAGTCTCACCCCGGCAGGGGGAGGAGATGCCCCAAGCTGGGGCGGGCTCACCGCACATAGGGGTGGTTCTACCCCAAGCTGGGGTGAGCTTGCCCCAAGCAAGGGTGGGCTTGCCCCGGTAGGGGGCGAAGCCTCCCCAGTAGGGGGCGGAGCCACCTCGAGCTAAGGCGGGGTCGCCCCGGCAAGGGGCGGAGTCACCCCAGGAGGGGGCGGAGCCGCCCCGACCTAGGGGGAGCTTGCCCCAGTAGGTGGCTAAAGTCACCTCAGGAGGGGGCAGAGCCACCCTGACCTAGGGCAGGCTCGCCATGGCAGCAAGGGGTGAAGTCACCCCGGCAGGGGGTGGAGCCGCCTTGACCTAGGGTGGGTTCGCCCTGGCAGGGGCGGAGTCGCCTAGAACTAGGGCGGGCTCGCCCCAGCAGCGAGGGGTGGATTCGCCCCGGTAGGGGGCAAAGCCACCCCGAGCTAGGGCGAGCTCACCCCAACAAGGGGTGGAGCCACCCCAATGCAGGGCAAGATAACCCCAATATGGACTAGGGAGGGGAGGGGGAGGAGAGGACTGCGTAAGCCAGAAAAATGAGATCGCCCTGATGAGGGCAAGATGAGGATAAAAGAAAGAAAAGAAAAGTAAAGAAGAAAGTAAAACATGTCCTAGGGTTGGGAAGATTGTGTATTGATAATTAGGTAGTGTGGATGTAGGGCTTTGTGCGGTTATGGACATATGAGCGACGATCGGAGGTATTAACAATGACTATAGCAGCGATGACTGGAATTGATCATGCAGCTTTAGAGCATGCATGTTTATTGCACTTTCTGCAGGTGCCGGTGATGAGGGCACATCAAAAAATGTTGATGGCCTTGATAGAGAGATGGAGTTCAGAGACATTGACATTTCATCTACCGACAGGGGAGATGACGGTGACACTGGAGGATGTATGGCTCATTTTTAAGCTACCAATAGCATGGATATTTTTTAGTGATGTTGTATCGAGAGGGACCGAGTTAGATCACACTATGATGGTGTTATCTGGACATGATGACCTGCCTCTACAGGGTCTACAATTGGATCTAGATAGATGTTTGACAGTGGGGGTACCACCTCTGCCTTTATTTTTAGGTGGTATGATCAGTGGGATATTGCTACTGGATCAGAGCAGGCAGTTCTGCAGTCTTCGATTCATGGAGGTGATTCGACATATTGTTAAGTGGTGTGAGGGATAGATCTCGTGGGGTACTTGTCTCTTAGCACAATTGTACAAGGATATGCATATGATTTGTTACCAGAATATAGTGAGTTTGATGCACATGACCCTTCTACAGGTGTGGGCATGGAAGCATATTATGGTGAGGAGACCGATTGTAGTGAGAGTGGGAGATGAGGATGATAGGGAGCCAGTAGCATGGGGGTATGGAGAGGTGAGGGGCTATATTTTTTGATATAGAGGGTCAGGAAATATGGAGGGGTGGAGGAGGAGGATGGATGATTTGCAGGAGAGAGACATATTATGGATGCCATATATCTATCAAAACTTCAGGGGGTGGAGGGAGGAGAGTGAGAGGCAGAGAGGGTACTTTATGAGCTAGTGTGTTTTGATTGGGAGTTTTCCACATGTAGTGGAGATGCATCGACCAGATAGGGTGGTGAGACAGTTTGGGTGAACACAAGATATTCTGGGGGCACCGAGGAGGTTTCATCGACTCACCAGAGAGTGACCATGGGGGCCCATTTTTAGACCGAGGGAGGCTAGAGTGGCATGGGTGGTGACAATGCAAGTTCCCTACCTCGGGAGATGTGTTGGAGTGGTGGATGTAGAAGTGACAGTACGATATGATCACTGGTTACGCAACCACCAATAGGAGAGGGTTACACCACTAGTTCCTATTGTAGAAGCTATAGGATTTGGATCAGAGGATGGGCGTCAAGGGGCTAGAGAGAGGAGGAGACAAGCATAGAGGGGAGGAGAGAGGATGGAGGTAGTGGGATAGCTAGTGAGGAGGAGGAGGAGATAGCAAAGGAGTGCTAGGGAAAAGGTGGAGGAGAGAGAGGCAGTACGATAGGAGGATGGGATAGGTCCAGAGCTGGATGCGGGAGGATAGGATGAGTGAGGTGGAGATGATAAACATAGTGGAGGGTAGAGCTATTTAGCAAATTGGTATAGGAGGTAGGGTACGATAGATGAGAGTGTTGGTACAAGCTGAGCAAGGGGAACGGGGAGAGGATACACACTAGGATGGAGATCAGAAGGAGATGAAGGCCATGAGTTAGCCAAAGAGGATAGCAGGTAGCAGATGACTGATGAGGGTACAGAACATGACAGAGCATGAGGGGATGGGAGGGGGTGGATAGTAGGATGGAGCCCGACAGGAGATTGAGGCCAAGAGTTAGTCAGGGAGGATGGAGAGTAGGAGATGATAGAGGGGGGCAGATTGGGACAGGGCAACAGCTCCCCGTTGTAGAGATAGGGGAGAGTGAGGATGAGGAGTACCTAAAGATAGGAGATCCAAGGAGATTGATGAGAGTGGGGAGGCATGGTCAGCCATGGAGAGTTTGGGTCCGCCCTACTGTGGAGGACTTGGAGGTTCAATGGGAGCAAGAGGGTAGGGGGGATGATGATGCTATGGAGATAGATGGAGATGTTCTGGATATGGATTTTGGGATGTAGAGCCATTGGCGGTGGTTCCTATCATTACCTTAGGGGATCCTATTACTCAGCCAAGGGACATTGTGGGGAGGCTTTAGAGTGCAGATCAGAGGTTGGGGGTAGTGGAGGCAGAGTTGATTAGTCTCAAAGTCAAGCTATCAAGAGCACCGGTAGCAGGTCAGAGAGATTATGGACTTATGGTTGACCTCTTAACCACACAGGTAGTGGTGATGGGGAGGGAGAGAGAGAGATTGTAGGCCATCATACAAGGGATACGAGATGAGTTGGTTGCTATCAGTTGGGACTGTGATAGACTACTGGTGGAGACTTTTATATTACAAGCCAAGGGGGAGTCAGAGGGGATGATAGATCATGTGTCAGCAGGTAGTGGGCAGCAGGTGGGTGATCTCCAACAAGAGTGAGATGAGCTACATGATAGAGTGCATTGCTTAGAGCAGATGATTGGAGATATGGGATTGATGCAGGAGAGAGAGAGACAGGTGAGGGAGCATGCCCGTATTATGCAGGTAGAGAGAGATGCACTACAGGCATGGGTACAGGGGGTGGAGGCAAAGAGGGATGTGGTGTAGATGCAGGTTCAAGTGTTGCAGAGTGAGAGAGAGTTGGTAGAGGCACAAATATAGTCTCTTTAGAGGAGGAGAGAGGAGGCAGTTTCAGAGCTATCAGTGCTGCAGAGAGAGCGAGATGCAACAGTGGTTCAGTTACAGACTGCAGAGAGGGAGAGAGATGTTGCAGAGATACGAATGCAGACACTATAGGGAGAGAGGGATGCAGCAATGGCTCAGTGGCAGTCAGTGCGGGTCAGTGGTGTGATAGGGATAGATACACAGTGGTTGCAGGGGGAGAGGGATGCAGCAGTGGCTAGGGCAGTGGCTGTCGAGGAGATGAGAGATCGGGTTCAGGAAGAGATGGTGCAATTACACCTATCCCAGGAGGCCTGGGAGCAGGAGAGGAGAGTGATCATGAGAGATCAGGATAGATATTGTCAGGAGCAGAATTCTACTTGGGTTCAAGTTGTGGAGCAAGAGGAGAATGAGAGGGAGGTAGGATTTTGGATGGCCACGTACTACCATTAAGCTCTAGACCTATCCTAGTAGATATTCTAGTATACTCGACAGACACCACAAATGCCAATGCCATCTCAGTCACTGGGGACAGAGACCTGAGTTAATAGTGATTCACTAGGTGGTACCCCAGGCAAGAGATCAGTACCAGATTCACCAGAGAGATCAGATGTGGGTAACTCATTCGGGAGATGACAGGTTATCGAGTTTTTGATAGATGTCGAGTGGAGCATGTAGTACTTATCGACAGAGATCATAGATTCTCTACATCTCTAGATTTTGTACCTTATTTGATGATGTATGAGGGCTATATGATGGATACATAATAGATTTGATGTGTGATGGACATATGACATACATTGTATTACTTTGATTATGGTATGGGATAGTCCTTATTGATACTATGTAGTATGTTTCCTTTTGTGATGGGTGATTTAGTTTACATATGCACATGTATATGATATTTCCTACTTATGTAGAGGGAAATTTTGGTTGATTTATGCTCATATTTATGATACTATCGGCTTATGCAGGTGTATGAAGATATGATGCTTCATGCCTATGTGGATGTATGAGTTGATTTATTTATGCATATGTTTATGAGATGATAATGGATGATTGGGTTTATGTGGAATATGGATGATTGTATAAATGCAGATACTCAGATGGTGATATAATTTGTGCATATGCTATATCTAGGATGACTTATGTGTATGGATGCCTAGTTGATTTATTGACATGTATGTATATGTATATGATGGATTTTGTATGAACATTTTATATATGCAGGATGTGATGTATTATGAGTTTGACACTTTGTGATGTAGGTGTCTATGCATGCATGGATCTAACATGTTGTGATGTAGGTGGTGATGTATGTGTGGTTAATAGAATGAACCTAATATATGAATATGCTCTCGTGATTTATAGTGAATTAAAAATAAAAGGAAATAACTCATGGTCATAAGTTTCAATCAGAACTGTCATGATAATGGAAGATGGGTATGTAGTGGTTGTGAAAAATGGGTGTAATTTGTCACCTATCAAAAACTTTTAGTATCCTAAGAAGAATGGGAGAGAGCACGATATTATTTGCACAACCAAAATCATAGGGTGAATGCAATGTGACAAATGAGGAAATGCAATCCTACTATGAGTTGCCATCATCGGAGCACTAATTTTTTCTATAGCATAAGACATTGGATACCCTGACATGTAAGATAGAGGCGAGTTGGCATCCAATGCATGAAACAAGCACAACAAATAGAAAGGCTACCCCAAGGTCACGATGACCTTGGTCAGGCCAGGTATTGGGATAACAACAAACACGCAAGGATGCCTTAGCATAACACAAGACCCCAAGGATCTTTGCAGGTACTACATGGGACAACCGAGAAGACAACAACAAAGAAAAGATCAAGATAAGCCCCTATGTAAATGAGTCAAAGCACACCATGATATGATGGATCATGGCGACCCTAAAAAAGTGTTGATAGTGAGCTTCAAATGACAAATAAATTCCAAGACATTAAAAGATCACAATCAATTACAAAACGTCCTTTGCCATAGGATCAAGGGGATGGATGGGATTGATAAGGTCTGCTAGGAAGGATGCATCTTGTTGAGACCGATGATGGATACTAAACTAGAATGATCCATTTTGATGCCAGATGTTTTTCATTAACCAAATCTTCCAATAATAGGGGATTTTATTTGAGAATAATAGGCCAGATAAGGATATGGACTGACACATCCTATAGACCTAGGGGCTTGGGGGCCGATCAGAGATTAGCCTTGCCTACATGAAAGCGCAGAGCCCTCGTAGTTCATGAAAAGACTATGGATAAAGTGGAAAGAGGATGGTGAAGATAGATGATAGACGACCAACACGTGATGGTCAGAGTGCCCTAGGGGTAGATAAAATGATCATCCTTTCCTACGTCATAGCACAGGGGCAACGTAGTTTGACAGGTGATGCGATAGGATGAGATCTAGATGGGGACCGACACAATGGATGATCCTATGCGATGACACAGACCGACCGATAGGGGGATGAATGACATAAGTTTGAAGCGGGATACTAAAAAGCTCAGGATGGTGGATAGGCTAGACAGGTTGTCCAATGCTCAATCAATATATACCAAGTGGCCAAGGATGGTATGGGTGAGGACAATAGTGTGGATGAAAGCATTAAATAACTAGGATGCCAGGTAGATAATGATTAAACCCTCTATGGATGATGCCTGTTACTAGGTTTTCATCATCCATACTTATCCAAAGCACCACCAAAAGGTGGTTTTCACCATAGGACAGATTTATTTCTCTTTACTATTTTTGGATTTTTTTGATTTTTTGATTTTTTGATTTTTTTTGATTAGGTGGGGTTACCGAGCGGACTTAGGTGTAGAACTTCTTTAGATGCATGATATTGATGGGCTCTTCAAGGGGATCTCCTTCAAAAGTAGTCAACCTATATGTACCAGATCCATCTTTGGCAGCTATGACATAAGGCCCCAACCAATTTGCCTCAAACTTTCCCTTTTTATCACGATCCTGTTGAGTGTGTTGATTCTCTTTAAGAACAAGATCACCAACCTAGAACTATCGAGGACAAACCTTTTTATTGTAATTACATTTGACGCAGTTTTGGTATGCTTGCAAATGATCATAGGTTTGATTCTTCACTCATCAAATAATTCCAGTTGTGCAAGGCGTGCAACATGAGCATCCTCTTCACTGATAAGATTCTTCAGAGAAATCCTCAGTGATGCAAGTTCAACTTCAATTGGCAAGATGACTTCGGCACCATACACTAAAGAATAGGGGGTGGCACCTATAGGGCTGCAGATGTATGTGTGATTTGCCCAGAGGATGGGATGAATATGGAGGTGCCAATTTCGACCAGTGTTATTGATAACCTTTTTCAGGATGCAGATAAGGGTCTTGTTGGTTGCTTCTGCCTGACCATTACCCTAGGGGTAATAAGGCATTGACCAATGATGCTAGATATGAAAGGTGTCACAAAGGTCTTTCATGGCTTGGTTTTTGAAGGGTTTTCCGTTATCAAAGAGGATGGTGGATGGGATACCATATCTATAGAGAATATGGTAAAGGATGAATTTTGAGATTTGGATATTGGTGATCTATGAGAGTGGTATTACTTCCACCCACTTAGTGAAGTATTTAGTGGTGGTAATTATGAATGTAAGGCCATCAGATGATGGTGGGTAAATCTTTCCAATCAAGTCAAAACCCCATTGAGAGAATGGCCACAGTGCTAGAAAGGGCTAAAGATCCTGTGCTGGAGCATGAATTAAATCTACATGTTGTTGGTAGGGAAGGCATTTCTTCACAAATCCACAAGAATCATGCTCTAATGTAGGCCAATAATAGCTAGAGGATTCTTTTGGCTAAGGCCATACCATTTGAATGAGCTCCACAAACACCACTATGTACTCCTATTAGTACAGTGCGGGCCTCAGTCTCATTCAGACATCTAAGGAGGATTCCACCATACCCATGACGATAAAGCATATCATCGATGATAATGTATCGAGAAGACTAATGAACGAAGGATATGTGTTGATTGCATGTAAGATCTGGGGGTATAGTATTATCATGGAGATAGGTGTTTATGTCCTAGTACCATGGGCAAGTGGGACCCACAATGTCGCACATCATGTTAGTCTCAAGGATATCATATGTTGGGATTAAAATTTGTTCCACAAGGAACTCACATTCTGTGCGATCTTTGGGCATGTCAATCAGGGAGCCGATAGTGGCCATTGCATCAACTGCTTTATTCTATACCCTAGGAATTTGGTCAAATTGTATAGAGGTGATATATTTCTTGAAATCATCCACTATGCACTTGTAGGGTAATAGCTTATCATCTTTGGTTAGGAACTCATCATTAACCTGTCTAATGACTAGCAAAGAATCACCAAAAACTTTCAAATGAGTTATGTGCCACTGTTTTGCAATTCAGAGGCCAGTGAGGAGAGCTTCATATTCTACCATATTGTTTCTACATGGGAATGCCATTTTGAATGATTTTGAAATGTAGTCACCTTGAGGAGTAACTAATAAAATCCCTGTGCCTAATCCATTATGAGTATAGGAACCGTCAAAATACGGTGTCCAAGCTGGCACTTCCATAACTATGTAAACTTCTTCATTTGGGAATTTAGTGTTCAGAGTGTAAGCATCTACTAACGGTGCCTCAGCCAACTGATAAGCTATGACTTGTCCCTTTATGGATTTTCGCTCCACATACTCTATGTCAAATTCACATAGGAGAATGACCCATTTGGCCATGCGGCCAATCAAGGTGGTCCTGGACAACAGATACTTTAGTGGATCAATATTAGCAATTAATTTGTTGAGATGGCTGAGCATGTAATGTCAGAGTTTTTGTGTGTTGAAGACTACTGCAAGGTAGGCTTTTTCCATGGGAGAGTAGTTTAATTCATAGCCGACTAGTTTCCAACTAATGTAGTAGATTGCTCTCTCTTTAGATGACTCATCATGTTGTGCCAACAATGCCCCCAGTGCAACTAAAGTGGCAGAGATGTAAAGCAAGAGGGGTTTCCCTAGAATAGGTGGCATCAGGATTGGTGGATGAGCTAAATATTCCTTGATTTTATCGAAACCTATCTGACACTGTTGGTTCCATCGAAAGGTGGATTCTTTCTTCAGAAGATGAGTGAATGGCTAACATTTATCCACGAGCTAGGCTATGAACCAACTGATGGATTGCATCTTGCCCTGGAGGCTTCTTAACTACTTCAGATTACGTGGAGGTGGCATTTCCATAATAGCCTTTACCTTGGTGGGATCAACTTCAATACCCCTTCGAGAGACTATAAAACCCAATAGTTTTCCTAATGTAACACTGAAAACACACTTTTTTGGATTTAGCCGTAACTTGTAATGTTCCAACCGTTCAAAGATCTTTTTCAAAATGGTAGGATGTTCTGCTCGGGTTCCATATTTTCCTAACAAGTCATTGACATAATCCTCCATGATGATATGGATGAGGTCATGGAAGATGACTGTCATTTCCCTCTGATATGTTGCTCCTGCATTTTTGAGACCAAAGGGCATAACATTGTAACAAAAGGTACCCCAAGGTGTGGTGAAAGTGGTCCTGTGTTGGTCCTCAGGTGCAATTCGGATCTGATTATAACCAGAGAAACCATCCATTAGGGACAACATCTCATGTCCTGCTATGAGGTCAACCAACATGTCAATGTTAGGTAGAGGGAAATCGTCCTTTGGGAAAGCCTTGTTAAGATCCCTGAAGTCTGTGTAGATCCGAATGTCTTCGTTCGGTTTGGCAACTAGTACTATATTGGAGATCCATTCAGAGTAGTCAATTGGTCTAATAAAACCTACATCTAATAATTTCTCCAATTCCCTCTTGACTAATAAGGCTACCTATGGGTGCATCTTGCAGAGCTTCTATTGACAGGCTTGGCATCTGGGTGAACATCTAGATGATGAACCACTAAGGCGGGGTCTAAGCCTGGCATGTCTGAATATTACCAAGCAAAGTTAATGATTCCCTCTTGGAGTAGCTACACGATGACTGGATACTCTTGCTCTGAGAGTGATTTAGCTACATAGGTGATCTTAGGATTTTCGGCAGTACCCAGATTAACTTCTTGAGTCTCTTCGATTAAAATGGATGATCGGGCAGATAATTGAGTTCCCACAAGGGGAATATGAACATCTTCATCCTCTGGTGCCTCTTCAAGGTTTTCACCATCAGATGCATCCTTTATTTTTACCTTTTCAAGGTAAGGAAGTGCCTCGAGGAGGTTTTCACTAGATGACCATTTTTTATTTTTCTTATTCTTATTTTTTCGACTGGAGTTTTCATCCTCCCCCAACCCCATGAGGTTGACATATGTATCCGCAGACATATTGACAGGTGTGCTATTTCATAGGTCCCAATCAATAAGCTTAGGGTGATGAGGGGATAGGTTAATGGTACAGATGGATAAGCATTCAAACATGGATGATAGGTCAGTGTGATCAATGTCATCGTATGCACATATGATGGATTCCTCCTCGGGTATGTCTTCAATGAGCCATTGTCCACAGCAATACTATTGGAAGTATTAGATGATGTTATAGGGATTTTCTGCTTTTTGTCATACCCAATTCCTATGTTCTTTGGCAGCTTTGATGTATCAATAGGTTGCAAACACCCTTGTTCTTCTTTACCTAGGCCTTTTCCTTGGTAGTTATACTTCTCTGCAAACTTAGCTGACCATGAATATGCTTCATGAAAGTACTCCTTTAGAGGAGGATCTGGTTGGGGTTCTTCTCGATATACCCATTGACTTATATCCTCTTCTGGTGCCTCTATCTTGATACTAGGGGATTTGAAAGTGGTGGTAGGGATGTTTTTACCACTGAAGGTGATAGTCTTGTCTTCCTTTGGAGTAGCGTGTGAAGGTTGACCATACTTGTGTGGTGACGGTGGCATGGTTGCTATATTAAGAGTAGTATGCATTTCGTATTCACCACACCCTTTGTCAATGATATGTACTTTTGTGACTGTAGGATCAATGGTGGAAGATGGAGTGGTTATTGTGGTGGATGGTGGATTAGCGGATGATGACTGGGATGCCCCCATTTCAACCCCCAGACAATAATGTAATGGGGAAACGATGCTTCTAAAGTGCGGAAATATTCAAATGGTTGGGGATCAGCATAGATGGTGACTTCTTGTCTATTGACTGGGAATTTTAGGCACTAATGGTATGTGGAGGGACGGCTTGCATAGCATGGAGCCATGGGCAGCCAAGGAGGATATTATATGGAAAGTCCAGATCAAGGACATGATAAGTAGTGTATTGAACCACAGGTCCTACTTGAATAGGAAGACTAATAATTCCCTTTGAATTCCTTTCTGCATTATCATAATTCTTGATCATGATGATCTGATTACTTAAATCTACTTGAGTATATCCCATTTTTTTTATGAATTTCAGAGTACACAAATTGAGGGCAGAGCCATTATCTACCAAGACCCTTTTTATTTTATGACGGGCAACCACGACTTTGATATGCAAGGGGCGATTATGATTAACATCAATGTTTGGCATGTCATTTTGGTTGAAGTGCAGCTGATAAGATAAAGCTAGTGTCCTACCAAATCTTGGAATCGCGTAGGATCAATGTCATTAGGTACATGGGTTTCCTGTAGAGCTTTGTTGAGGATTTGTTGATGTATAGGAGAAGACTTAAGCAAATCCAAAATGCAGATATGAGTAGGGGTCTTTCCTAAGTGATCAAGGATGTTGTACTAAGAACTTACAGGAGTTGATTGGGCAGATGTGGAGGCCACAGGGACAGTGATGCAAGCTCATCGTGTATTAACAACACACTGAGGGTTTTTGGCTTTGACATGTATCATGGATACATGGAGTTCTACCTGTTCAATGTAATGAATAATATCCTCATAATTGAGGGCTACATTCCTATAGCTCACGTTATTTGTGTTGTTTTCCTGAGGATTACTGTTGGAGGTGCTTGGGCCTTGATTATGGTTTGGAAAGGAATTTTGATATATCTGTAATTGAGCATTGGATGATGAGGCTTGACTAGTGTCAACCTCTATATCTCCTCGATCAATGAGATCTTGAAAATAGTTTTTCAGACCTTGACACTTATTCAAAGAGTGTCCTTTGATTTCATGGAACTCACAATATTCATTTTCCCTAAACCATGCAAGCTTGGGCTTGGATTCGTCAAGTGGCTTGGTGACAGGATACGTGATTGGATAATTGATCTGTAATAATTTATTGAAGATAACACTCAGGGGTTCTCCTAATTGAGCATATTGACATTTAGTGTTCCACTGGTTGTTCTAATTTGACTATTGAGGAGGACGAGGTGCCCCTTGTGGTATAGATATGGCATTAGGTACAGACGGTTGTTGTCTTTGGGATGTATTAGCCACATGGACATGTTTAGTATTAGTCACGTTGTCATTCACTATGTTCTTGTTCCAAAAATGTGGCTTGTCTCCAAAGGACCTTTCTTTATCATGGCTATGTATTTTAATGTTCCCTTTGGCAACAAGGGAACGTTCAAAGATAGGTCCCTTTTCCACTATCTCTGTAAAAGTGGTGACACAATGTAACCTAAAGTTATGGGCCATGTTGGGATGAGAGTTCTCCATGAAGAGAGTGACCATGTCCTCTTTCAGAGGGGTTTTCATTCGGCTTGCTAGTGCACACCACCTTTAAAGGTAGCTAGTAAAGGTTTCCCCCTCACGTTGTTTCTCTTTGAGGAGATCTAAGGTGTTAGTTTCCTTCTCCAAATTGAAGGAGAAGTAGGAGACAATTTTTTCTGACAGGTCTGCAAAATATTTTATGGATCCTTTTTCAAGGGTCATGAACCACTCTAGGGCGTTGCTTGCCAGGCTTCATGGGAAGAGGCGCAAGAGATAGTTTTCATTGTGCATAACCTCTTGACACTAGGAGTAAAACTCATGTAAGTGAGCATTAGGATCTTTGTTCCCCCTGTATTTTTCAAATTTTGGCATTTCAAAATGTTTAGGGAAGGGGATCAATGAGATGGAGGGATTGAATGGATATGGGCATATGTCTTCAAATTTGAATGATTGTTTGCCAACCCCAGCTTGAAGATCCTTCAGAGTGGCTTTGATTTCCAACAGATCTGAGTTGACCGGTGGCGGGTTGGAGGGATATGGATGATAGGACAATAAAGGATCTTGCTAAGAGAGCGTCAGATTGTTGAGGTATAGATTTTGATAGTTGGATGATGGCACCCCTTGTTGGTATGCCGGGGGATTTTATTGATACGGGGGTTGTTGTTGTGGGGTATAGTACGGATTTGTTTGATAGAACTATGAGGTAGGCTATTGAGGAGCTTGGATGGGATCTTGTGGATTGGTTTGTTGGTGTTGAAGGTACGGTTCTGATTGTTGGGAGGAAAAATAAGGTGGTTGTTGATGAAATTGCTACTGATTATGATAGTAATAGTGCTGAGGAGGTTGTTGTGATGTCAACTATTGTGTGGGCTAAGATAGGGTGTTGTGTTGTGGTTGAGTTTGTGGATGTAAAATGGATGCGAGGAATGGGGATATGGTCTGAGCGACAGGTCGGGATGGATTTCCTTGCAATTGGTATGGTGTTTGTTGTGAAGAAACCAAAGCATTATGCAGGGGTTGTTGCTGATGAAGTGGCAAAGATAACATAGAGGTTTTCTGTAAAGGGGGTTGTTGGGTACCAACCGGAACATTTGGTTGCGATGTGGCTTGTGGAGGTAATTCAGGTGGAAGGTTAGATTGATGAAGCTATTGAGATGTATATGAAAGTGATGGTATATTTGTGGCCCCAGGAGGTGGAAGCAATGCAGTAAAGGGGGTGCCCCCAGTGTTGGCAGTAGGTTGATTCGAAAGAGGTGGTGTTGTTAGCATCAATGGCGTAGGTTGTGGAACATTTTGTGGCATACCATAGATGAAAGGATTATTGGGATTAGGCACTTGAGGACCCCCCATAACTGAGATTGGAGCATGTGGGGGGTGGTTAACATGATAAAGAACAACATTGCCAAATTCAGGTTGATGCCAACCCTCAATTGGAGGAACATTGGGGATGTACAAACCCTCTGGTGCATTTTGTGAACCTTGGGGTATGTTAGATGTGGAGCTCCTATATTTGGATAAGTCAACACCCAAGGGAGGTTTGACACCCTTCTCAATTAGGTGGGCCAAAATTTCTTCCCCATGTTTTTCAAACAGACGGTCAGTCATTTGTACATTGGCGGGATTACTAAAATGTTCCTCAAGTGTGAGTTTAGGTTGATTAGCCATACTCTCTTCACTATGTGGTGAGTTGTTTTGATTTTCAGTGTTGGAGTGTGATGAAGTACCATTATGAGGATCTTGGGGGAGGTTGTGAGGATCTTGAGAAATATTTGCACCAATGGTGGGATTTGTATTGTTATTAAGGTCTTGAGACATGTTTGCTTGGGAATTTTGACCTTGTTGTTGTGCCATTTGTTTCTTAACTTGTGACCTAGTTTGAATGGGCATGCAAATGTGCTATGGGTGGATTATAAAGATGTCTTTGACAAATGATTTGATTGTGATTGGATGAGATCCGATTTTGACGTGGTGAGATGGGGTTTGGATTTAGATCAGATTTTGTTTAGATAGATTAGATTGCATTGGATTTTGATTAGATTAGATTTTTTTTGGGTAGATTGGATTGGATTGGATTTTGATTGGATCAGATATTGATTAGATAAATTGAATTGGATTGGATTTTTATTGGATCGGATTTTTATTGGATAGATTGAATTGGATTGGACTTTGATTGGATCAGATTTTGATTGGATAGATTGAATTGGATTGGATTTAGATTGGATGAATTGGATTGGATTGGATTTTTATTGGATTGGATTTTGATTGGTTAGGTTGAATTGGATTGGATTGTTAAGATCAATGGGATTGTGTTGATTGAATGAATGTGATTTGATTGATTAGGTAATTG